>OW203762.1:10457687-10812533 GCA_934045905.1 Leuctra nigra
AGATAGCAGAATTATTGACATTTTACGGACGTTTTATGCTTGTTTTGAAATATTTGTTGTTCACACGATAGTGACGATCATCTCGATTAAGATGATGAAGAAATAGAATGAATTTCTCTTTGCTCATCACGTTACGCTGTTTTTAAAATATCAAAAAAAATTAAGAAGATTCTTAAAGACGTCAAACGCACAAAGAGCAGTTAATTCTAACTTTGTATCTTCAAAATACCTAACTCTTATCTACCTCCAACGATTTACGTGACGCTTTCGCCTTAGAGGAATTAGTGGACTAATTCCTCTAAGCTTTCGCTGCCTATTATTAGGACGATGGTGATTTATCTAAAAGGGCAGGCAAAAAGTTTTATTAAACATAAGAAAATTACCAGTAAGTCTACACTATTTGCGTGAAATTCGTTTGACTCTGTGTTATTTTCTCATGGAAAACGATTAAATAATGCGTGAAAGTTTCCTTAACTTTCTCATTATTTTCTTAACTTTGGATTCGGCGTGAGTGTGAAATTCCATCCCCCCTCAAGAGAGTGGCAAACTGTCAATGTGATTGATGCATCTTTCATCGAGAACTTTAAAGTGATCCATTACCAAACGCGTTGCGAATGATGTGGACGTATAGACGTAGTACGTATACAGATACGTAGATCTAAGATCGACGACCGCTAAGTATCAACTTATCATTTAAAAATTCAGAACAGAAAATGTAGGAAAATCATTTCAAAAAGGAATGCAGAATAAACATTTAGCTAATATTTGAACAAATAACTGACATTGTTGAGCGAGCGATTCATTTTTCGGTTCGGCTCTTTCGGCACGGACCTCTGTTTTATTGTTGTTTGGCTGTCGAGTGGTCACACCGTTTCTCCGATCGAGCTGAAACTTTGAACGTCAAAGTAGTATGTATGCCTCTTCATTCAGACAATTGTTCTTTTTTCTTTTGTTTTAATTGTGTCTGGGTGTCACCCCCACCCCCATGGTGTGTCTATCCCCCTTCCCCTCACTTCAGGTGGTCTCCCCCACCCCACCGACTCTTTTCAGGCTTGATTTTTGTACCTGTCAGTTTGAGCTGTCAGTTCGACTTGATTGATATCTGTTTGTGTCATTGTCACCTTCTAGTGGTACATGTAAGCAAGTGCTTTTGAAATTGAATTTCTTAAGATTTAAATTTCTTTAGATTTCACTCTGAGTTTGAAAAGCAAAGTATTTGTATGAATTGTACCATGTTAAAATCATGCTGTGACATGTCTATTTAGCAAGACACAATGTTTTCTTTACTTTGTATCATTAATTTGATTATCAGATATGATTTTCTGTTTGGATCAGGATCCTACTTGGTTGTGATGTTTGTGGAAAATGACTGAGACATAGACAGTGGGTATTTTGACATTAGTTTAGTTTTATTGAGTAAACTAAATACTAGTACAAGTTACATGTTATAATCCTTGATTAACCCAATCATTTGAAGTTATATCATATTCAACCTTAAACCCACAAAAGTATTTTAAAAATAGTACCAATAAAGTAAAAACTATAAGAATTGGGCTCAGAACTGTTACAATCAAACAGCTGATAATAAACCTATTAATATAAGTTACATACTTTACGATTACTAAACACTTGCTCTTCAAAATGTTAAGTATACTTAGTAAATATAATGTAAGTGGCAACACAAGTTGCTGTAATTTATAAAGTAAACCTACTACATTATTTCTTACTATTCTTAACATTCTTACTATTATTATAAAGTGTTAACATATAATTTCTGATATTTCTAGCACAACACGTTTGGCCTTTTATATGTGTTCTCAATTTATGTCTACATGTAAATTTTCTCATAAAAATCTTTTGGATTAATATATCATTTTGAAGAGTACTCTTGTTTTTAAAGTGCCATAGAAATTCTTGTAGAGTAAATCCCCTAGCTTTATGAGCTAAATAAGCTATACAATATATTCCACACACAGATGATGAAGGACTTTGAAGTTCTACACTATTATGATCCCACGTTGTACAATTCCTCTGTAAGAAAGCTCGGTGTTTCGCTACTACTGGAGGTAGCCCAAATGAATCGAAGTACTGTCCACGACCACTCTCTTCAATATGAAAGGCAACCCAGTGTGTCCCAACCTTATCATGACAATCTGTGTTGGCTATAACTAATGCTGGACGACTTACAGTTTGGGGCAGTCGATCGGCTGCGTAGACTCCACGGTAGAGATTCCCTGCAAACGGGTCGGCGAGTAGAATTCTCTCAAGCTCTTTACTGTACATGGTATAATTTCCCAACTGGCGTTGTCGTCAGGAATACGTGGCACACCGGTAACGAACTGGCACAGTGGACTGTAGAGTTGATGGAAGTGCTTCGGTACGTCACCTTGGTTCCAATGGCAGAGTTCAATACTACATGAGACACACGTCACACGATCCTGCTTCCCGTGGTAGTAGAAGCCGTTCTCTGCCATGTCAACAACGTCGACCAGTCCTTTAGATGGGAAGTTCTCCATGGTTTTCAGACGTGCTTGAACCTGTGACAGGTCTGTGACGTCATGATGCTCTTCAATCCATTGGGCCAGGAGTAAGACGGTACGTGAGGTGCAGTTTGCCGTACCAACTGAAAACAGCTTATGACTCTCACACTCGATGGGTCCGTTAGTGTCTTTTTCATACAGGTCATTTACCAGTGGACAGCCGAGATCGTAAAGATTGATAACTTCTCGACGGATATATTGGCTAATGATCTTACACTTGTCGTCGTCTGTAGCGTATAACAGTGGGAAATGTACGGTGTATGCTCTTAAAACTCCTTGCAGATGCTTGTACTCGATGACTCCATGATCAAAATCTATACCGTGATGGAATTTACTTTCCCAGGCATTCATACGAGTCTTCTCTTGAGTTCTACCAGCTTTGAATAACCACAAGTGTGTTTCTTTAGTGATGTTGTTAATAATCGACAATTCCTTCACTATTTCTCGACCGTCACAAGTCGTGAAGCACTGAATATCCACTGTACCACTCATGCTGATGCTCATACTAGTACTGAGTTCTTAACTGAAGTGAACTATCCAAGGTAGAATCTTCAACTGTTGTAGTCGACGATGACGTTCCTGTTTTTGTCAATCTCTATAACAGAGTCGAATTCAGCAAACAATACACAGTTGATGCTCTCCGTCAAAGTGGCCGCAAAGCGAAGCTCCACCCTCAACGCCCCACTTCTTGGTTTACACCAATGGTCAATACAATCTGCACTCAAGTCAGGTGTCATGTCGAAGCATGTTAAAAAGTAGCCCGCGGGGTAGTCATCGAGGGTGATGTCATTACCTTCATTCTTGAAATGTATTCCACTACCAGTGACTAGGCTGTCATAAGCATCGATGAAATTATTGTTATCAAAATCGGGTTGAAGGGCTTTAGCAGGGAACGACTGACCGTCAACGTATATTGAGAGGTGATTCAAGTGGAAATGTTGGTAATTGAACGGATTCTTAGTGAAATCACCGTTAAATGCCGAATTCAAAACGAAAGCCATGAGGATACGTTTAGGTAAATCCCCATTGAACAGATTATCAATCGTCTTACTTTGAAGCCCAGAGGGTATCGTTACACTTTTGATTTCAACTCTTGTAATCGGATACATAGCGTTATGTTTTTGAAGTGTAACATTGTGGGCATTTATAATTGTAGGGCTCACTTTAACCTTACGGACATACAAAACAGCTTCAAGAATTTTTACTCGTACATTTGGGTCTGTTGACATGAGGCAGAAAGCGTCTTTACTTTTGACCAGTTTAATTCTCATCTCAACACCATTAAGTAAAAGACGATCCTGATTGAACACTTCGTGATGAATATGACCCATTACTTCTACAGTCTTACTTGATGCTGTTAATTTTCTTCTTGTATTTAATCCTTCATTATCTTTCAATGAATCCATCTTACCAGGCGTGTCCTTGTAGTACATAGCGCTTTGCTGATGGGTCATCTTAGCCTCTCGAGAATAATTTGTTAAAGTTTCCAACGAAGCCCTGTATGGATAGTTCTGACAAGGAGGTGAGATCAGCTTTTGATTAAAGTGTACATCCACTTGACTGATCACCGATTGAAATAGTTGATTAACACCGGCGGCATCGCTATCAGCAGCGATATTAGTGCCATCAGTTTTTGTTATTTTAAGCTTAAACTTTGCTTTAGTCTGAGGCAAGTCGATATATTCTTCTCCTCTTCCGTCAATTACAAATTCAATTGGCGAGTCATCGCCAACAATTGATGCAACGGGGTGAATCGGTATCCATTCCCCACGTTCAATTCCTGTCTGGGTCGGCGGTACCGTAAATAAGTTTAACTGACTGCTAGCACACTCTTTTGAGTGCGAATGCAAGAAAGACATTGAACTCGTATTTATTTTATATATATATATATATTTTCGTTGACAATATCAAGTGTGTTTATAAGAGCAACCGTTCAGTATGAATGTCAAACGACAAATGGAAAGATTTGAAACAATCATTTATCCATATATCAATACAAAATCTATCTTTTTATAATTTATTTGAATATATCATTGATATTTCTCACTCTCTTGGTAATTTTCTTATTTCTCTTATTGGTCTTTTTACGAGGTTTGGTTTTATGACTTTTACGCAACTTTTTGTTAACTTTCTTTTTCTTAGCCGTTCTACGTCGTTTACGCATTCCAGCTCCAGCCATAGCATCAAGTTTTCTCTCGGCTTTTCTCTTCAAGTTTTGACCTGCTTCGTTTACTCTTGTTTTAAATGATGCGGTAAAGGGTCTATCAGCTGCGTAATCACTCAATACGTTCGCCCCTGTACGTAGAGCCTCACGAGTGACTGCCTTTGCTGAACTCTTTAGAATAGGAAACACTGATCTGAATAATCCACCTAACCATGATCCGATTCCCGATCCACGTTGATATCGACTCCCCCTGTAGACATTAGTGATACCACTACCAGCTTGGTCTTCATAAAATTTAATATACTGATTAAGTTGTTCATCACTCATTATGTTTTTATATTGTATTCACTTTACTAGGAGCTTCTTTTAAAATGAAGTATTACCACCAGTGTCCCATAGTCGAAAGGTATCGGTCTGCCAAATCCGTCTGTTATATAGATTTGTAAGTTATCAAATTGTTTCTTTAATACTGGTACATAGAGTGGTGTTTGAAATTGGATTGCTTGATCTTCCCCGTATACGTATTGTTTTTGATTAGTATTAATAATTCTCAATAGGGGAGCCACAACATCACCAATTGATTGATATTCGATGATATCACAATAGATATACATATAGTGAGGCCTACCCCACATTAAATTCATCTCAGCCTTTGCTTGTGGATTGGCAACTAATTCAACTCCAGGTTCATATCCTAATTGACGTGCCAAATCGAAAGATAGAGATACATTATCTACTCCACTTTTTAAGCTCTCAGCGCTTATTTCATAACGACACGATCTACCTGTTTTAATGATTTTACCTAGTTGAATCGATTCCATAGCAGTATTCACATTCTCGATGAAATCTTCTCTTGCTTTGTAAGTCCCCCTCTCTACAAACGCTGTTTTCGTTTCGTTAGTTTTAGATGAATATGATTTAATTTTATTCTGACCTCTATTCACATTGTTGAAAGTCTGGGGGTAATGTATTTCTACTAGTCCAACTAACCAATCGCCGTGTAATGTAATTGTATCTTTTAGTTGTGTTGTAAAATTAGTTGTCGTATTACCTTTGTGATAAATCATCGAACTGTTGGACGGTAACGTTAGATAGAACTGATCTTTCATTTTCTCAATGATTTTAGGTCGGATTGTTTAATGTATGAATCGAATTTACTGGGATACCCTGACCACGACACAAGCAACTCTCGTGTCTTACCCTTCCCGCGACTGCCTTTTATAGCACTTATTTTATAGGCTTTTAAAGGGTCAAAATTAATCTTTTGTAATTCATGTGTGTAGAACGATCCTTTAATTTCCTCGCCGGCCAGATCTTCTACAATGTAAACAGGTACTAGCTTGTTTATAACGCGCTTTATCACGAACACTTCTTCTGACCATGCCTCCTCGCTAGCTTTGTCAAAAGTATGTTTTAGTTTGCTTAATCTGACGCTATCACCAATTTTAAACTTCAATTTTCTATTCCCCTTGGGTAGTTGTTTAGATTTATTATAATCATCATATAAATTATGCCAAACCTCGAGTATATTACCTGGATTAACATCTGATGGGGCCATCTTTATGGAACGATGTTTTCGATTATTGTAAGCATCAATGACATCTTGTAAAATATCGACATATCGACAAGATGCTTGAAACGTAAACACTCTATACAAATATTGTCTTAAAGATCTTATAAAACGTTCAATTATCGAGCATTTGATTGTAGGATCTGTAGTGGAGTAAAAACGAACATTATTCTTTTTAAGAAATGACTGGAATTTAAAATTTTTGAACTCACTTCCACAATCGCTACGGATTGAAATAGGCAATTGAGATAAGCTTGAAAAAAATGTTTGAAATGTATTTGTTACTTCCGTAGCTGTTTTTGATTTTATAGGAAAAGCCCAACTTTTACGACTGAAAATGTCAATAATAACAAGTATATATTTGAATCCGTCATTTTCATCTTGTATATTTTGCATGTCACATAAATCTATCTCAAACATATCATATTGGTTATTAACTATGTATTTGTTTCTAGGGAATCTTCTACGGACAGCACGATGTAGTGTGCTATGGTCTTGTGAAGCTAACCATGTGACAATATTTTTAAATGAAATTTTCTTATCTGTTGCTTTCCATAATTCAGCGGCAGTTGAAAATCCAGCAGGATTGGCAGGGTTGTTATAGATTTCGGATAAGACTTTCTTTTCTGAGGATTTCATATTTTCTTTATTTTGAGTAATGAGTACAAGTCACAACTTAGAATTTAAACTCTTTCCAATCGAACCGCTTGTTTGGTTTAGCTAGTCTAGTTCGGGTTGTCACCGGCGATCGTCGTCTCTGACTGGCGGTGCGAGTTCGTCGTGTGTTGCTCGATGGCTCATCAGGTAATGTCAAGGTTGACGGATCACCCCTAGATGGCGACTCGGTCGTCGTCCTCGTTGTAGGTCTTCTTTTTTCTTGAAGAATATTTCGTCGGTTTTCAGCATTGCCTACTAAATCAATTGGTACATTGATATCGACTAGGACTCGATTGAATTCCTCCCAACCAATAGGGTATCTTGATTTCCGTTCTCGTACAGTGTCTGATATCAAGTCAATTATATTTGAACCTTTCACTTCGTTTCCTTCTACAAATACACGGCCAGATTTATCCCATTTGATATTTTCTGAACCAGATAATCTATCGTATAAGAGTCCAGCCAAGTCTCTTTTTGATTTTGGCATTGACGTTAAAGTTTGTTCTCTCATTGTCACATGATCGTCTACTTTTGTATCGGATTGTATAGATGGTGATGAGGATTCTTCATTACTTGTTGTTTCATGCAATGTTAATTTGACAGGATTCCTGGCTGCGTTTATAAAGTGTAGATATCGTCGTAATACTGTACTGTATTGGCTCCATTTTTCATATTCAGAAATGTTTTCCTGACTCATGATACGTTTCATCTCATTGTCAAGTGTGTTTAATGTATTCATTGTTGGATTATTTGACACTGATGATTGTTGTTGTTGTAATCTGGCCAGCATATCTGGTTCTATCATGACCATCTTCTTTGTATGTTGCATTATTGAAATAGTCTACTTATTACACCAGTCAGGATGGGTGCTAATAAGAGTGGAAGAAATCCAGCGCCTTTCTGCAGAATGATTTTCTTCTTTTGTTTCCAATTGTCACCCTTGCGTACTAGATGTCTCAACACCCTCTTATGTCGGCTTAGCTTCTTCTTCTGAATAGAATTTAACTTGACGCGACCTCTTAATACGTTATCTGTACATTCGCAAATGCATTTTACTAATCCACTATCGGCCGATTTGAGTATTTGTTTCCTTATAGGCGGCGAAGCTCGATGTAAGGCTCGTAACAGTTGACTATGTGATAACACGGTTCTTGACATTGTGAGTGACTGAACTATTCATTATTACATACATTCATTTTATACTTTTCTTCGGTAGGTATACGTAATGCTCTTTATCATCAGGGAATATACAAGATCTAAATCTGTACATCTCTGGGGTAGAATTTTTGAAGTCAATTAAAATATAAGAGTAAGGCTCTAACGTAGCGTCATTATATGCTTCTCTTAAGAACTTTGGATTAGCAGGACAAACTTGTCTTGCCAGATGAAATATCTGACTCAAATCACGACTCTGCTTCATAATTATTATATAATGACAATTTAATGATAAATCTCGAAAGCCTTTACCTTGATGAAAAATATTCTGAGTTATAAATATGATCGAAATTCCTCGATGATGTGCGCCTCGAGAGAACATCTCTGCGACGCCATCCGAAACTTGAGACATCAGATCATCCAGTATGACTAATTTAGGTTTTGAATTGGGTGGGAAATCAGATAAACTTGGTACGCCTTCATGGAATCGGATGGGTACATCACCCAGTTGACCTGGCAATGAGCTGATTTCCGAAAAACACCAAACTATTTCAGAAAAAGTAGTATCTACCATTTGAGGAAGAAACCTAATAAAACGTTTAACTAGTTCTGTTTTCCCACTACAGGTGGCTCCAGCTAAAAGTAAGGTGAGCGGGTGACCCATTCTTAAATCCATGATGATAACTGATGATAAGAGTGTAATGCAATCTCTTTTATATATGAACCCTTACTGCTTGTCTAAATCTCCTATAACTGATCCGTGATGACTAACGATGAAGCAAGTTTAGTATAATAAGAGCATTGGGACTATGAACCTTGGAGACTAGTTCGTTCCATTGTTATTTTTGTAAACAACTTTCTCAATCCTCAAAAGGTTCAAGAACCTACAAGCAAAATGTGCCAACACAATCTTTTGTTCGGTAAAGGGGATGTTTAGAAGGAAGTTTAAAGGAATGACAATATAATACCCAATCACTTACAACTATTTACAACCTTTTATTATGTAATATTTATATACAGGTATCCGATGAATAGGTAAAAATAAAATAGTGAAAGTTACAGTATACAAGTAAGAAGTTTCAAACTAGTATGCCACGACCGTCACCTTCACATCAACCATTCTTACCAAATCTTGTCCATCATTTCGCAGAGGAGCAACAAGAGCAACACAACAACAACAACAACAACAACTGATACCTTTAATCATGGCCACAACTGTAAAGTATTTACACAAGACATAAGATATTCTAACTATAAACACAGTTTTTACAAAATGTTACAAATAACTTAAAATTATGAATCGGATTTACCTAGTATTCGAAATTAAATTACGTGATGAATGAAAATTAAATTATTTACAATAAATCGGTAAACTAGATAATATACATCCGTCCTAAGTAGTGTATACCAATATTAAAATATTTCTACTATTTACAATATACTTATATACATTACCTATAATATTATATTACATATGTTACAAATGTATACCGTCTATGATAATCGGGGGCGTTTGTATCCGTATGGCTCTGTGTCATAACCTAATAATTTGCGTTTATCTACAACAGATTGTATCTTCTTTGTCTGGGGCACAGAGACCACCTGCCACCCAGCGCGACGAACTATGTGATGTGTTTTCGTTACATTTATAGTTTTACTATTGTCTATTACTAGTTCACGTAGTGTGTTATAATTTACGATATCTGAAGTTCCTGAATTTAAAGTGATGCCTTTCATTTTGCAAATTGTTTTTAAATTTTGGGCAGAGCCACCGACTCGTACCCGGTAAGCGTATGACTTAGGTCCATTACTTACTATGGAATCTATGTATGAGCCTAAGCCATACTCTTCACACTCGTCTGTCATGTCTCCCAGAAAATTGCCAGTGTCGGGGATCCATTGGCCAGGTTTATGGGAGAAAATGACTGAGTCAGTGTCGTGATACAAAACCCGTGGCCCTAATTTTTCTAAATAACTATATAGCACTAAACGAGCCTGCGCCGATGTATAAGCAGCAATTACTACGTTTGAGTTTGGCGACGGGTTCATACCTTCCTCGACATTTTTCCATTGTAGATACATGGCGGATTCACTGATTGGAATGTATCCGACACTTTCTACACTAGGGTTGTCCATAAAGCTATTTAACTCTTCACGGGATTTTAAAAGCAGACTTTGAACCAGATTATCCCGCTGGCCATACTTACCCCAATGTGAGGTCAGGCTGATTTTAGCCAGAAACCTCATCCCCGCATTCTTTTTTACTTTGGTGCTGTCGATTTTTACGCCAAATCGGGTTAGATATTCGTCGACAAAGTCTGCTCTCTCGCTAGGAGTTACACAGTTTGAGGGCCAACCGCTGCTTTCTACTTTCAATTGTAAGAAATCTTGAACGTAGGCGGACAAAAGTCCGTCTTCTTTGGCCAAAGGGTTGAATTTAATAATTTTATAATTCCAAATTTCATGGATGGTTTGAACCACATAGCCTAATTCAATAGACTTGCGCACTTCATCTACTACCCAAGTGCCTAGTAATTGCCGCTCGTTGTCATTGTGATGGCAATCATTTTGATTTAATGTCTCCGCACAAGTACGACACAAGACAAACATTAATTTGTTGTTTGTACGCGTAGGAAGGCATGGCAAATAGAGGCCCTGAGGCGGAAGAATAGTGCATTTAATCAAACCCTCAATTCTCGTGAGATCGTTGAGATTATGGCCGACAAATGCTAAACATTCTTCCTCGCCTGCAATCACTGTTGGTACACCAACAGGATAGGAACCGCTAAAATTGACGCTTGGATACAGAGAGCATACGTCAAAGTAACAAATTCGCTCTCCCTGAGCGACGTCAGCGTCATACAACGTCTTTATGCAGTTCGTTCGACCGCCAAGGAACGCATCGCGCGCCACTAGCGGTCTCGCATACTCGGGAGAGTTATCTTTAACAAAGGCCTGAAGCTCAATGTTCTGTTTGATTTTAGCTTGAAAATCGCAATGCCACATCTCCTCAACAGTATAGCCCAAGCGCTCGAAATATTCGCGTTTGGCCACAGTAGATTTATAGCGTTGAGCCATTGTATCATTGGAGGTGTGAAAGAGGATCTTTTCGCGATTTGGAAAACAGCTCTTGCAACCATGAATATGACATCCGTGATATTGTAGAATAATTTTACCATTTTCTATATAGCCATCTACCTTCCTTTTGGCGATAATTTTTTCAACGCCATTACCGGCATGTTGAATTTTGACACCGCGGACTTTCTCTTCCCACCGCAGCCACAATACAGCCTGTTTCGACTGAACGTCACGCCACCTGTACCCACCGGCGGGTATTATCGAAATAGTGTTAGCTTTTAAATATTTTAGCTTATAGACGGCCATACAAGCACTCGCGATAGTGCAGCTCTCAATTATCGGGTCTATCGAATTGCGCTCGATAAAAACGCGACGGAAGCACAAGACACCGAGTCTTAAAATAGTGACATCCTGTCTGCAATACTTTTCAAGTTCCGCTTTAAAATTGAATACGGCGCCGCGTGCTACTTCAGCGTCGTACCAGGCGTCAAATTTCAAACGTTCCGACTCCGAAAAAATCTCAGGAGAATATGAGGAACGTGGTGGCATGACTCCGGAATAAGAATAATTGATTTTACGGTTAAATTGATGTGGGAAGAAACCCTTGTCATTCGTTTTTAAATCGAAAGCGGCAGGAAATTTAGAAAGTGCTATCGGAATAAAACAAAGGCTATCTTTAAAAACTATATTTTCGAATTTAATTGAGATTAATTTAGTACCGTTCGCTATTAATTCTGGTGTACAACCTAATTCGGTGACTAAAAATTTACATATAAATTGGCCGTCATAGCTCGAATTGTTGTGGGCCAACACAATAATGTTTTTGAAAGTTTTACGAACGCGGATTAGATAACTAAAAAAGAGTTTTAAAGTATCCTCTCCTCTGAATACAGTTTCGCGCATGCCGCATTCAGTACACCAGACAAGTTCATCTTTATCCTCGCAAGAATTACACACTTGTTGAGCTATACATAAATTTGGAACATGTTCGTACATGTTTTCTTTACCAGGAATTAAAGTTTCTTGTGTGCATTCTAAATCATAAAATACAAACAATGTATCGTACTTGTTCGACTTACGAGATGAAGTGGTCGGTTGCATATAACAAAAATGATTGCCAACATAATAATTTTTACAAATTGAGCAATAGGCATCGCCGCATTTGTGAGGTTCACGACGATCTCTCAAATTGTAGTAAGTGCTACATGTCATACACACTTTATGAACGTCACACACAGTTCGATCGCGGCTGAACGCCCCCTTTATAAGATGTTTGTCGAAGCAGCTCTGACTATAAAATTCTCGATTACAGTCCTTACAAATCTGCTTCTTAATTCTAACACATACCGGTATACATTTGCAATTAAAACAACAGTCTTTACAATTGTGGCCATTTTTATTGCTAAAGCGTGCATTGCACCTCCTGCAGTAATAACTACTACCAACGAACCCTGCAATGGATGTGATCACATTGAAGTGATTGTTGTAGAAAATTAAATCGAGATGACGCCTCAGTACATTTTGTGAATTCACAAACGCTCCTTTGAAAAATATCACATTACCTTTTTTATTTGTGAATACACTAATGCAATAATCAGTGAGATATTCTTGGAATTTTACTATCTCACTGTAACCCCCGCCGTTAGTCAAGTCTACACCAGCTAATCTACATAAAACTAGTGCATGAGAACGTTGATAATCTTGATTTTCTGAAATTCTTCTTTTGTGTGTATCATCTGTACGATGTTGAGCTATGGCAACGACTAATGCCCTTGCAAGACAGAGTGTATCACTATTATTAATTACTATACAACTCCGCTTACGACGACAAAAATCCTCCATAGGTTCTAGATCATTCTGAACCGTGTTGATACCCCCAACCATACGTACAATATGATGGAATCTAATATTGAGAGGGCCGCTAATTAAAAACTGAGTGTTACTCTGAACGACACACTCGATGCGTTGCAGAATTACATCAGCCGATAGTTGATCAAATCGCCTAAACGAGATCCCGATTACTCGGTCAGGTGAAGCCGCGCTGATAATCTCTAGTGACACCCAATCATGATCGGCAACGACGTCTCTAGCAAGATATTTGAGGATCTCAGTTAAAGCGTCATGCACCCATCGCAGAGGGTCACTGTTGGGTGGCAAGTCAGCTAGTTCTACATTAACATTAGTCGAACGTGTCTGAAACCTTTCTGAATGAATTTCAAATGGTTCACGTATGACACGGAATAAACGATGAGGATTAGGTGAGTTATTTTGACTTTGATTTTCGGCAGGGGAACCTGGGGCGTCATTCTCTACAAGAGATTGCTCTACTTGCTCATCTACTTGTTGTTGTTGTTGATGTTGTTGTTCTTCTACTTGCCTTTGCTGCTGGTGTTGATGCTGTTGATGCTGCTGTTGTTGTTGGTTGTTGTTGTTCTTGATGTTGTTCTTGAAGGCGTCGACGACGATCTCGACGCTGTTGACTTGAAGAAGTGGCTTCGGTGGAGGTGCCATTGCCTTGACCTTCCTGATTAGAGGCTGCAATATGGGAATCCAATAAGTTCTTCAAACTAAAATAGATAAATAGAAAAATAAATATCAAAAATAAAATAAAATAAAATAAAAATAAATCAAATCAAATTGGTTAAAATAGGAAGTAGTAAAAATTATAGACGTGAATACAAAGCTAACCTTTCAGATAAGACGTCTTGAGTGTTGAAACCCCGGTCAGCTTCCTTCCAAAAATCATCAACAATCGCAGTGTCCAGCAATGTTTCGAAACTGTAAGAAAAATTTAAAATGTATTAATATTATACTCAGATTAATATTGTATTAATATTATACTTGGATTAACAATGTATTAATCAGTATACTATCAGAATTTTACCTTGTTGACAAAATCGTTTGTGTATTGATGCCGCAAGCTTCATCCCCGCCCTTCCAGTATTTATCCTGAGTTGTAGGTAACACTTGGCTCACAGGCTTAGATCGCTGCCCTGCCACCGTCGGGAAGTCCAATAATTTTTCGAAACTGTAAGAAATTTTTAAATTTATTAATATTACACTCAGATTAATATTGTATTAATAATATACTTGGATTAAAATTGTATTAATCATTATGCTATCAAAATATATATATATATATATATTTTACCTTGTTGACAAAATCGTTTGTGTATTGACGCCAGCAGCTTCATCCCCACCCTTCCAGTAATTTTCCTGAGTTGTGGGAAACACTTGGCTCGCAGGCTTAGATCGAGGCGCTGCCAACGTCGGGAAGTCGAGATCATACGATTGAGTAGAAAATCTGGCAAAGAAAAAAGATTTAACATCAGTACCGTAAAAAGAGTATTTTCGAAAAAATTAAACTGCATTAGCTATAACGATTAATTTGTATATAATTTAATAAATTTACCTGTTGTTAGCTAGTTCGCTGTCCGATGTTAAGTTGAGTACGGGCAGCTCAGGTGGGGTCATACGATTGACCAATCTATTAAATAAGAAATATTACATTAGTTTACGCTACTATACTAAACATTTCCTTTATAACGCTCTCTTAACTCGTGAATACAATAAATACATAAATACAATTATGTCTTACCTATAATGTTCGGCCAGAAAATTGTCGGGCCACGTTAACTCATGCTCCCAAGCATTGCTCATCGTACCACGTCTGGCGTTATTGTCCGGCGATAACGAAATCGGGTTCACCCGACGGCGTCCCTGACCGGGTTGCGGCGTTGATGTCGCCCGACCACGAGACGGGCCCGCCCGCCCCATGATCGGTGACGGCAATCCCGTCTTAGCGCATGACGGCCCGTCACACATCGATGCATCCGCAGCCGCAGACGCCGGTAACGTCGTCGACGAGGTGGTTGGCATAACGCCCCCGACAATCGAGTCCACCGCCATACGCGCGCTCTCGGCCATCCTAGACAGCCGAGACGCTGCCTCAACGTCAAAGACGCCAGGCTCAGTCTCCCGCATTAGGTAGTGACAGGCCTCCCACGCCTGTATTAGCTCATCGCCAGTTGTAAACACACCGTCTTTAAAAAAGTTGATTACGACCTGAATAGGTAACTTCTTGAGAAAATTCGACATTTTAATGAATAGATGTAAGATCGAAAATAACTAATTTGACACTCGTTAACAGAAGCTAGTACTAGTAAAAACTGAACACTGGAATACACGAATATCGAGATTGAAATAAAATACGATTTGAGAAGAGTACTATAATCTGGAGTCGAAATTACAACGAAGGTAATAGCACGAAAATTTCAAAACGACAGAGGCCTACTTTCGCCAAGTTCAGACTTAAATAACCTGCGTTTAGGGTGGGGGGTGTATGAGTCGTAGAGGGGTGTGAGTCATTTGACCATCTTAACTATGTTATACTGTTTAGGGGTGTGAAGGTACACACTTGACCGACGAATAAGATTTACACGAGTCAGTGTAGAGGGGTAGATTTTAAACATCTAGGGTGAAACAGG
This sequence comes from Leuctra nigra, assembly GCA_934045905.1. Classification (NCBI taxonomy): domain Eukaryota; kingdom Metazoa; phylum Arthropoda; class Insecta; order Plecoptera; family Leuctridae; genus Leuctra; species Leuctra nigra. Next base: position 10,473,339 of record OW203762.1, read on the forward strand.
TGTTTTCGTCGACCAATGAGCTGAAGTTATACTATTTTTGAGGGGGTAACTTGCTAGAACACTTGCCCAGAATAATGCTATACTCTACAGTAGACTGTAGGACAGTTTATAAATTATTAACATTATTGATATTATTATATGTACTCATACTATTATAGATCAAAGTTATGCAATTATTTTAATATCAATTTAACAATTAAGAATGTCATTATAAGTAGTTTTAAATATAATAACTAGTAATTGGTACAGACACAACTCTAGGATAGAGAAATAGTCTATTAATCACTATACTTGTAGATTTAAGACTGCAAATATATCAACTTATACATTGTTAGTTCAACTTTAACTAAACGAATGCGGATGAGTAATATCAGTGTACTTGGTATTATTCGATACCAATAAGTGAGAAAAAAGAATTATATTAAAACTACACTTACTAGTAAAGATTATAAAAGAAAAACCGTTACAAAATACATTTACTTAGAGTGCCTACAACAATAAGACTGAGAACAATGATTACATTTTTTCATTGGAGTAGTTTCCTAATTTACGGTGAAAGCTGAAATTTGAAAGATGAGAATAAACATCTTTAGGGGATATACATACTATTATTATTATTATTTGTAAAGTAAGGTCACATTCAATAAACCAACACTTGACAAGTAAATTTCTAAAGGGGTACCCCACTGACAGCAAGTATAATAGATTTTTCATAATAGGATAAAACCAATGAGCTTGTTAAAAGAACTTTCAAACGAATAGATATTATTATTTATTGTTTCATTTGACCGTTACAAGTGTAAGATATTTCTATTATTATTGTATAGACGCTACCCACGCTATTATACTCGTGTTAGAAAGAGATGTCCTTTTGAATGATGACTATAGTCATTTGGTGGGACCTACAGCACAGTTTAAATATAAAGTATACAACTTGAATATTATACTAAGGTTACTCGATGTAAGAATAAAATATTAACGTAATATGTATTTAATAATTATAATTTTATCTGTTTGCGTTGTAAAAGAACACGATCGGGTTTTGAACCCTAGCCACAGTATCCTATTAATTTAAAGTAATCAACAGCATACCACTAGACCATCGCGACCTTTGAAATATGATAAATAATTGTGAAATATATATATATATATATATATATATATATATATATATATATATATATATATATATAATTAGAGTTCCATGATAGCTATTACACTTACACTCTATAACGACAAGTATATTTTCGTTGCAGGTGTAGTTTTAAACGAGTTACAACATGTAGCGGGTGGTGTTTAACCTGGTGTTTAAAATGGTAAATATATTTTGACCAGTATCACCTAGAATTTCGACGAGTGAAGACGTACTCTTACTACAGTGAACACGTACCGCAGTGAAAATAGCGATATGTCTAAACGTGCTAGTGTAACTAAAATCATGCCGAAGACCACGAGTTCGAATTTAGTGAAAAAAGCGAAACATGGTTACACTACTAACATTACCGTGAATAACAACATTTTCTACTTAAATAAATCTGAAACGAAGATGATCGTGGTCGGGTATGAAACAGTCAATAGGTTTTCGGTTGTTGTGAAACTGGAAGCTAAAGGCGGAACAAAATTAGTATTCACACCATCCGAATGGACGAATTTGTTGAAAACTCTAACCGACTGTAAAGATTCCATTTTTAATAATGGTGAAAACGATGCATTTGCCGAAGTCGTGTTAGAAAACCATACTGTTACGTCAATTAAAGCTGCTCATAATATACCGTGCATCGCTGTGAGAACAAATGATAACACACGTGTCATCTATCTAGCAGAAGTCACTATGACGGCTTTGATGAAAAGTATACCCTGTATCAACATTGAACTCGAACGGAAGATGCAATTACGATCATCATTGACACGTTGCTATGAAACGGCAATTAGAGACATCATTGAAGATTATGCGGATGCAGATACCCAACATTACGACGAAGACGATGCCAAAGATTATACAAAAATTTTTGTTAACAATTGGTGGAGTAATAAGTTTGAAAGTGAGTGCGACAGTTTGGCTAACGACGTGCGACAAGTCATGCTTGAAACATCAATGGATGAAGTTATCAAACATCTAACAACAAATGTATCTGACGTTCACCAACCTTGGTGGAATACTATCGGGTAAATAATATTAATATATTTTTTCACAATTCTTATAGTTTTTATTTTATTTGTACTATTTTTAAAATACTTTTGTGGGTTTAAGGACTTAACATTTTGAAGAGCAAGTGTTTAGTAATCGTAAAGTATGTAACTTATATTAATAGGTTTATTATCAGCTGTTTGATTGTAACAGTTCTGAGCCCAATTCTTATAGTTTTTACTTTATTGGTACTATTTTTAAAATACTTTTGTGGGTTTAAGGTTGAATATGATATAACTTCAAATGATTGGGTTAATCAAGGATTATAACATGTAACTTGTACTAGTATTTAGTTTACTCAATAAAACTAAACTAATGTCAAAATACCCACTGTCTATGTCTCAGTCATTTTCCACAAACATCACAACCAAGTAGGATCCTGATCCAAACAGAAAATCATATCTGATAATCAAATTAATGATACAAAGTAAAGAAAACATTGTGTCTTGCTAAATAGACATGTCACAGCATGATTTTAACATGGTACAATTCATACAAATACTTTGCTTTTCAAACTCAGAGTGAAATCTAAAGAAATTTAAATCTTAAGAAATTCAATTTCAAAAGCACTTGCTTACATGTACCACTAGAAGGTGACAATGACACAAACAGATATCAATCAAGTCGAACTGACAGCTCAAACTGACAGGTACAAAAATCAAGCCTGAAAAGAGTCGGTGGGGTGGGGGAGACCACCTGAAGTGAGGGGAAGGGGGATAGACACACCATGGGGGTGGGGGTGACACCCAGACACAATTAAAACAAAAGAAAAAAGAACAATTGTCTGAATGAAGAGGCATACATACTACTTTCATATATTTTTTTTTAGTTGAAGAGACTTGGCTGGTATTTTTACACGAAGTGTTTTTTATGGGGATTACTTCTTCTCAGAAAGCAAAATAATTTGTATTATCAAAATAGGTAATATGGTTCTCAATCTCCAGCCACCATAATCTCCAGTATCCAACAAAATTATGTAAATACATTTTGTATAGACAAGTAGTTTACGCTGAGCAATCAGTCACCTCCCATAGATGATTCTCCCCAGACAACCAGATGGCATACCACTGGTACACCGTCCTCCTGTCTGCGTCATGGTACTGTGTCTCCGACGCGTACACGAACTCGTCGTCGCCGCCGTTGTTGTGGTCGGCGTTGAGGAGGATCACGTAGTCGCCGTCGGGACGCAGCTCGAAGTTCTGCTGCGTCCCATTGGTCCATGACGGCAACCACGTGTACACCCTCCGATCCCGCGGCAGACTCAAGTTCCACTCAGTGACGAAGAGGTACTCGTCGAAGGAGTTAAGTATCTTGAACTCGTTGGAGGCGACGCTCTCCTCAAACGTCCACGTTGTCCCCGACGGTGGGGGACCGTCTTGCACCCAGGTGAACACATGACGTCGTTCAGTGTCGTACAGGAAGTCGTCGGTGGGCGCGAAGAGGTACTCGTCGAAGAAGACGTTGCGGATGCAGACGGAGGCAGCGAAGACGACGTTCTTGACTGACGTCGGGAGAAGGTCTTTCAGCTTGTCGAAGCCTGCCTTGTCGTCTGGGGACATCTCGAGGTGCTCGTTCAGCGTGTCTCGGAGGCGGCGGGCGACGTCGAAGGCGTGTTCGGCCAGCACGCCGCGCGACTTCATCGCCGACATGGAGGCGAGTGCTGTCGGGAGGTCGTGGAGGGCGACGGCGTTGAGCAGTCTGACCTTGAGGTCGAGGGTGGAGGTGGCCAGACATGCAGACTGCAGCGCCATCAGCAGCGGGAGAATTAGGAACTTCATTCCCAATTCACTGAGTGGAGATAAAATATAACATTAGTTAATTTAAAATGATTGCCCAAATGGCCTAGGTACACTTGGACAAAGTAAACACGGTATTCGAACGACAAACCTTCCTTGACAAACAATCATTGGGTAGACGACGCATTATTATAAGCTTCATCAATTTAATGATACCATCAAATCTTGATCAGCAATTTCGTTTCCTTCGAATACCGCTTTTTTTGGTCATGTGTAAATTTGTTCTTGCTCGAATTGGATTTATTTGTGTCTACAATCAGTACACATACCACACATACACATAGTACACATACATACCTCTCTAACGCCCATCCTTACATTCTTCATTCTCATTTCCCTATCATCACAATCATACCTCATCTGTCGCCATCAGCCTAACGTTGCAGAACAATGCGACGGTAAACATCAATTAATAATTTTAAGATTAGAGTTGACCAATTTAATATGAGCAAAGCAAATGTTTTTGATTGCATTTTTCATTAACCGAATACAGCACGAATATGAAATTGAACCCTGCTTTCAGGCGAGACTTACCTTGTGACAGTTTGCTTTCTAATACTAATCTCATCAATATGCAGCTAATAAAATCAGAGAGGATAACAGATTCCTTATCAAGACTCTTTTCCTAGTTGCGCCTCTCACTGATAACTATCGTGCGTATAAAGATATTGATCACAGTCTCAAAGTTGTGTTATGTTTCGATCATTACTCAGGCGATTACAAGAATCTACATCAACTACATCTGCTAATAGGCCATTTAAGAAAGTAAAGATACATCTGTTGGTGAGGTGTGGTACTAATGTTATCAGGCTTAAACGCATGCGCAGTGCGCACTTCAAAGGACTTGGCGTGACGTCATTCCATCCACAGCCTTCTCGAACACAACACGTACATTTATGACAGACACCAAACAGACACTAGTCACTGCACACTAGACGGCTGTGGACCTGTCAGGCTTTATCGCATGCGCACTGACTTTCTTAAATGGCCTATTGATGAGTTGAACGATAACTGTGTATTATCTCAGGTTTTTCATGTGACGTTTTGTAGACATTGGGTGTTTGTTGTGAATAAATTGTATAATATGCATGATTGTACGATGTGTACGATGGGTATTATGAGTATTAGTTAGATTTAATTTAATAGTTTAAAGTTCGTGCTTCAGAAATCACGAACACGAACACGAACGAACTTTATTTCTGAAGCACTTGACTTCTGCTCCAGAGCCATATTCGAGTGGTTGATTTAGTAGGAAATTAGAAGCCGCATGGCATGTTCCTGACTTATTTTGCTCGTCACATTGAATAGACGACATAATATTAAGAAATTACCATCATGGGTGACCTGAGACCTATTCTAGAACGAAAACGAAATAATTCCGTCCTGGATCATTTCAAGGCCATAAGGTTAACATTGATCTGAAATGATTCCAGGGGGGTTATTCTAAAACTTTTTAATTCCGGATTCGGCCCGAATACGATTCGGTGCAATGTTAATCCATATGGCCGTGAATCGTATTCGGGCCGAATCCGGAATTTTAAAGTTTTAGAATAACCCCCCAGGCCGGAATGATTCAGCTTTTGTTATAGAATAGGCCCCCAGGAGCCCAAGTCTTGAAATCGGCGTTTTGAAACCGTTCGCGTTTTCATTCTATAAAACGTGAACAAATTGAAGGCTAAGGTTTAATTGTCAACTTTTTTTGGTTTTATACAATGAAAACGCAAACGGTTTCAAAACGACGATTTCAAGACTAGGGCTCCAGGTCGATATTCGTGGTGACTCCTGGTCTGAAAATGAATGGTTGGGCATAGAAGTGCATAGGAACATTTTACGTATTGTTATCTCAAAATGTACTATCGGGCCGTTTTTATTTACATCCCGCCCGGACTAGTTATGAAAACCTGCTCGTGAGCATCGGTTGCATGGCACTTAACATTAATCATGTAAATCAATTTAGTATGAAAACAAAGTCAAGAAAAATAATGAGCTCGTACTCGATTGACTGATTATTTGATTTTCAACTGGATATTTGATAAGAAGGGTCGAGAAAGACTGACTAATTATAATAACATCATCCGACAATAACGAGTCAAAATGTAATTCTTAAACAAGTAACATTGATAACACAATTTTACATCAAGTTCGACTCAGTCATAATGAATCACCTCCTAAAAAGTGTGACATCATTCACGACATTCACGTCGCAAACAAAAAATACTGGTTTTAAAAAATTATCAAATGTTTCATATCGCTAATTGTATATTATCGTACTTGTCCCCCCCAACACGACCTGTGGTATCACCTCGCCAGCTACCACACACCAGTTGCTTCGCACAGTGAGTGAATCATGGATGTAGACGACGTCGTGGCAATGGAGGAGTGCAGATCCAGTGGGTCCAGAGAGCATCAGATCACCAGATGCTGCGGACGCATCCCACTCAAGTCGGCCTCGCTCATCATCGGAATATCATATGGCGTACGTTACTTCAAACACGACATTCAATTGGCTATTCACAGTGCTGTCATTTATAAGTACACCAAGGGACACTTTGGTAAAAGTATTTGAACGAACCGGATTGGCTGCTAGTCAGGTTCCTTGACAATCAATCCTTGTTATTATCAATGAAATCAGAGCTCATATACTAGAAGATGATGCGTTAGCATAGACTTCATCGGATGATGCCATCAAATCTTAAACAGCCTATCCGAATCAGAGTTTTCCTTTAAAACAAACAATACAAATAAAAATACTAATGTGCTTATTGATGCATCCCGATACGTATGAATAATAGTACAAGTTTAACTTTACACAACTGTACAAATTACCAGCACAATGCTTTTTATGGATAAAGCTTCCGTTTGCTCTAGACGAGTCTTTTCCTACAATCACAACATGTTTTGCTTTGATAGCTTGCATTAGTTTCTCTGAATGAAAGCATACGGCTGCTGGAGAAATATTCCAAAGATTACGTGTGAAGCTGATCTCGTAATGTTGATCTTTCCTTGCTAATCCAACTGTACAGCTTGTAGATGGATGTCTAGCCACCGCTTGCCTCGGTCTTGCCCTCTACAATACCAACACTCTACTTGCCTTCACAGACGACAAAATGCGTACGTATCTTCCTAATCATAGATCTCAGAATAAAAGGATCACTGCACGGAACATACTTCACACATTAGAACTAGGTGGGGTCACTTCAAACATCTAGCTGACATCAGACCAATGGGGAGAATAGAGCGGGTCAATAGAGTGATTTGCAATGGTTTTTATTATTTTAATAATAGATTATTAATTTACTTAAATTTACATAATTTGAAATTATATTTATCGTTATAAAAACTTAATTCATAATATTATATTATAATATTGTACAACATACTATTAAACATGATTAAAAGATTATGTTAAAGCTAGAAATTGAACTTTTTTTGTCAGCAAAATTAGTATTAAGAATCCACTTTGCCACAACACGAGCGCCACCTCCCCATTGTATTTGAACATCGATATGAACTTCCCCTATAATTCGTATTCAAGGTTAACAGTGGTAAAACATTGAAAAGACGACACATATTCCTATGTGAAGTATGATCGTTATTGTTAAGTTTTATTTGTGTTTTATTCCAGTGCAAGGAATCTTCATTGTTTCGGCATTGTTGTACTACATGAAGACAGCTGCTAACTATGTACTAATCTACGGCATTGATAAGGTATGTGTAACCCATTGACTCAACGGTAAAGTCATATTCATTATCAATCAGTTGGGCTAACTTTGAAGTTCATTTACAATGACACTCCGACAATTCAGCTTAGCATCAGAAGTTTATCAGGAGGTTTTGTTACCTTCCTGGATGCATATTCTCGAATTTGTTGAAAATGTTCACAAATGAACTACCAACTTTACAATAAATCCAGGTCAATTCCCATTGAAAACAAATATTTCCCTTGATTTTGGATAGTCGAACATTTTCCCATGCGGTTTGATTCGAGAATAGGCACATCCAGGAAAAAAAATAACTTTTTCCACATTTTTATCCGACGAGTTGACCATCTTGGAGTCAACGAAATGTGACAATAAGTTAAAGAAAAGGGGAATAAATAAATAATAAATAATAAATTATATTTGATTACAACGGGTTAATTATTCAATAAATACATTGTATGTTAGAAGTGCAAGATTTGTGTACTTCAAATGTAATCCCCATATGTTATGGTGACCCTAATAAAGTTGTTTGGTTAAAAGTTGAACTTTCAACCTTTTGAAACAGAACCTTGGCAGTACCTTTTGAATTATAAAACCAACCCTACATGGACATATTGTAACTGTTATAATTTATAAACAATTGAAATATTGTTCTGCCTGCTGTAGGCATCACTGTCAGCAAGTGGCGGTACCTGTTGGGATTTCAAGCATGACAACGAACTACATGCATCATTACATGTCGTTTTCTCTGAGCTTGGAGTGCCAATAGATACCGCCATGATATCGTGGCGCGAAACTCAGCCATTGATACCAAACCATCAGTGCCCGGATTCGCAAAGATTTCCTCCGAGGGCTTTAAAGTTAAACCCCCTTCTTTCATTGCTTAGCATTAGCAATGAATTGTCAAACATTGAATTGAATTGTGAATTGTTTTATTGTCAAACTTTTTAAGTGTATTTTTAAATGTTATATTACATTTGTACTTGTGGACATTAGTTGTCCGAACTCGGCTATTTTCCCGCGTGGAAAAGCTCGGGAAAAGCTTTGTGAATCCAGGCCCGATTCTCGGATTTTCAGATTTCAAAATAAAATATTAATATATATCAAGCGAGCGTCATTTTGCAAAGTCATTGCAACCAACATTGTCCCCTATCTTGCAAAGTTTCAGCCAAATCCTACTATTGGTTAAAATTTTAAACCATCTTTCCTGTAATTTTCAAATATAAACTAGAACCGATTGACCGATCAACTTAAAACTTCGCATGGTCATTGGAACCACCGTTTTAGGTATTTTTGCCTATTTGAAGACAAATCTGTCGATATTTTCAAAAGTTATTGTCATTTTAATGACATTTTATTCTATAATCTTGAAATATTTGAAAATGCATACTAATTTTTCATCCCGGCCTTCTTGATGCATTCAGTTCCAAGGCATGTAGAGCATCTGATACTTGCAAACGCATATCAAATCGGATGCAGTACGAAGGCTCGCTCATCAACGTGTTACACTGAGCGTTTTCCTAGTGTAAATGTAAGTGATGCTTGCAGGGATTGAAGTCCTGCGTGCTGGCGTGGCTGATCTTCAACTCTGTCCATCTGGCTTACTGCGTTCTCGTCATCTTGTATGTGACTGTACCGACAGTGCCATTCCGAACTCTCCTCTACTTCGCAGGATATTTCTACAATGGTAAGTCTGTCCTTTAACTTATTCTTTATTGTGGTTCACTTATTTAGCTTCTCATTAGAGACGACTTCAGCACTTAGGAAATGTATACGAATGATCATTTTTAACTTCTCGATTGTTTTATTCAATTGTGACGAATAGTGACAATGAGAATCATAACTGTTAGGATTCCGACACACCTTAATTGTGAAAGAGAAATGAAATTGTACTATTTGATGGCAATTCCCTATTAATTTGGACATAATTTTGTGATATTCTATTCAACTACAAACAATTAATACCTACCTACTGGTTGACAAAGGCTATTTTCCCATTTTTCCAAAGCTCATTATTTACTTCACTGTTATGCAACTTTGGGAGATAGTTTTGATACACATTTTTACAGCGGTCTCCAGGACTCTTAAAACAAAACTTTGAAATACCTTCTTAAAATTCCATTTCTAGTTCAATTTCTAGTGCTTCATGGAGTTTTCATGGTATATTTACAAATATTTTATTTCTTCTTAATCTGAGTCCATAAAACTAATATTTAGTGTAGTAGAATGCATAGATTAGTGTAATGGAGTGACTTTGTACCCACACTTAGTGACACTTGACAGAGCACGCCGCAATCAGAACGAGTAGGTATAAGTAGAGCAATGATTCTAATGTTTATGAGTTGCATCTTTACTGATAGGCGCTCGCCATTGAGCCAATTAAAGATAAGTGTAAGAACAATGTTGATGAAGGCTGTTTAAACGATATTCGAAACCACTAGAAATTTGACTTTGCCAATTATTATTTGGGATTAACTCATGGCAATATGAAGTACCTAATTACTAATCAGTCACATTGTACATTATCTGGATGTCAAATAATTTAAAACAGTTCACCAAGCTTTGACTTGACCCTTAACCCATTGGCCTATTTGGACGATAGGAACTCGCCATTTATAAGATGGCAACTGTGGATTTGGACGAGATAAAATCGACAATTGAAATTTTAGGTAAAACTGAAAATTAAATACTTTAGCTGTGCAACTTTTTCTGTTGAAAATTCATATGCCAATGGGTTAAATAACTTGATAACCTGTATTTTTCTCCGCACAGCTGCTGTAAGTATGGTTTTGGTTTAAAATTATATCATATATATGTTGTAAGCTGTTTTTCCATGAAAACAGGGAAAACGTAAATTTTTATTAAGGCTCACTTACCGTTTGCAATTCCGTACTATATAGTTAGGCCAAGAGTAGAGTAGTGATTTAAATATAATTTAAATGCCAGATAATATACAAGAAAAATAATTGTTTTAAAGATTACTTTTTGACATCATCTATAATACAATTAAAATGAATGAAACTTTAACTACACAAGCAAATAACAAAGATAGAAATCAACACAAACGCACATAAATCAGACCTATTTACAAAATGAATTACGTAAATTTTTTACCCTCCCGTTACCTTACTGTCCCTCAATTTCTCTCTTCCTTTATCTGTCCTGGATTTAAATTATATTAATTTTCCATTTTCTATGTTCAGCTCTCTGCATTTATAATCTGCTCGTGGTGAGCAGCTTCTACCGCAAGATGAAGCCTCGAGACGAATATCTTGAAGATGAAGATGCAGATGAAGCTGCAGAAGACGAGCGACCCTACTGGTACTTGGAACCTCTGAGAGGCCAGTTAGGTTCAGCAGAGAAGTTAGACGAAGAGATCGGGAAACCTGAGGTAGCGGAGAAAGAAGGCAGCTCGCTTGTTAACACAATCCAAGGACTTTATAAGAGTATAAAAGGCAAGAAGGAAGCTAAAGTAGAACCCGAACAGTTTGAGGAGAAAAATGAATTAAATGATGAGACTGAAACGTTTTTAGGTGAGAATTTAAATCTAGAACTACGAACTGAGTGATAAAGTGTGAATTCGAAAATGCACAAAACATCAGATCACTTTTTAACGGTGCTCTGATTTTTTTATGGTGGGCAGCGAGTGGCAGAAAATTATTTAGGGTGGGCAGAATTATTTCTCGGTAGAAGTTTCTCGGTAATGCCCTCACAGGCAATTTTTGGATTTTTTAAAATCAATAGAAACAAATTTAGGACATTGAAATTACCACTTTGGGGTAAAAAAAGTGTTTAGATTTGTATTTTTTATTTTTTTTTGTTCTTGTCATCCGTCAATGCTGTTCGTTTGTTGCAATCGAAATGCAAGTTATTTTCTGTTTAGTTATTATGTTTATTACTTAATTTGTTTACTTCCACATTCAAGCCATTTTATGGCTTTGTGGACCTGAGTGTTTAATTTTTGTAAAGTGTATTTATCTTGTGTATTTGTAACAATAAAAAAAAAAATTATTTAGTATCAGTTATCACAGAGTAATTAGAACTTGAATGAACATTGTCAATTAAAAGTAAAATATAACATAGTATTATACTATAAGATTATTATAACAAATTCAACCACATTGGTACATTTATTATAGTTACAAGAGTGATAGAGGAAGACAGAGCTGTGTCAATTAATAAGAGTAGTGTACAAAAACAGTCGTTGCGTACTTGTCCTGAAATCAAATAAAATCATAGTTAAAAACAAAGTGAAAAAACAGGTTAAAATTAATAGGGAGTCCTTCCCTTAGATAAGAACGCATCAATCGAGTAGAACGAGTTGTCTAGTAGAAAAGCTTTAACTTTCGACTTGAAATCCTGGGAGTGCATTGTACAGCCTCCTGCCATTCTGCAAAACGCCGTAAAATCTGCAAAATCACGAAGTAAAACGTGTGTGGTTTTTAAAAGTTAACAAATACAGGTTTATTCTAGTCCTGTGCCGGATTATTTATAATAAGAAAATACAATTTAAAATTTCAATCGCGTTAATTGTTTATTTTATTAAATTTCACCCAAGCATAAAAATCAAAAGGCAGCAAAAAAATAATTTCGTTTTTACTTTTGGGTGGCCAGAGAGGGGGTGGGCAGGAGACAATTTTGACCACCCATCCCATCCCTGGCACCATCTCTGCTTTATGCGCGTTAAAAATTAGTTAATTGTTTTTCTTATCAAAAAACACACATAATTTGTTGGAACTATCCAATAACCAGACAGGTCAACTAACCTCACACTTAGAAAGAACAAATTAAGTTGTTAAAAACATGTGATTTGAATGCAAAATCAGATCACAAGGTTGCCTGACGACGTCTGAGAAGGTGTCGGATATTATCGTGTAACGAATCACTTAAGATAATAAGAACGGAGTGCGAGTAACTAGGTTGTGATTAGAGGAGTTTAGTCGGTTTCAAGTTGAAGAGTCGCGAGGGACGCATCTTGACACATCATGAGCCATAGCTGGGGATATACAAAGCAAGATGGTAAGAAATATCATTCAAGATAGCTGTGACACTTTCAATCAATTATTTTATAAGTGATTGGACGTTTGGATTAGTAATATGTTATGTGTTGTGACAGTTCGCATAGTTTATCATACTCTCGACAAGAAAAGAGTTCAACGCGAGAAATTTAAACAAATTATTGTGCTTCTTAGAATACACTAAATACTACATTGTCTCTTTAAACTGTTACTTATTATTTATATTCACAAAATAAATAAAGTTATAAAGTAAGTATAAATTAAATTTATAATTTTAGAATAATTTAAATAGTTGGATATCAAAACATAGAGAGATACAATAGTCAAATGTATCAATTACATATGTTTAATTTTCAGGTTTATTATTTAAAAATGTATTTTAAACACATACAAATTTGCATAGAACAAGGGAAGAACGATTCAAGTAATTTTTTTGAGAAAATGATAGGTGTATTCTGGGGGTATATTGAATGAGCTTTCAAACCAAGTTCAAGGTCTTAGGAAATGTTGAGACAAATCCGTGTAATAAACATTTAATCTACGGACTGTCAAAGCATAATCATAGGACTTTCACTTTTGAGACGAGTTTATCTAGAATTGTACCAAATGGATTTGTTCTTCCACTGTACCCTACATTACCCACTGTACCCACTGTATTCATTTTCTTCTACACAATTCATATTGACATATTGATTATTATTGTATATTTTTGGTTCCCTTATTTTACATTATTTAAAATAAATAAAAAAAATCATTGTATTATTTTTTTAAAACGCAGTATTATTCTCAAATGTATGCACATGGTCCTAATTAAAGTGACTTTGAAACTATTAGTCTATTTGACACCACGAAATGAAGAGGGATCATTGTTCAAAGCCAAGGCCAGATTATGGATGCAGATTGAATTACTTGTCAACAGTCGGTGTCATGTAAGTGATCTGTTGGCAGGAGGAGTTTGACAATCAGTGTCCAGAGTTACGCATTGACATGTGACAAATCACCGACAAATACCAACAATTAGCACTTCATACACTAGATCGAGAACCAAAGGAGTAGAGGCTCTTATTAGTACACGTAATTCAAGTCAGTGACTTGATGTATGATTTAGAAATCAATTAAATAAATATTGGACAGATATATTTTACTTTGTTGATATATTTTATCCTATTTCTGTATAGAAATATGATATTTTATCAAGAAATTGCTATTAATTGAAAATATTTCATGCAGTACGAAATAAGTATTCAACTTGATTTTCAGCTGTTTCTAATAAAAACAGGCGAAATTAGGCTGTTTTTACAGATTATCTCTATTTAATCCCGTAACACAACATTTGAAAACGGTTAAAATTATCAGAAAAATTCGAGCTACTAAGCTCAAAATTTTTAATGTGTGGTTTATATTTCAATTACTGCAGATGAGTTTTTACCTCCGTCCATGTAAGCTTATGGAAAATTTCAAAATTCTTAAAATATCCCGTAACACATGTTTTTGTTTCCGTATTTGCATTTGTTATTGTTTGAGGTGTATTTCATGAAAATTTGAAGCATTTCTATTTAACAAGGACTTTTGAATTGAATATAAATAATAAAATGGTAAAATATTTAATTCAAGTCCTAATAAAAATAAAACCTGTAATTGAACCTTTTCTAGCCAATACGCAATTTCAGATTGATGAGTATAGTAGAAAATTGTCCAAATTTGAATGGCCAATCTAATAAAGCGTAGATACCTCATGGAGAAAAATATTCGCAAGAGTGTCTGTGTTGTCTGCTTTTGTAATTAAATTGAGAGTATGGGCATTAAATTACGTAATGTTATGTGGTTTAAACCTGTCCCTTCCTGCTTTTGTCAGCCTCCATCCAGAATCTATCAAAATCTACGCGAATCAATGAATTTAAGAGTGGATCAAATGATTTCATTTTACAACCAATTAAACAAACTGTACAAATGGATGATAATTTAATCTTTTCAATCCGTCAACTTTTTATTTTTAGGGACAGATTTTTAATTATCTACTACATTTTAAACAGTTGATTAGGACTGTATTGTCATGGCAACAGCCAATGACATTTCTTGAATGACCGTTTAAAACTTAACTATTGGTTTTATCACAGTATTGAAAAACTGAACTGGCCCTTACTCTACTTCCAGAAATCAGTATTTTATTAAAAGTCCAAAAAGCAAGTTTTAATCCTTTTTAAAGCACGATTTTGAAATTTTGTAATGATGTCATACAAATGTCATGTAAAACGTGTCTATATGAATTTTTAAATCCACAACATGTACTTACAATTAAAAGTACGTCAACCTAATAGTCATTTTCTTAACATCAATGAAAACCAATATCGCTTCTTGTTTTAAAGTATCTAAACACAAAGTTCAAATCGTTATGTCTCACTTCTAATTGGTTTGCAATTAGTTGTGTCTTCAGGGTTTTTAAATGGACTAGCATTAGCTTTTAGTTCCAAGGATAAGAACATAAAGCAAGTTCTACGATTCCAATCCATCAGACGCAAATGAATGGTCAACCCAGTTTAGCTTTCAAATAACAAATCAGATACTGTCGGAGGAATCAGATAAGCACATAATGAGATAGCAGACAACGTAATTGTCCTGAAAGTTTATTACCTATGTTATTATACTAGGTACACCATTCAATGTTGAAATTTGTGATTTCTGTACTGGAAGTGAAGTACCATTGTTCTATTTTAAGAACACTTACGATAGTGGAATAGATAGACCCCAAAATTACGATGTTACAAAATTAGTGATGACTGATGAGGAATTGACACGCTTTTCTTTCTGGTAAACAAGAAAAGAAGCTTCTGCTTTTTAAATTTTGAAACATAGGTATGTATTAATTTGTATTTTTTTGTGTGTTTTTAGGCACTAATAAGGATATTTTCAACCTGATCATAGTTTTAAATGAATTAGCAAGATTATACATAGAAGTACACTATTATTAAATAAATCCATTATTAAATTTAATTAATTGAGTAATACATTAATTTTAATTCATTTAATTAAATAGAGAAGTCTCCTTAAAATTAGATTTCAAAATAATATTTGTTTTATGAAACTTGAGATGTTGCTGAACACAGATGGTATTATTTTTGTTGTGAGATGAATAGTTTTCAAGGAA
Organism: Leuctra nigra; assembly: GCA_934045905.1. Taxonomy (NCBI): domain Eukaryota; kingdom Metazoa; phylum Arthropoda; class Insecta; order Plecoptera; family Leuctridae; genus Leuctra; species Leuctra nigra. The sequence continues at coordinate 10,489,187 of OW203762.1, forward strand.
TGAATTTACAAAGATTGATATTATATATTTTCTTCCAATTTTAAAACAGGAAAATTGACAATGACATCACAATATGCTATATTGCCATGGCAACAAAGAAATCACCATGGTAACTTATTGTTGGAGACTTGGAAATGACATCACAATCCTGATTCACGTTGCCTGCCGTTTTTCCCGCCAAAATATGCAATGATACTTTAATTTAATTTTTATGAATGAACATTTTAAATTTTGCTGGTGATAAGTGTGTTTGTCATTGTTATTTGTATTGATATTTACAAATTAATTAGAATAAAACTTCAAGAGACTTAGTTCCTCGAGGGAATAGACAAAGATGAATCCGTTCTAGCATGAGCCGGCCTATACCTGGCTATGTTAAACTGGGTTCATCTGTGCCCGTCCCTGACCGTAGACTTGAACGGTCACCCATCCAACTACTGACCCCGCTCATGTTGCGATATGACGACAACCGTGCTTTCGAACTCACCAGCCGTTGTGTGATTAATACTTTGTTAGCATGAAATCATTGCTAGCGAATCGAGCAAATCCGACGTAAAGCTAATCCATGAAATCTCAAGATAAGGATAAGCAAGTGCAATATCGTAACATGCTATTATATTCTTTGACATATAGTTGATAATCACATGCCGTAATATGTTGTTTACAGTGTAATAGAGAAATACAGATAAGTAAACATAGTGTTTATGTATACTTAGTGTTCGCGTGCTAGGCTTACACGCTCAACAAACAAAACACTGAAACTTTTATGTGGGGATGCAAGTCAAACTATTAAATTGTTTTTGATGAGTCCGGGTTCTACTTCGAAAAACATGTACTACATGAATTAGCTATTTTTTACTTAACCTTGTGTCTGCCATATAATTTGGGGAAAAGGATTAAGAGTAATGACCGGTCGCGAATTTTCAGATTTCACATAGTTAATGTTCTTTGGCATTATCTTATCAAGACTTGTCATGCACACATACCGATATGACAACTGTATCACGTAATTATGATCAATTAGTCTGACAGAAGTGAAGTTGTGACAATTATGTCATTCAGCTGATTAAAAAATGTGTGACTTTTACATTATTCACAATGCTGTCATTTCCTGCAACAAGACCCTACGGTCGGTGGCAGGCCAAGACGTAGCCAGGTATGGCCGGTCCATGCTAGAGCGGGTTCATCTTTGCCTGTCACCGACCGTACGCACATTTGTTCCAATATGTCGTGATATATCGTGAGCAAAACAATTATAATGTCCAAGTTACAGTACCAAGACAATAGAAAAAAACTTGATAGCTAATTAGGGGTGAAAAATAGGGGTGAATTAAGGAAATAATTTTAGGATTTTCTTGATCAATCATCTTAACACACATTTTTTTTATTAGGTGGAGAGGACTTGCAATTTGAATAGAGGACAATTTGGAAACCTTTCTTTACTAACAGGTCAAAAGTCAGAGAAGACACATGAATATTAAGACCTTACTGCAGTGGGAGAGGGTGCGGAGGGTGGAGGCAGGCAAATAAAAGTATTTAAAAGCAATTTTCGTGTTTCTGGAACTGAAGTCATACAAACATCTGCATATTACGAGCACTATCGTGATGTCTAGGTCCTGCCACGTGGGCCTCCAAGTTCCCGACAGCCGCCGGGAGTCGTCAGTCGCCCATCAACATCGTGACGTCAGCCGTTGCTCCTGGCAACAGACGCAGCATGCAGCAGCCTCTCTCCTGGAGCTACGCGCCCACAAGCGTCCGCGCCATCACCAACACAGGACATGGCTGGAAGGTGGACGTCGACGGCGGAGTCTCAAGTAGGTACTTAGAGTACTTGGGAACTAAATGCAGCAGCCACTCTCCTGGAGCTACGCGCCCACAAGCGTCCGCGCCATCACCAACACAGGACATGGCTGGAAGGTGGACGTCGACGGCGGAGTCTCAAGTAGGTACTTAGAGTACTTGGGAACTAAATGCAGCAGCCACTCTCCTGGAGCTACGCGCCCACAAGCGTCCGCGCCATCACCAACACAGGACATGGCTGGAAGGTGGACGTCGACGGCGGAGTCTCAAGTAGGTACTTAGAGTACTTAGGAACTAAATGCAGCAGCCACTCTGCTGGAGCTACGCGCCCACAAGCGTCCGCGCCATCACCAACACAGGACATGGCTGGAAGGTGGACGTCGACGGCGGAGTCTCAAGAAGGAACATAACTTAGAGGCAGTCAAAGTTTCATTCGGACAAGACATCTGTTTGGACGAACTATAGGGCTGGTTTTATGGCAATTACTTTGCAATTACGATTATTGAGCGAGCGAAGCGAGCGTCTCCTTTTGGCTCGTTTGGCACGGACCTCTGTTTTTTTTTGTTTTTTTTCCGCTATTAACCGATACACAGGTTGCACTGTTTCAGCGATCGATCTGAAATTTTGCACACATGTAAAACCAACCTTCTCTGTTTGCAGACCCTAATTTTTTTGAAATCCATTCGTTGGTTAAAATTTAAATAAATATCTCCTGATAGGCTGAAAAATTAAAGCGGTCTTCGATAATTCTGATCATTCTCATATTTTGGCTATACAGGTCAGAGTTTTTCTTCGATCGAGCTGAAATTTTGCACACATGTAGAGACAACCTTCTCTGATGCAGACCCTAATTTTTTTTGAAATCCATTCATTGGGTAAAATTTAAATAAATATCTCCTGATAGGCTGAAAAATGAAAACGGTCTTCGATAATTCTGATCAAACTCATATTTTGCATGATCATTAAGACCAACATTGTCTCTTATTTTACAAATTTTCATCCCAATCAGTTAAGAACGTATGAACCTATTAACATTTTTAATATCTGTCAGTAATGAAGTATCGAAAGTAATATGTTTTCCAGTGCCACTTGAATTGAATCTGATTTGCTATATTTACCAGGATGCTTATAAGATGCTATTTTCAAGTTTCGATGAAAAGCATATACTTTTTTGATTGATTGAGTGAACATATTTCAATTAAATATGGATGTATATATGTTTTTTGCGTTGTGTACGCATTTCCGGTTCGAGAATTTGCACGTACCCGTGCTCGCTCATCAACGCGTTACACTGAGCGTTTTCCTAGTTATTATTATTATCATCAATATTATATAACATCTTCATTGATAAGGTGATGTTGGTTCTTGTTATTATCTACACGAATTTAGAATAGGAGTGCATTCTTTTCACTTTCTTATTTAATAATGGTTATCTTTGATATCAGTACTTGATCAAAAAGTATGACAGCGTTACGAGAACATATTTAGCTATTGAAGCAAAGATGTTATAAAGTTTTAATAATATCTTTGATTGAAGAGTACTTTATATCTTCGACTTCACTTGATATTTTGAAAGATTATTTGATGATGATTGGTAAAAATGGACGATGTGAAGACGACGGTCGTGGCCTATTAGTTGGGGACATTACCAGCGAGACTTTTCTCTCTCGATTTGAGATAACCTATCAGGAAGGCCGGATGCGGGAATCGAACCCGAGACCTCCGGAGTTCAAGTCCAGAGCATTGAACATTGTGTTTGTTGACTTTGGAAGATGTTGGACTTACTCTGGATGATTTCTTGTGACAGCGCTGACTGGAGGACCGCTGACTCACCGACATCGCCTCCTGCAGTTCCACTGTCATTGGGGCAGCAACAGCAAGCAGGGTTCCGAACACACAATAGATGGCAGGTCCTACGCTGCAGAGGTAAACAAAACTAGTGAACATGGCTGTAATGTATATTCTTATACCTATTCTTCTTCATCATCATCATCTCCTTAGCATCTTTGTAATTGCATTGAAGAGAGGTACCACTGATGATAAGACATAATAGGTATGTCGATGTAAATGTTTTTCTTGAACAATCGTAGAATCATAGAGGTAAGAATTCCATACGTCCACCCACATACATAATTATAATACATGGCTGTGAAATGTGATCGCATCTTTGTTTGCAGCTTCATCTGGTCCATTGGAACAGCGGGAAGTATTCATCTGCAGAAGAAGCCTCCGGTAAACCCGACGGACTCGCTGTGTTGGGCGTTCTACTCAAGGTGCGTCATGAAGTTTCACACAGGGCAAGCGTAAAGCAAGGTCGTCCCATGCACCGCGTTCAAATCGCAAATCGTACGCGGGACGAGAATCATGTTGCCATAAATCACAAGTGCGATTTGACGCCATCTTATAAACTGCCCTCTGTAGATTTGACGCGCTGAATCGCCAACAATCGCGCGATTTATTGAAGTTGAGCTAACTTTTCGCGATTGTCGCACAAAAATCGCGCCATCGCGCCAACTCAGCTCATTTTCGTCGTTTCCAGTGTTAAAATCGCGCAACTGAAGGGCTTGCGATTCAATTTCATGGGAACCTTACTCTACTGTTAGCAAGCATTGCTGCCGTTCACGAGCGTTCATTCAGCGGCATAGATAATTTATTCATCTAAATGAGCTGTAAACATAACTTTAATCATTCAAAACAAACTTACGACACTCTCGTGACAGAAGCACATTGCATCGGAAGCAGCGGTAACATTCACATTTACATTTACATTCCAATCATTCATTCTAATTGTAGACGGAAAGTTAGGCACGAGGAATAGTTCTCAAAATGTCACATCTGATCGAGTTGATTTTGTTTTAGATCGGAGACGCAAATCCGGAAATAGAGAAAATCACATCGCTGATCCCGGAGATTCCCTTCAAAGGACAGAAGATTCCGATCAAGACGGCAATCGACATGGCGAAGATGCTTCCTCGTAAGTCCCATGTCATGGAGCTGGTCGAGTAGATACGACGTCATTGTTCCCAAATGTACATCGCAGTAAAAACTCTATAGATATAACGGAGCGGTGGGACAGAAAAACTCTACAATTAAGGGAAGTTTAGCCTGCAGTTTTAACTGCGCTGGTACAATTTTTTAACGTATCTTTGATGATACAATTAGTTAGAAATAATCACAATATAAACAGGTTCCTCAAAAACTTACAAAATATGATGATTGAATCTTAATGTCAAACACAGTCGTCTGGCTTACCTGGCCTTCTGCCTGACACGGTGGTCGTTCTTTTCCCTGTCCCTCGCAGTCTTTCTCTGCAGACTGACAATGTAGTGTTTCACCAAAGATGTGTTTCACTCCGCAACGAAGTGGAAGTACATGGAGATCAGTGGTTTCACTCGCACTTCCTCTCCCCGGCCGCAGAACGCGCCCCACTCGCATGGAGCCTGAACTAGGATCTTCGTCAAAACCGATCGACAACTCTCGTCATAGTCGATCGTCTACAACGTCGAGTGAGAGTCCATGCTAATCTCTCGTAAGGTTGTGGATAACGATCGCTGTGCTGATGGTCATGTCCAATGTGTTGCAGCGAGTCACAGCTACTGGACGTATCTCGGCTCGCTGACGACGCCGCCGTGCTCGGAGGTCGTCACCTGGTTCTTGTCTGTTATCCTGATGGTCATGTCCAATGTGTTGCAGCGAGTCACAGCTACTGGACGTATCTCGGCTCGCTGACGACGCCGCCGTGCTCGGAGGTCGTCACCTGGTTCTTGTCTGTTATCCTGATGGTCATGTCCAATGTGTTGCAGCGAGTCACAGCTACTGGACGTATCTCGGCTCGCTGACGACGCCGCCGTGCTCGGAGGTCGTCACCTGGTTCTTGTCTGTTATCCTGATGGTCATGTCCAATGTGTTGCAGCGAGTCACAGCTACTGGACGTATCTCGGCTCACTGACGACGCCGCCGTGCTCGGAGGTCGTCACCTGGTTCTTGTCTGTTATCCTGATGGTCATGTCCAATGTGTTGCAGCGAGTCACAGCTACTGGACGTATCTCGGCTCGCTGACGACGCCGCCGTGCTCGGAGGTCGTCACCTGGTTCTTGTCTGTTATCCTGATGGTCATGTCCAATGTGTTGCAGAGCGTCACAGCTACTGGACGTATCTCGGCTCGCTGACGACGCCGCCGTGCTCGGAGGTCGTCACCTGGTTCTTGTCTGTTATCCTGATGGTCATGTCCAATGTGTTGCAGCGAGTCACAGCTACTGGACGTATCTCGGCTCGCTGACGACGCCGCCGTGCTCGGAGGTCGTCACCTGGTTCTTGTCTGTTATCCTGATGGTCATGACCAATGTGTTGCAGCGAGTTACAGCTACTGGACGTATCTCGGCTCGCTGACGACGCCGCCGTGCTCGGAGGTCGTCACCTGGTTCTTGTCTGTTATCCTGATGGTCATGTCCAATGTGTTGCAGCGAGTCACAGCTACTGGACGTATCTCGGCTCGCTGACGACGCCGCCGTGCTCGGAGGTCGTCACCTGGTTCTTGTCTGTTATCCTGATGGTCATGACCAATGTGTTGCAGCGAGTCACAGCTACTGGACGTATCTCGGCTCGCTGACGACGCCGCCGTGCTCGGAGGTCGTCACCTGGTTCTTGTCTGTTATCCTGATGGTCATGTCCCATGTGTTGCAGCGAGTCACAGCTACTGGACGTATCTCGGCTCGCTGACGACGCCGCCGTGCTCGGAGGTCGTCACCTGGTTCTTGTCTGTTATCCTGATGGTCATGACCAATGTGTTGCAGCAAGTCACAGCTACTGCACGTATCTCGGCTCGCTGACGACGCCGCCGTGCTCGGAGGTCGTCACCTGGTTCTTGTCTGTTATCCTGATGGTCATGACCAATGTGTTGCAGCGAGTCACAGCTACTGGACGTATCTCGGCTCGCTGACGACGCCGCCGTGCTCGGAGGTCGTCACCTGGTTCTTGTCTGTTATCCTGATGGTCATGTCCAATGTGTTGCAGCGAGTCACAGCTACTGGACGTATCTCGGCTCGCTGACGACGCCGCCGTGCTCGGAGGTCGTCACCTGGTTCTTGTCTGTTATCCTGATGGTCATGACCAATGTGTTGCAGCGAGTCACAGCTACTGGACGTTTCTCGGCTCGCTGACGACGCCGCCGTGCTCGGAGGTCGTCACCTGGTTCTTGTCTGTTATCTTGATGGTCATGTCCAATGTGTTGCAGCGAGTCACAGCTACTGGACGTATCTCGGCTCGCTGACGACGCCGCCGTGCTCGGAGGTCGTCACCTGGTTCTTGTCTGTTATCCTGATGGTCGTGTCCAATGTGTTGCAGCGAGTCACAGCTACTGGACGTATCTCGGCTCGCTGACGACGCCGCCGTGCTCGGAGGTCGTCACCTGGTTCTTGTCTGTTATCCTGATGGTCATGACCAATGTGTTGCAGCGAGTCACAGCTACTGGACGTATCTCGGCTCGCTGACGACGCCGCCGTGCTCGGAGGTCGTCACCTGGTTCTTGTCGGTTATCCTGATGGTCATGTCCAATGTGTTGCAGCGAGTCACAGCTACTGGACGTATCTCGGCTCGCTGACGACGCCGCCGTGCTCGGAGGTCGTCACCTGGTTCTTGTCTGTTATCCTGATGGTCATGACAAATGTGTTGCAGCGAGTCACAGCTACTGGACGTATCTCGGCTCGCTGACGACGCCGCCGTGCTCGGAGGTCGTCACCTGGTTCTTGTCTGTTATCCTGATGGTCATGTCCAATGTGTTGCAGCGAGTCACAGCTACTGGACGTATCTCGGCTCGCTGACGACGCCGCCGTGCTCGGAGGTCGTCACCTGGTTCTTGTCTGTTATCCTGATGGTCATGACCAATGTGTTGCAGCGAGTCACAGCTACTGGACGTATCTCGGCTCGCTGACGACGCCGCCGTGCTCGGAGGTCGTCACCTGGTTCTTGTCTGTTATCCTGATGGTCATGTCCAATGTGTTGCAGCGAGTCACAGCTACTGGACGTATCTCGGCTCGCTGACGACGCCGCCGTGCTCGGAGGTCGTCACCTGGTTCTTGTCTGTTATCCTGATGGTCATGACCAATGTGTTGCAGCGAGTCACAGCTACTGGACGTATCTCGGCTCGCTGACGACGCCGCCGTGCTCGGAGGTCGTCACCTGGTTCTTGTCTGTTATCCTGATGGTCATGTCCCATGTGTTGCAGCGAGTCACAGCTACTGGACGTATCTCGGCTCGCTGACGACGCCGCCGTGCTCGGAGGTCGTCACCTGGTTCTTGTCTGTTATCCTGATGGTCATGACCAATGTGTTGCAGCGAGTCACAGCTACTGGACGTATCTCGGCTCGCTGACGACGCCGCCGTGCTCGGAGGTCGTCACCTGGTTCTTGTCTGTTATCCTGATGGTCGTGTCCAATGTGTTGCAGCGAGTCACAGCTACTGGACGTATCTCGGCTCGCTGACGACGCCGCCGTGCTCGGAGGTCGTCACCTGGTTCTTGTCTGTTATCCTGATGGTCATGACCAATGTGTTGCAGCGAGTCACAGCTACTGGACGTATCTCGGCTCGCTGACGACGCCGCCGTGCTCGGAGGTCGTCACCTGGATCCTGTTCAAGGAACCGATGGAAGTCTCCGAACAACAGGTGGGAGTTGTTCATCTCACTCAGTTGATTCCCTTGACAAGTCAAAATACTCCGTCAAATTAAATCCTTTTAATCTGGATGGTTACAAAAGACCCCACTTTTCTTTATTTTATTGCCCACTCGTTTACACGATGTTTCTCTTAGGCTAACGAAAACGAAACGAAACCAATGTGGAGCACCAACGGAAGAAAATAATATTCTGACTAAGGTTTCCAGACTCTCGCAGTCAACTTAAATATTTCGAAAGTAATATTCCTTCAAAACTTTCCTACCATTGCAACTACAGTATGTTTCATGAAGTCAGTCAGAGGACTTGCAAATCTAACAGAAAAGTGTGATCGTTGAAAGTATATTGATTATTTTATGGTTCATCATGAAATCTGGAGATTTCAGTGACTAAACCTCCAGATTTACTTAGTGTATTGGCACAAATAAAAACGGTATTTGAACAAAATGGATTGGATGTTGGTCAGGTTCCTTGCCAATCCTTGTTATTATTCATGATTTAAGAGCATACACTTCATGGAATGATGCCTTCAAATCTTTTTCAGCCAATCCGTTTCATTCGAATACCGTTTTCACTTTTCAGTTTGCCAAATATACTTAATTACGTAGAGGGGTCATTCTCAATGAGATTGACTTTTTGCTGTCCGCAGTGTTTAGTAATTTTTATTTGGAAAATTTGCACTCATATTCACATTCTTCTTGTTGAATATATTAGTTTGAACAATTGGGAAGTGGTTGACAAAATTTTGAGGTAATTAAATACCTCACGCAGATTTTGTAGGACTTTGAAACTCTGAAAATCCTGAAAATAGGCTGTCCCACACCATGATATTCATTATATTTCATGATATTTTTCACATTTGCAGTTTTTAATTATGGATAAGCAATAATTATTAATGATCTATGAAACACACTTCTTCAGACTACTAAAGAAAATGTAGCATTAGTTAGTGATTTTCATTTTTAATCTTATAATAACTTTTGTCCCACACTACTAGTCATGAATGTTACTTTTTGAATGTTACCGTTTTAAAATGAAGATAAGACTACTCAAGAAGGATGTGACTTAGGCTGCAGTGATTCTTGTTTTGGTGCCTGTCGAGTCAATTTTTTTGGCGATTTCTTTTGCAAAGAAAATGGTACTTTGCCTCATCTGAAGACTGTTCCAATGTGCGTATTTTAATTCAAAGTCATGATTGTTACCTCTTAAAAATAACTAATTGCATTAGCAATATTAATTGAAGTATCTTACATTGAAAGTGTTCTATAACCTCATGTTGGTACGCATAAACAAACTTTGAACAGTTTTATACAAACTGATATTCTGATTTTTAAAGCCTAGATTATCATGAATGTTACCTGGTCATGAATGTTACTTTAAAAAGTAACATTCAAATATACTTCAAATATATTCAAATATAACATGTATTTGAGTAGTATATAAAGTATCCAATCAGAAAATGTATCATAAATGTTTAATTTATCTATTAGTAAGGAGACTCAGGTCATGAATGTTGGTAACATTCATGACCTTAATGATTGGTACCCTGAGTCAAGATTATTTCTTTTAAGATTTTGTTAATGTGAAACTACACAATAATTATATAATTTTGTATGTGCCTTTCAATGATGTATCTAAATCAGTGCTAGTTTTACTGATCAAATATTAATTTAATCATATTTGAGCCAAATGTAAAAGTAACATTCATGACCATTTTCTAAATTGTGCCATAAAATGCACCCAAATTTAAAACTGCATAAACCCTTTCTTGGTAATGTATAAAACATAATCCTTGATCATTCCACATAACATTTTCTCGGATTAATTTTTTTTTTTTTTTAATTTAGTGCATTTTACCAAATCGTCAATCCCATTGAGAATGACCCAGTGCGTGAACGTGAACATGAACGTGAACGTGAACGTGAACGTGTTTGTTTCAGCTGCAACAGTTCCGCAAGATGCATTGCTACGGCAAGGGCGAAGAATGCCCTTGCGACGAGCTGAAGGGTTTGATCATTGACAACTTCAGACCTCCACTAGATCTTGGCAGTCGAACACTCAGTGAATACGCCTTCTAGATGTCACGTGACAACTCTGTCACACCCGAGAAGACGATTGCCACGCGAGAACAGAGTTGTCATTTTATATGATCGGGGGGAGATGAGCACGTTCTAAAAGTTCCATGAGCTTCAAAGGAAAATCATTCGAACCACAGATTTTAAATCAAGACTGCAGGATCGTATTTGTCGAAGTCAACAGTCGAGATTTGAAATAAAATGTGAAGTTTGTCGCAAATATAAATTTTCAGGCGAGAATTAAAATAGTAAATACCATTATTTGAAAGTGTAAGTATATTTTGAAAATCCTAAGGAAGTAAGGGCCGAGTTTTCAATGGTTATTCAAGGAAAGTAATTGGTTGTTGCCATGGCAATATTATGTAGTCCTAAACAACTGTTTAAAATTTTGCAGAGCATTGAAAAACTGGCCGTTTAAAGATATTAAATTACAACCGTAACAAAGTTTCAGCAAAGTATTGGCTTTCTTGATCTGATCTCTAGAAAGTATCTCTACAGACGGAACCAAGATAAATACAAATATTGTATGAAAACATTACGATTCCATGATGAGAATGTATAAAGGGTTATTTTGTATTCACTATGTTTGTACATCACAAGTATTAAGTGCACGACCTAAACTATATTCTATCGTCATAATTTGAATATAATTTCACTGATGTTGGGTTGTAAACATAACAAATAGTCATGTATAAAATAAATCATGATCAGCATTTGCATTATCAAAATCATCAAGGATGAAACTAGATAAAATTAATAATTTATATCGAATAGTTTCTTTCATGATAAAATCATGCAATTACTTGATAAGGAAATAAAATTTACTACTTACCTAAAAAGTAGCATAGTACTATTCCTAGAGAAGAGGGATCAAACGATGTGTAGATAAAATTCAACTAGTTATACTTTTAGTCAATAGATACTTTTAATCACATTTATAGATAGCACGTGCACTATAGCATTTAACAGTGACGGCCTGTAACATTTTAAATTGTATATATTTTGCTTAGGTTAGTGTTATTAATTATAATTATTATAATTTATTAAAACCGAATTGACACTTGGCAATCGCTCCCCTAGTTCAAATGTATTCGTTAAGTCTTCCCAGGGTTCACATTACTTGATATCAGTTCAACAAGATCACTTACAATATTGTCGTCGATACAATTAGATTTGTATAAGTAACATACTCTGAACAATTGTTTTAGCAAACATTAATTAACATTGATTTGCTTGATCAAAACATAGATGCACAGAGAAGAGTTATTCCCAATCTAGAGTGGCAGGTGGTTGCTAGAAACTCACAATTTTACATTCAAACCTAAAACATTACACCTCCCATCATAACTAAAATAAAATAATGTTCACAATTAAAATCAAATTGTGATTGTATAAAGGCCGATGCACAATTGACGCAGACGGACGACGCGGACAGAGGACGGAGACGGATACGATGTTTAGGTATGACATATTCACTCTGGCTGTTCACAATCGGACGCGGACGGACGACGACTTTAACATTGTATCCGTCTCCGTCGTCCGTCCGCGTCGTCCGTCTGCGTCAATTGTGCATCGGCCTTAAATCGTTATAAAATTGATATGAAAACCAAACTCTGTAAATATATTTATGTTCAAATAACAAGTTGGTATCTTTGCTGTTGTAATAAAGGCAACTAAATACACCCTTGTGCAATGCTCCTACAATCACCTGAAAACATGATATACTTAGTTTACATGGCAATAAGTTCATTGTTGACTAAAATTATTGTCACTCTTTCCTCAATGATTCTAAAGTTCAAACTCTCATTCTCGTCATGATCAAGTCACTGAGTTTCATTACAAGTGAAACCCCTAAAGTTTCTTCAAACATTTTGATTTTCACTGGTGATAAGATCCATTAATATACTTTACAAACAGTGCCTTGGCTGCTCTGTGTTCAAAACAAGTTTCAATTTAAAAAATGGCATACAAGGTATAATAGTCATTAACAGCGAATTATTTTTTTGTGTATTTTGTCACTCGGCCAAGTACCTAATGGAAGTCACTCTACGGAGACACCGACCTTCAAACGCCATTCCAGACCCACTTGTTTTACAGACTCATGCTTCACTGGAGAAGCGCTTATTATTCTGTGCTGCTTCCATGTTCGAGATTCTATCTAATGGTTCCTAGATTTCGATACGTTAGTCTTCCGTGTTCAAAGATGTTAAAAATCACCAAATTAATGTAAATTCAAAATTGGAAGACACTTCAGTCAAGTTCAGAATTTTGCTTCATAAAAATTTATTGCAATGGACAAAGTCAATACTTTTCTCCATCGATATCTGTGCGAATTAAATGCAATTTATTACTGTCTGCATTTTAAAACAGTATTACTGTTTATTATTTATTATTAGTGCATATTACTGTCGAGAGAGTACACATTTGACATAATATTCAATAATAATAATCTTTATTATCCTTTTCCAAAATACAATGGGTAAAGGAGGTAGGAAAACCTACCCACACAAATGCAAGAGCCTATTAAACTAATTATTGAAACCGGCTGGCCGGGCCTGACGTTTCTTCAACTTCTGCGTTAGCTTCATCTTCTTCCACTTCCTCTTCCTCTTCTTCCACTTCATCTTCTTCTCTATCTACCAATGCCCGCCACAAGTCTCTATTTAACCACCATTCATCTTTATTCACCATCTCCCATTTTTCGCCTCTCACTTCGACATCTTCTTCAACTAAACCACGCCACCTCGCTCTCGGTCTCCCTCTTTGCCTCTTTCCCTGCTCCAACTTTTCAAACTCTTTCCGAGGTATTCTCTCCATGTCCATCCTTTTGATATTCCCAAACCATTTCAAACGCCCTCTACCAATCTTAAAGCACAATCTTTCTACTCCCAATTTCTTTTCTTATCTTAGTACTTCTGATCTTATCTAACTTTGTTACTCGCTTCATACTTCTAAGAAATTTCATCTCAATAAGTTTAAATTAGCCACACAGTTAATTATTTCAGATCGTTAGGTTAATCGGTGTGGACGGGGGAGGGGGAGGTGGGGCACAAAACAATCAACAGAGAAAGTGGCGTAAGTAGCAAAGTAAAGCTCGCTCATAATAGTCTTTCAAAGTAATACTGTCAGCCCGACACACAACTTATAGCTGCAGTATCATGTTCAGGCTCATTCACAATAGAAACTAGCAGCAACTGTTAGCTTTTGGCTAACTATTTAGTCGTTCACAACAGATGTTGTCAAATGAAAATTAGCAGCAAAGTTTGCAAACTTCAAACTTTTGCTGCTAATTTTACGTTTGCTATAAGGATCAACCAATCAGATACGAACACGGTTTGTCCTAAATATCGCTATAACTTTTGAAACATTAAAATAATTAAATATGTGAAAAATAATTAGCATAGCTCTTCTTTTAGTCCATATAAGCAATAAAAAACACCAATTTAAAAATACAAAATTTGTACCCAAACACGTGGAAATTATGAAAAAAATAGAGACATTTCAGATTTTTCAGGAGTTTGAGTACAAATTTTGTATTTTTAAGATGGTGTTTTTATTGTTAAGATAAACTAATTATCTACATTAATTATTTTTCACATTTTTCATAAATTTAATCAAAAGCTATGACGATATTTAGGAAATATTATTGCCAATGTGCAGCCGACTGTTAATTCTGCTGCTAATTTCTCTTTTGAACGAGCCGGTATTGCTTCTTATCTCTTCACTCCTCCATCTCCGGGTTGTTTGGCTGACCGAGGTAGAGTTGGTCGAGGACGGTGAGAAAGAGGCGATGCGGCACTCCGTGGGAGATCTGCTGTATCTGCGTGCGCAGCAGATCATCTGTCTGCTCCTCGTAGACCTTGAACGTCGCCGGCAGACCGAGGTCGTAGTAGAGCCGCTTCACCTTCGACACCTTGTCGTCGTCGCTGCTGCCGTAGCACTCCTGGGACAGACAGTCGAAATATACTTCTGTTGACACCGTACTGTTTAAATACAAATGTGAAAACACAATGTGCAGAAGGTGGTAATCAATTAAACATTCTTTGGAAATTTTACATGTAAACTTGAAAATAATACGAAATTATATTTGGTGGCAGATGTAGGTATAATTTATTTAAATATATTTGGCGGAAAATGTTAGGCTTTTTTTTCAAATATATTTATTATTTGGCGTAAGATATTGAACAACTAATTAATGCAAATATATTTGGTGGCAGATGTTGGACAAATTTGTGCAAATACATTGGTGCCAGATGTAGGACTAATTTTTCAAGTATATTAATAATAATAATATATAATATAATAATAATAATATAATATAATAATATATATTATATATTATATAATATATAATATAGTATAATAATATATTTTGTGGCTAATGGACTTCCAATTTTTACTTAATTTTAAATTAAATCATTTCAAATGATATTGAGCCTGCAAGTGTAAGTTACAGCAAAATTACAGCTCAAGCTCATTAGTATCATTTTTAAATTTCGTATAATACTAATAGAAGTAGTTTCATTGGGAGTGAATTCTAAAATTGTGTTACTAATACAACTGTTAGGTATACCAATTACCAACATACTTTCTAAAAAAAATTAACAATTAAAGCAAATAAAAACACTTTTCATCAATACGAATAGTTTGACTGTACCAAAGCACTGAGATACAATGCAAGATGTTAGTGTTACCTGCAAGAGCGAGATGCTTGTGAGTGTTACATACAATATGCATGTGAGTGTTACCTGCAAGATCTGCTTCTGCTTCCTGGACGCCCGCTGCAGAGCGACCACCGCCAGCCACGTGCACCGCGCGTCTTCTATAGCCGAGCTCTGTCGCCCGGCCAGCGACTGCTCGCCGTAGCAGTCCGCAAAGTCCGCCTGCACATTCAACACATTGTCAGAGATGATCCTTGTAGAGACGAAGCACTTCACAACAGTCTAATCTCTTAATCTCTGATTGAATGTTGCATGATTTGTCTGGTTAAATTTAAGTATTTTTTGCTTCGTAATCCATAGTCTAAAGCCAAAATAGAACATAACCCACCACTAATTACAACAGTTGAGTATTTCATATCGTTGGGTTCAGGAAAAAATCTAAGCATACTAAAAGTCCACAAAAATAAAAAAGGGTGGCTGCCTCTGATTGGTCAATTAGTGAAACAGAATTGAATAGGTAGGTAATATAATTAAATTACATAGGTATTATGTAAAATCATTGAATTCAAATATAAACTACAGATTCAAATGATTGACCGCCGGTGGGAATTTGGTAAACGAACCCACTATTTGTACTTTTGATTTGGCGAAATTTTGAAATTGTTTTACACCATTTTACTCGATGAGTCCGGGATTGAAGACGATGACAATAATCTTTTTAATTGTCACTCAAAATTTATCTAATAATCTAATCATGATTTATTATATTTATAAACAGATTTTTTTACCAGGACTTGAGAGAATTGTCCCATCTCCAACAGAATCATCTTCGCCTGACGATGAATCTCAGAATTAGTGATTCCAGCCTGCAACAAGAATTTACATATTATTATACATGGCATGTAATAGCCATCGTCCGATCTTCAAAATGCATTCAGAAGACAACAGTAGAATATTACTTATTAAAAATAGATAGATAGGTTTTTTAAATTGTGAAATTAGTAGTAAAATTTGCAGTAGGTAAATAGTTTCATTTGATTACTCTTTCATCAGCTTTTTAATCGAATGTAAGTCAATTATGCTCCGAATTTCGACAATCAAAAAACGATTTGAACTGATTTTGAATAAGTAATTCACATAAGAATACATAAGTTGTACATGTTGATTGACTTGTACAATTATGAGACACGAATTACATGCGTGAGCGCCCAGAATGATAACACTTCCAGCCAAGGTAACAGGCGAACAGATAACGGCCTTCGAGCTTTAATAGTTGGGTAGAGGAAGCATTGAAGAGCGAGTTGAGGCAAACATTTCCAAACCAATGTCACGTGACATGTCTTTCATCAAGAGGCGAGTAAATGTCACGTGACTTGTGTAAAGCCAGAGCGCAATGCTGCTTACAAATTACAATATCTCATCAGTGTTACTTTTCAACACCAATCAAAAGTTGTGTTCAGTTTTCATAACAAACCAAGCCGTGATGTTAGCCTAAGTTCTAACGTCGTGCTAACTCTCCAACTATATGCTCGAAGGTAACGGCCAGGGAAGCACAGCTCGTAAAGAAGGTGGGCCACAATGGCTTTGCCATGCATTGTGTTCACAAATGGACTCCACTGATCCAACTCTAGATTGCCGAGTTTCGAATGACTCACCATGTGCATGGCGAGACACACTGGCAGCTGGAACGTGTGGTAAGCCTTGCGGTACTTGGTGATCACTTGGTAGCGCTCCATCGTGCTAGAATGTCGAGTTCGAATGACTCACCATGTGCATGGCGAGACACACTGGCAGCTGGAACGTGTGGTAAGCCTTGCGGTACTTGGTGATCACTTGGTAGCGCTCCATCGTGCTAGAATGTCGAGTTCGAATGACTCACCATGTGCATGGCGAGACACACTGGCAGCTGGAACGTGTGGTAAGCCTTGCGGTACTTGGTGATAACTTGGTAGCGCTCCATCGTGCTAGAATGTCGAGTTCGAATGACTCACCATGTGCATGGCGAGACACACTGGCAGCTGGAACGTGTGGTAAGCCTTGCGGTACTTGGTGATCACTTGGTAGCGCTCCATCGTGCTAGAATGTCGAGTTCGAATGACTCACCATGTGCATGGCGAGACACACTGGCAGCTGGAACGTGTGGTAAGCCTTGCGGTACTTGGTGATCACTTGGTAGCGCTCCATCGTGCTAGAATGTTGAGTTCGAATGACTCACCATGTGCATGGCGAGACACACTGGCAGCTGGAACGTGTGGTAAGCCTTGCGGTACTTGGTGATCACTTGGTAGCGCTCCATCGTGAACTTCTCCAGCGTCTTGTCTTGTCGGGTCTTGGCGTCGATCACCTGGCCCAGCATCGCCTTGTGACTCACCTGAGACATTACAAGATCACGTAACATGAAACATTGTTTCTTCGTTCAACCAATATTGACGGTAATTCACGCTCCAGCTTGGCAGTTTACCGGCAATAATTCTGACCGTTTGACATGTTCTGACGAGGCTTTTATCTCGAAACTAAAATCTCCCAACTCACTCAAAATGTAACGATATTCATCTTCTGTTAGATGGTAAATTAATCAATTTGACTGTAAGTTAACTTCGTCTTATTTTCTGAATATAACAGCATCTTTCAATGCTGAGAGAAGAATTTTAAAGTCGTGTTAAATTTGTCAAGAAATAGGCGAGTTCGAGAGCCGAAGCGTCCGATACTCCAAGTATTTTAATTCAAATACAAACACTTCATACAAAATACTATTAAATCAACAAAGCTGTACTGTACAGAATGTTAATAATTAACGTCATAAAACATTTATAATTAAATAATATAAATAAAAAAGCGTATAGAAATGTATAAATTTGTAAATTTATAAATTTATACAACAATGTGTTACCATGGTGATACACTTTGTTGTCATGGCAACAAATTATGAATTATGACGTCAATGTCAATTTTCCTGTTTTAAAGTAAGAAGAAATCTATCAAACTTAGTATGTAAATGAATTCCGAGAAAACTATTGAACCCACACGAAAGTAATAACATATCTGTGTTCAGCAACGTCTCATCTACCATAATAACGCATTATTTTGAAATCTAATTTATAGGAGACTTCCCTAGAAATCAGGGACGGCGCCAGGGGTGGGCTCAGGTGGGCGTGCGCCCACCCACAATTGTCTACTCTCTGCCCACCCAAAAATAATCGAAAATTATTTTATTATTGTATTTAACTTAAAATTTTTGGCTACAATTTTGAAATAAGTAATCACATCGCACAGATTGAATAATTTTCTAAAATTGCACCGCATTTAAGTTGTAGGCTGTATGTATAGATCAAGTGTTCATTTGATAATTTTACAATCCACCCCAATTTATGTGATATTAAAATCACATTTTACCCCAAAAGTAGTACTTTTCAGCGTCCCAAATGCGTTTATATTGATTTAAAAATCTGAAAAACACCCTGCTGGGCATATATTTTCAGTGGAAAAATTATGTGACCACCCTAAATAATTGTCCGCCGCTCACTGCCCACCATTTCAAAAATTCCTGGCACCGTCCCTGCTGGAAATGAAGCGTGGTTCGACTTAAAATAAACAATGCCACTTACATCATGGAAGAGCTCCGTGACAGCCAGGTAATAGGACTTGTGTCTGAAGTGCTCGTACAGCAGCTGGTAGACGCCGGTCTGGATGAGGGAGGCATCGTTGAAGGCGATGCGGGGCGTCGGTTGCAGCACCTTGGTCGTGTGCCAGCACGGCTTGCCCCGCCGCGTGCGTCGCTCGTACAGCGTGTCTTCGGACATCAGCAGAGACGTGTGCAGCTAGTGGGGACAATCAGAACTAGACCTGTGTTCATGTACACTTGGCACCTTGGTCGTGGCTTGCCCCGCCGCGTGCGTCGCACGTACAGCGTGTCTTCGGACATCAGCAGAGACGTGTGCAGCTAGTGGGGACAATCAGAACTAGGCCTGTGTTCATGTACACTTGGCACCTTGGTCGTGGCTTGCCCCGCCGCGTGCGTCGCTCGTACAGCGTGTCTTCGGACATCAGCAGAGACGTGTGCAGCTAGTGGGGACAATCAGAACTAGACCTGTGTTCATGTACACTTGGCACCTTGGTCGTGGCTTGCCCCGCCGCGTGCGTCGCTCGTACAGCGTGTCTTCGGACATCAGCAGAGACGTGTGCAGCTAGTGGGGACAATCAGAACTAGACCTGTGTTCATGTACACTTGGCACCTTGGTCGTGGCTCGCCCCGCCGCGTGCGTCGCTCGTACAGCGTGTCTTCGGACATCAGCAGAGACGTGTGCAGCTAGTGGGGACAATCAGAACTAGACCTGTGTTCATGTACACTTGGCACCTTGGTCGTGGCTCGCCCCGCCGCGTGCGTCGCTCGTACAGCGTGTCTTCGGACATCAGCAGAGACGTGTGCAGCTAGTGGGGACAATCAGAACTAGACCTGTGTTCATGTACACTTGGCACCTTGGTCGTGGCTTGCCCCGCCGCGTGCGTCGCTCGTACAGCGTGTCTTCGGACATCAGCAGAGACGTGTGCAGCTAGTGGGGACAATCAGAACTAGACCTGTGTTCATGTACACTTGGCACCTTGGTCGTGGCTCGCCCCGCCGCGTGCGTCGCTCGTACAGCGTGTCTTCGGACATCAGCAGAGACGTGTGCAGCTAGTGGGGACAATCAGAACTAGACCTGTGTTCATGTACACTTGGCACCTTGGTCGTGGCTCGCCCCGCCGCGTGCGTCGCTCGTACAGCGTGTCTTCGGACATCAGCAGAGACGTGTGCAGCTAGTGGGGACAATCAGAACTAGACCTGTGTTCATGTACACTTGGCACCTTGGTCGTGGCTCGCCCCGCCGCGTGCGTCGCTCGTACAGCGTGTCTTCGGACATCAGCAGAGACGTGTGCAGCTAGTGGGGACAATCAGAACTAGACCTGTGTTCATGTACACTTGGCACCTTGGTCGTGGCTCGCCCCGCCGCGTGCGTCGCTCGTACAGCGTGTCTTCGGACATCAGCAGAGACGTGTGCAGCTAGTGGGGACAATCAGAACTAGACCTGTGTTCATGTACACTTGGCACCTTGGTCGTGGCTTGCCCCGCCGCGTGCGTCGCTCGTACAGCGTGTCTTCGGACATCAGCAGAGACGTGTGCAGCTAGTGGGGACAATCAAAACTAAACCTGTGTTCATGTACACTTGGCACCTTGGTCGTGGCTCGCCCCGCCGCGTGCGTCGCTCGTACAGCGTGTCTTCGGACATCAGCAGAGACGTGTGCAGCTAGTGGGGACAATCAGAACTAGACCTGTGTTCATGTACACTTGGCACCTTGGTCGTGGCTCGCCCCGCCGCGTGCGTCGCTCGTACAGCGTGTCTTCGGACATCAGCAGAGACGTGTGCAGCTAGTGGGGACAATCAGAACTAGACCTGTGTTCATGTACACTTGGCACCTTGGTCGTGGCTTGCCCCGCCGCGTGCGTCGCTCGTACAGCGTGTCTTCGGACATCAGCAGAGACGTGTGCAGCTAGTGGGGACAATCAGAACTAGACCTGTGTTCATGTACACTTGGCACCTTGGTCGTGGCTTGCCCCGCCGCGTGCGTCGCTCGTACAGCGTGTCTTCAGACATCAGCAGAGACGTGTGCAGCTAGTGGGGACAATCAGAACTAGACCTGTGTTCATGTACACTTGGCACCTTGGTCGTGGCTTGCCCCGCCGCGTGCGTCGCTCGTTCAGCGTGTCTTCGGACATCAGCAGAGACGTGTGCAGCTAGTGGGGACAATCAGAACTAGACCTGTGTTCATGTACACTTGGCACCTTGGTCGTGGCTCGCCCCGCCGCGTGCGTCGCTCGTACAGCGTGTCTTCGGACATCAGCAGAGACGTGTGCAGCTAGTGGGGACAATCAGAACTAGACCTGTGTTCATGTACACTTGGCACCTTGGTCGTGGCTTGCCCCGCCGCGTGCGTCGCTCGTACAGCGTGTCTTCGGACATCAGCAGAGACGTGTGCAGCTAGTGGGGACAATCAGAACTAGACCTGTGTTCATGTACACTTGGCACCTTGGTCGCGGCTTGTCCCGCCGCGTGCGTCGCTCGTACAGCGTGTCTTCGGACATCAGCAGAGACGTGTGCAGCTAGTGGGGACAATCAGAACTAGACCTGTGTTCATGTACACTTGGCACCTTGGTCGTGGCTCGCCCCGCCGCGTGCGTCGCTCGTACAGCGTGTCTTCGGACATCAGCAGAGACGTGTGCAGCTAGTGGGGACAATCAGAACTAGACCTGTGTTCATGTACACTTGGCACCTTGGTCGTGGCTTGCCCCGCCGCGTGCGGCGCTCGTACAGCGTGTCTTCGGACATCAGCAGAGACGTGTGCAGCTAGTGGGGACAATCAGAACCAAACCTGTGTTCATGTACACTTGGCACCTTGGTCGTGGCTCGCCCCGCCGCGTGCGTCGCTCGTACAGCGTGTCTTCGGACATCAGCAGAGACGTGTGCAGCTAGTGGGGACAATCAGAACTAGACCTGTGTTCATGTACACTTGGCACCTTGGTCGTGGCTCGCCCCGCCGCGTGCGTCGCTCGTACAGCGTGTCTTCGGACATCAGCAGAGACGTGTGCAGCTAGTGGGGACAATCAGAACTAGACCTGTGTTCATGTACACTTGGCACCTTGGTCGTGGCTTGCCCCGCCGCGTGCGTCGCTCGTACAGCGTGTCTTCGGACATCAGCAGAGACGTGTGCAGCTAGTGGGGACAATCAGAACTAGACCTGTGTTCATGTACACTTGGCACCTTGGTCGTGGCTTGCCCCGCCGCGTGCGTCGCTCGTACAGCGTGTCTTCAGACATCAGCAGAGACGTGTGCAGCTAGTGGGGACAATCAGAACTAGACCTGTGTTCATGTACACTTGGCACCTTGGTCGTGGCTTGCCCCGCCGCGTGCGTCGCTCGTTCAGCGTGTCTTCGGACATCAGCAGAGACGTGTGCAGCTAGTGGGGACAATCAGAACTAGACCTGTGTTCATGTACACTTGGCACCTTGGTCGTGGCTCGCCCCGCCGCGTGCGTCGCTCGTACAGCGTGTCTTCGGACATCAGCAGAGACGTGTGCAGCTAGTGGGGACAATCAGAACTAGACCTGTGCTCATGTACACTTGGCACCTTGGTCGTGGCTCGCCCCGCCGCGTGCGTCGCTCGTACAGCGTGTCTTCGGACATCAGCAGAGACGTGTGCAGCTAGTGGGGACAATCAGAACTAGACCTGTGTTCATGTACACTTGGCACCTTGGTCGTGGCTTGCCCCGCCGCGTGCGTCGCTCGTTCAGCGTGTCTTCGGACATCAGCAGAGACGTGTGCAGCTAGTGGGGACAATCAGAACTAGACCTGTGTTCATGTACACTTGGCACCTTGGTCGTGGCTCGCCCCGCCGCGTGCGTCGCTCGTACAGCGTGTCTTCGGACATCAGCAGAGACGTGTGCAGCTAGTGGGGACAATCAGAACTAGACCGGTGTTCATGTACACCATCAGAAGTCAGTCCAAGTGATCTCCTTGTCTCACTCTAGTAGGTAAGCTCTCATTTCAATGAAAATAACAAGCTTTGATTGTTATGGAACATGACCAGCAGTCTTTCTAATTTGTTCACCGATCATTTTTTATTTGGCTACTGTACTATGTTTACTTGAAATCAAACATGGTTTCGTTATCTAATACAGCAGTTACTGATGCTCAACTAAATTAACTAATAACTATAAACGGCTATGATCGATTCTTCAATAGTTAATAACAACTAAACAATGACTCAGTGTAACGCGTTAAATTATAATATTATAATTCATGTTTAAAACAGGAGTTAACTTAATGATTTGTTATGCCAGTAAACAATTAAATAAAGAAACACAGACGCGAGTCAAAGTGAAAGGAGGAGATCGTTTCAAATTGTGCGTCTAATCTTTACCAAAGAGGGAGACCCTCTCAGACTTTACCAAATAAAATTAACGATCAAGAGCCCAGGTATAGTAGGTACCAGTATCTCCCAACGTAATTGCTAACAAACTACTCTTTCCGTTGACATTCTGCAGAAAAGCCTCACCATCTCCAGACACCAGCCCATGATCTGCGCCAAGTGGATGTTCTCGGGCGACGCCAGCTCTGCATTGGGTTGTTGCTGCGCTAGCTGGCGGTAGGAGCTGACCACAGCCAGGCCTCGGTACTTCTTCCCTCCTGTCAGGTTGTACTGCAGAACCTGAAGCAACAGTGCATGAAATATGTACTCATTTGAAGTTCAACAAAGCAAGGACATTTATACAATCAAGTTATGGAGGAACCTCGAGTTTAATAAACTACCTAATAACGCACTGGCAGGTTAAAAAAATAATAATCAAGACGTAAAAGATTTGCTATTCTCCATTATATCAGTTAGTAAAAAAAAAAAATAAAATCTTATAAACCAGAATGCTACAGTATTATCCATAATAATTATCTCAGATACTAATTCTATTTAGGTCAGCAAATATCACAAGCACTCAACAAATGTATAAAATTACGCAATACTGACAGTTTCAAATAACTAAATCCATGATTTCCAGTATCTTGTAACAATATCTCTGTAGAGCTCTGTATGTGGTAATCACATTTCACCGTGTAATGTACGGATGATCTATTAGATAATGATCTACACATCTTGCACTTTCTATGTGCTATCCTCAGTCATCTCATGAATCCCAGATGAAAATAATTGGGAAAAACAACCCGGAAGTGTTGACTATTTATTTTTATTGAAGTTATTGAAGTGTCAATATTGAACAGAAACTGACGTCACAGCGTTGGGAGTGTATTTGTGAAACTTATGATCTCTTCACGTGTGCAGGAGATTGATAAATAACAAACAAATTATTACCAAGACGATAATAACCTCAACATGAGTTGGTTCAATATTATTCCGACAAGTTTTAGAAATTTATTTCTATCACTATGAGAAAAATAAGGTTTACTTGTGCCTAGTATTGACTTTGAAATAATGTATCTTCAAAACATTCGCTTTAGCTACTTGCATATGTCATCCAAGAAGTTAGTAGGTATTTGTAAATATTTTCACCTAAGAAACCAGCAAATTGTGTGTATTGACCAAACACTTGTATTCATTAATTTCCAAACTAAAACGAATCTGTCACGTTAAATATGTGCTTCTGTTTCTATAACCATTTGAACTATTCCATCTCTATCTCTATTATCTTATTTATATATCTTCAAAGGATATCAATATTGACTCATATGAATGAATGAATAAATGAATCGTAGCCATGATGACAAAAATAAAAAAATGCTAATGCAAAAAATTATAAAAAAAAGATAATGCAAATATGCAAATGCCACAACAAACCATTACGTCACACTCTGTTTCCCCATTACACTGATCCACGATAATAAAACTTAATTTACAGAAACAAAAATGTAAAGTTTTTGAATAAAACTGTGTTTTATGCAATATGTTATTATAATACTATTTAGTATTTTCAATTATATTCATTGAATATTGTGATAGGCAATATCTCTATCTCTTTCGGACCCTTGCTACGATATTTAGGACGTCTGAACTTTTCCTGCAAAAGGAATTGTTTTTTAAGAGTAGTGACCCATCCAACACGAGTGTACATCGATAATCTACAGTGAGTAGCCAGTATTTCGGGACAGATGTAAATAATTATATATTCATCAATCAAGCTACATCTACCACAGGGTCCGAAAGGGCCACGATGTGACTGACATGAATCTAACACTTCACTTACTTTGGCATACCACTTGGTGGCTGACGGTGCATCCTGATACCTCGTGGATTCCGTCAGGTTCTTGACAATGTCGGGCAGCACCTGGTTGAACTCAATGTACTCGCTCTTGTTCTCCGTGTCACGCACCTTCACCTGCTCCTGCACCTTGGAATGTCGGCTGGAATAGTTACAATAACACATTCAACTCTCTGATATGCCGTCCTTGACATGTCTTGACAATGTCAAACAGCACCTGGTTGAATGAACTCAATTGAAAGCGCCTTCGAATGCCGGCTGAAATTGTGCCAAAACATTTAAATTGATCGTGAAGATATCATGCCAAGTATCTTTTTTATAATTCTCTTCTTGGCACATCTTTGGCAAAAGTAATATCGCCGTTAACCCTTACTTTTAAAAAATGTAATAAGAAAACTAAAACTAGGTACTAGGAAATTTACCTAGGAGCAATAATTAACTTCTTATGACTTGTCATAATTACGTCAAGAAATAGGCTAATGGTGACGTATGTGAATGATAAGTAGGGAGATAATCGACGAACAATAGGTAAGAATGACGGTGAGAAGGTGGATAGGGAACCTTCCAAACATTTGTCTCTTGGCAGAGGGAAGAGGGAATCGAACCCGTCAATTCCGGAAGGAACGTAAATGCAAACCAAGATGTTTATTAATTATATCGAAAATTTAAATAACTGCAACATTACAGAAATGCACAACTGAACAATATTATATTTTACATACTAATCTAAATCTAAATTTACATAAAACTTTTTGTTTATCCCTCTGACAGGATAAACCCATTAATGCACTTTCATTATCAGGAAATGAAGTTCAATAACTTCCATCTTATCAGCACTATACATACCAACACGGTCGAGTATTATATTTAAATGCCCGATAAGGAAGACATTCGGAGTCGGCCTAATAACCAACAGCTGATAGATTCATCCCACACACCACGCAATCAGCTGCATCCGAGCTAGAGGTCAAATGCATGGAGCGGAAGGTCATTCGAAACTTCTCCGACAATAACAGAACCTTTTACAAGAACCCACTGATGACATGGCCAACATTCTCTGGGTGCCGGCAAATGTTTCTAAAAGAAATCACAATGCAGTTTGAATTACTTATATAGGGAACAGTTACATCTGCTACGTGAACACGGATAAGTTTTTTTAAATTAAATTGACACGAAGATTTTATTTCCCATGTATCAATTCAGTGTTTCCATCTTTGAATCGTTCAATAACATAAATCGAAATTATACCTGTCATAAATCAACATAAATATCGTAATCGTTGACAGTCAAACTGTTGCGGATTTTTTTAAAGGATCTGACAAGCTGAACTCTTTAATAATAATGTGACATGGTTTACTGTGTCGATTTACGTCTATTGTTGTAAAATTAAAATACGATTAAATTACATCTGCAAACCAAACAGGATGTGAAATGTTTTAGAAACTAGAACCACCAGAAAATGTTTGTTGTCATCATCGCTTATCGCCTGTCAAGTTCAAAATAAAAATTACCTGAAGTTCGCCGATTGTGGCACTTGAATCCCATTGTTGCTTGCTATCGTCGCTATCGCCTCCAGCTGCTGCCTGCACACCAACCACCTCACTGCACTGCTTCGCATCATGTTAACGACCTCGTTGTCACTCACCGGCAGCCCGACTGATAATTCTGCTGACTGACACACCAGCTGTTTATCACGTGTGCAGAGTGTGACGCGATTGTAATGCTAATGCCTGGTTATTATATTATGAACCTCGCGTTGTGTTTACTTGCTTTGTGTGTGTTGTGTGCGGTGGATGAGCGAGCGAGCACGTCCGCCACTGAGGCAAGCAGCCAGTGTTCTGTCCCTGTCTGTTCGATATTCTACCTGGACGTGCGCATGTGCGTAGTGCGTAGGGTGATGACTGATTGAACCAAGACCGGTTTATCTCAGGGGAGTTGTTTTGTCTCGCTGTAGGTACACGTGGATGGAAGGTCAAAACTAAAAAAACTACTATGTTTATCTGTACATCAGACGTAGAAGGCCTGAAGTCCATTTTCTCGATTTTACGTTGCACGTTGTTGGAATGATATAATCAAGCTCTATCAATTGCAAACAAATACAGGTTGTGTGAAGTATTTTCTTTGAAAATCACGTACCTACAAATTGATTTGGCAGAATTACTGGTTTTTGATCTCTCGAGAATCATTGAAATGGACATCGGGCCTCCTACGTCTGAGGCACAGAATGTACACTGATACTTGAATTGAAAGGATGGTGTAAGTTGGCTCAGGCAGTGACGTCATGAACTTGCACTCCAGGGGATAGATTCAAAAGAAGTGTTATCGTCTAACCTAACGTATTATCTTTCGTAATTATCTTTCATTTAACATGGTGTTTTTGGCAGTTAACCTACCTTGTGTTTTGGTCAAATCAAAAGATAATAATTAGATAATACTTTTCTTTTTGTGAATCCAGCCCCAGAGACGTGGGTTCGATTCCTACAGTCGTCCTTCCTGACTGAGGAAGGTCGTGGTTTCGCTCAGTCGAGTGGCAATTGTTGGGAGTTTCCCTACTAATATGACAAGATCGCCTCCTTCCCACCGTCCATCGTTACCTCTTCTTCGTCAACATCTCCCATAATTATTCAACAATTCGGTTCGGTTTTTCAATGGTCTGTTCAAGGAATGCCATTTGTAATTTGGAAATTAGCATTTGTAAACCTACACATGTAAATATCAATTATCAAAGAATATGTACAAGACGACTGTAGATAAAGATAAATCAATTTATTGAAGTTTTCTAATATTTTCTACTATTAAAAAGTGTGTATTTCACATACTTTATACAATTTCAATAATACAAAGAAGAAAGTCTTGCCATTGACAGGGCAGTGTTCATGTGACCGACCAATGAACGACTTGCTATTCTAAACGTTAATGAACTTTAGCATTGGAAAACTTATCCGTAGCCTAATTACAGAACAGTGCGACGTACAACAAAATATATATAGTTGTAAAAAATCCCGATAAACCACGATCAGGATAGCTAGACTCCAGTGGCGGTTTGTGGGATAGAAAAGTGGGGAGGCACACATATATTTTTATACCAAAAATAATAGAGAAAAAATGTGGAATTCGTGCACGAATTATAGCATGTTTAAAAATTCGTATAATTTGAACTAAAATATTTGGTTCGATTTCATATGCATTGATGCCTTTCAAAATGTGTTTTCAAGTACCTGTAATTTTGTCAAAATTTTATTTTAATAACTTTCGGAGTTAAAGAATTTTAAATGAGGTGGAAAAATATCTGTTAATAATGGCTTTGATTTACTAATTTTTAATGTAACTTCCGATTTATGAATTTTGCTAAATTATGTAGAAAAGATGTGTAAGGTAGTTTTGAATATGTGTGCAAATTTTCAGGCCAATTGGACAATTTGAACATTTTCTCGCAAGTGATTTCCATCCTCTGTGCGCTGTGATCCAGCCGAGAGGCCAGCCTCCACTCAAGTCACGTGACCCTGCATGCTGTTCGCTGGCGTGTGTGTTCCCCCCGCTCCCCCGCCTTGATGAATTCATAGGCTGTGAGCGGCTGTCCGCTGATGTGCCTCCCTTGCAGTCCGCGTACAACGTGCATTTGGGGCTCTATATCAAACCAATTAGCCAAGTGAAATACTTATATAAACGGGCAATATTTTAAATGTAATAAAACCTCACATTTATATATAATTCTAAGTTTTGTAATACGATGCTTTCCCTTTTTCCTCTAAAATTTTGAGGAGGCACAGCCTCCCTTGCCTCATGCACAAACCGCCACTGCTAGACTCGAACCTGAGCTCTTCAATGACAACTCGTGTTATTTGTTTCTGTATGCAAGGACATTTTAAACACATACAATATCGGTCAATTAACACTTAGGATATGAACACATACACTTTTGAACAGAACAACAAATTAGTGGGTAGAAAACAAAATACGATTTGAACTAATCATTTTTATTTATTATTGTGAAAAGATATACAAAATCTATGGTTTAAAATAGATTTTCACTAACAAACATACATTCAAATTAGAGGTTTTAAGAGAAATCAAGAGTTCTAAAATAGTATAAAAGTAATGCAATACTTTTTTAAAACGGGTTTGAAAATAAAAAATATTTATTTGAACATTCGCACTTTCATTCACCGTGCAGGAACACTAAATACACGACTAACATCTAAGTTATAATATTCTAGAATGTCTGCTTGGCTCAGATCAGATGCGGACAGTTCTGAACACCGCGCTGTGTACGTGCGTCATTAATCTGACACGATGGCTCAGAAGTGTCTTCATCAGAATACATCGCAACGACAGACAAGTGAAATCAACTAGAAAATTATCTTACACTTTTCCTTAGAAGATATTTACTCACTTAAATATTGTCATCTCATCACGGGTTTTCAATAAATATCTCTATAGAAACCTTTCTTGGCAAAATATAGGCGGTATTTTTTTTATTATAAATTTAAGAATATATTTTGGTTGTTAAAATTTAGATTCTGTATAGGATAGACACCACAAAATAGTCGATTGACGAAAAGCACTTTAAGATGTGTATAGAATGCGGTACTGCAGGTTCATTCGGACCCCAATTCTTGAATATTCATGTTTTGTAACCATTTCAAAACAAGTTTCAAGTTTATTATGTAAGTAATGAGTGCAAAAAGTTTAAATTTACACGTTTTTATCAATTAAACCGCAAACAATTTCAAAACCGAAAAAAGTCGAAAAAGAGTTTCTTAGTGTTTGAAGCATGTTTTTACCCCAAGTAAGCAATAATGGAACATGTCCGATTCCGCGCCATATGGCTGTGAATCGGATTCCAGCAGAATCAGGAACTTTAAAGTTATAGAATAGGTCCCCGGGGCCTGTTTCACATTAAAGTTTATTCATTTTAGAAAAGGTAAACATTTTGAGACAAATTATATTCTTCCCAAATCATTTACCTTTTCTCGACATTAAATGTGTAATTGAAGTATAGTTTCTATCAATGAATCTGAATTTGAACAACCGTAGCTGAAGAACAATTCTGTACAATTTCATATTTTAGTCAACAATCAACTTTTCCGAGTACGACGTAGAGTTTTCATTTTCCTAATATCGGTCTGCTGAAGTTCGGATTCGAGGGCAGTCTTCCGTACACGCTCCTGAAGAGAACTTCCGGTACGGGGACCGGAAACCCGCTGTGGTTGACTGACTGCTCCATCTTGTTCCACTGTTTCTTGCGGAACCGGTAGAAGAAGAGGAAGCCGAGGACCACACCGGCTTGCAGCAAGATGGCGAGCACCACAAGGGTCGCTACTGTCCCCTTGGCTGTGCAGACGTAATCGCTGCTTGACGATAGCATGGCTGCGGACAGAAACATGGGGGTCGTTATGAACAGAATGGTTTGGAGCAGAAATATGTTTCATATTAGGGAAAGGATGCTTCCCTACAATTGGACGCCTTCCTGAATGAGCAGTAAAATGATCTATTTCTGTACATTAGAGGTCAAAGGGCGGAAGTCTATTCAATGATTTTTCTCTTCAGGAACGCGCAAAAACTATTGTGACACCGGTCATTTTAAAGCGAGTACATTCTTTAGGGAATATTTCTTCACCAAGAATTGTATTTGTGTACTTCAGTCTATTTGTAATAGGTATAGCTTAAAAACATGATTCTTAAAGATGGACTTGAGGTCTTTTGCGGTTAGAGTGTGTCATGGTATTCAAAAATTAAAAAAAAATGGAATTCAAAATACCGACTATTTTCTTAAACATCCGTAGGTCATGAAAATTCTCTGTACAATCTATTATTTTATTTTATTTATTTATTTATTTTGTCTTTTTCAAATGCACAAAGATACAAACACATAGTACAAACAATAAGGCGAAAGCTTGTCTCAACTCTCAACATTACCATTTACTTTGGATCTTATATCTTCTCTCTTGCACAATTTACTTGCACCAAAGATTGCAATGTCTATGATATTATGAACAACTCCCGTTTCATTATATCTATGCTTGCACCAACATCTTCGGTCAGACATCTTCAGACTTCAGACTATGACGTGGTGAACTTACATGAATCCACTTGGTCCCTCTCACTGGGCGGCTTCTCGAACGGCGTGTTGTAGGCGCGGTACTTGTTGGTTGACGGCTTCTTGCTGGGCGTTGTCTTGGGCAGAGTGTCTTCGCCGACCACCAGCTGGAGAAACAGAACACAATCAGACTCCGCACTTCGCAACCAACTCCCTTCGCCACTTCAGATTTCACCCTCTCCCTTTCCTCCCCTTTCCGCAGGATATTTTTAGGGGCCCCTCAATTATTTAAATCTTGTGCATATTTCTGTGTTATTTTTAAATACTTTATGACACTGTTCAGTTATTGTAAATCCAGCTGCGAGCTGTGGACTTTTGTAGTATGATTAAGGTAAAATATTACAACATTAGGTCCTACCTGGTTCTGGGGAGGAGGGCCTCACAATACTATGACCGTCCGAGCTGCGCTGGCCCGGAAACATTTTGAAGTTCACTATAGAATGTGGCGCATTTTAATGCGATTTAAATACAAATTTTGTTCGATTTGATCATTTAAATTCTTCAAACGATTGCTATTTTCTAATCTCTCCCCCCCCCCCCCCCCCCCAACGCGACTGTGGAGGCTGGCTGCAACATCAAGTTACGCCAGTGCCCATGATCCACATCACTTGACTTACGCGAAGCTGCAGTGGAAGCTCGTTGGGGAGATCTGGCTCTGGCGCTTTTGTCGTCTTCACTTCAGCAGCTTCCGTACTGGTCGATGTCATTCTTGTACTGGAGACTGACGTTGTGTCGTCGGCGGAACTGGCCGATACTTGTTCTGGGAAACAACGTTGTTATGATTAAAAGCGGTTCAAAATGTCCAATTTAAAACTGAACCCAGTTTTTCAATGCATTCAAGAAATGTAATTGGTTGCTGCCATGGCATTAATCAACCTAATCAACGGTTTAAAACTTAGTATAGCATTGAAAAACTGGTACTTATTTGGTTATAACAGCGTAAAAATGCAGGCGAAGAAAACAACAAAGAATGGATAATAAGAGTGAGCAGTTTCAATCCCTTGTTCAATCATAATGGCAATAATTTTTTGTGAATTAATGGATTAACTCGTGTATTGCTTCTGTTGCACTGAAAAAAGAATATTGATTTCACTTATTGATATTATGATTGATACCCACGCTAATAAATTTGAAAAATGTGTGTTGCGCTTCATATTCCAGAAATTCCCGATTTTGTGTGCATCGCAGTTTTATTTTCTATGACATGACGTTTGTTCAATTAGACCGTGTAATCACCTGTAGCCACCAAGTTCTCCGCCTCCCCGCTCCTCAGTGTCGTGGTGGTCGTCCTCATCGTGGACGTCGAGAAGGTTGTGTCGACCATCGGCATCATCATCACTGTCGTCGTGTTGTCCCCAGTCCTCGTCGCCGCCGTGCTCACGTCGTACACCCCGGCCTGGCTGTCGACGAGGCTCGCGTTGGTTCCAGACGCGGACAGCAGCTTGATGACCACGTCGTCGTCGTCCTCCTCGGAGGTGGTGTTGTCGAGAGAGCGGCGGCGGCGACCGAACGAGTGCACACCGGAGCTGCAGCGGATCTGCCAATGACAGGGACACGATGTGTTGAAGAGAGGTGATTCTCTCGTTGACTGATTAATAACTTATTTGACAATGACAACCCAACACCAGAATGTATTTGGAGATAGCATTTGTACTCATAGAAAACAATTCGGGATTTTTAATTTTTCCGGTGCATTTAGGGAATTTGAAAGATAATAAAAATCAATTCTACGCACTAAAAACAATTGAAGAGGGTTAATAAAAGAAAGAAGAAGATAATATACCAGGAACCAACTAGTAAGTCACAAATATTTTGAACAGAAACACTGGTATTGTCAAATATAAAATAAAAAGAGTCTGCAATATTTCGTCGATGCGTTCGATCGACTTTGTCAAGCAAGACTGACGAGTTCCGTTACCACTGCTGCCTTCTCTGCCGTCAGCCCCCCACCATGAGACCCGATGACTCACGCGAGAAGCCGACATACCATGACCATATATGGCCTGCCGTCTACCCAACCGATTTTCGCACCGAATTGAATTTAGACTTCACCACTGGACGAAGCATAGCCACCCATACGTCATCAAAATGACACGATGACTGACTAATAACTTCGTCCACACATGTAATGAATGCTGACTCAAAAAATTTTCTTTTCTTAGCGTTACTTTCCTTATATATTTCTATAGCAGAATCCCAATCAAAAGTATGCATGTTAGTCCACGCATGTTCAGCTACTAAAGATGTAGAAATTTTATGATTTTTTACGTTATCTCGATGTTCTTTAATACGTATGTCAAGTGGCCTCCCTGTTTCACCTATATACACTTCCTGACACTGACATGGGAGCGCATAAACAATTTCCTTGGAATTCTGCTGAAGATCAACCGGTTTAGTTTGACAGAGAAGACTTCTAAGAGTGTTAGGAGATTTAAAAACTGTTCTAATATTAAATGATCCAAGAATTCTACGAACTTTTTCCGAAAAATTTGGAACGTAGTCCAAACAAATAGTTCTCAATGGTTTTTCCAAACGAATATTCGAACGCTCCGTCTCCTCCTTCCTATTCAAGATTTTATCTAACATACGCACAGGGTAACCGTTTGCCACAAAGGATTTAAAAAGATGATCTTTCTCCGCCGCTAATACCTCCGCATCGCCAGACAACGACTTAGCTCTGGACCACAAACACTCAACAATACCCCTTTTGACATGAGCCGGGTGATTAGAATCAAAACTCAAATATTGATCCGTATGTGTAGGTTTTCTGTACACCGAAGTAATCACCCTCCCTCCCTTCTTCCTAATTAACACATCCAAAAAAGGCAAAGCATCATCCTCCTCCATCTCCACAGTAAATTTAATATTTTTATGAAAAGAATTTAAATCCAGCAGCAACTCATCAAGATGTTCAATATGCTCCTGTGGAATAATGGCTAATATGTCATCAACATATCGCTTCCACATTACAGGTTTACACACACTGCTTTCCAAAACCCGCTCTTCCAAATCCGACATAAAAATATTAGATAATAATGGTGACAAACAGCTACCCATAGCCAAACCATCTAACTGAAGAAAGAATTCATCCCCCAGTCTAAAATAACTAGACGACAGACAAAGGCTCAAAAGTTCCATTATGCCGTCAACTGGGATGTCAGTCCTGTCAGCCAATGAAAGATCATCTCCCAGCATCCGCTTGACCAATACTAAAGTGTCTGCCACAGGAACACTAGGAAACAAGTTAACCACATCAAAGCTAACAAGTTTGTCCTCCCCAGCTACCTGGACCCCACTTAACAGCTCAACCAAATCTTTAGAGTTTTTAACAAATGAATTTGCACCATTGCCCAAAGGCTTTAAAATCTCCAATAGATGCTTAGATAATGCTGCACACGGAGAAAACCTTGAGCTTACTATGGGTCTCAACGGTATACCAGGCTTGTGTATCTTTGGCAAGCCATAAATATGTGGTGGCTTTGAATAATGAGGAGTCAAAGAGGAACGAACATGAGACTCAATATGTTTATCCAAACTCTTCAAAGTTCTATAAACTTTACCTTCTACAGAAGTGGTAGGATTTCTATCCAGTTTTTTATAGTTATCTGAAGCAACAATTTCATTCATTTTAGATTCGTAATCACACGTGTTTAACAACACTGTAGCCTTACCTTTATCAGCCGGTAGTATGGTCAATGACTTGTTTTTTCTCAAACTACTAATTAATTTCAAGTCCTGACTAGTGACATTCCGCTTCACTACACAGGAATCTAACAAAGCCCCTTTCATAGCGAAACGAATTTCTTCCCGTAATTCACCAGGGAAACGGGAGATGCTTGATTCAACTGTTGCGATTAAATCCAATTTATCCACACATTTCGGAGCAATAGAAAAAACCAAGCCCCAAGGCTAATACACGTTCCTCTTCACCAGTCAAAACATAAGATGAAGAGGGTGTGGCGAAATTACTCCTCATGAGAAATCGTTCAATTTCGACATTATGACAAGATTTTTGTGTTCTGTACGATAATATGGCAAGAAAAAGCGGTCAACGTGAACTAATTTCAACCACGTCAAAGTTAAGGTGTGTTCATTGCGACCATACAGAAAAAAGACATGATGATACTTACAAATGTGAATGTACAAGTTAAATGTACACGTTCGATGGATGTTTTACCACAGACTTGCTTGTTATCAAGGCTATAACAAGTATGTGGTAACTGCAACTTTTAAACTATTTTCCTTATGAAAGTGCTGTTTTTAATGAAAGTATTGATATTCAATGATAGGGACGGAGAGGTCATATAATCTTTGGTCTGGGTATGAGCTGAAGACGTTGGAAACAAGTGTTTAGCCCAGAGATCACATTTCGCGAATTTCTCTCTCTCATTTGCAGCTTGCAAGTATAATGTCCTGGGAAGATAACACGGCAAGTATTGTCGTCTGGTGACTGCAGAATGAATTGACGTGAACTCACTGGCTCGCAGACGTCCTGGCAGAACTGAACCGTGGCGACGAAGTTGACGGTGGCTGTCGAGGGGAAGCGGAACGCCTTGAAGTCTGCGAACAAGTCCCTGGTCCCGCGCTCAGCCTGCAGCGCCGGGAAGATGTTGGGATCGCGCGGGCATCTGGGAAGAATCATTATTTCAATAAGATCACAAATAAAACCTTTTTTACTATTTCACAGAGAGAAATTATCGATTAAACTTTAAACTTTGTAGGGGCTGGTAAGGGCGCAGGGGTGATCTCCCAAAACCCTTAGGCTGCAAACATACGGGGCGTTTTTTTCCAGCCCAGACGCGGCGTGGAAAAAACCGCGTCGTTTTTCTTGGTCGAACACACAGGGCGTGCAAAACGCGACGGTTTTAGAAGCTGTCAAGGTCATGCTATGCCAGCTGTACAAAAACGTCGCGTGAAATAAACGCCAGTGTGTTTGCTCTCATATACTCTCATTTAAACCAATGTGTTTCATTTTAACGACTTCCGGGGTGGGCAGGAAAATAAACGCGACATGTCGCGTCTGGCCGGCGTGGAAAAAAACGCCGCGTGTAAAAACAGCCTCGTCTGTTCGCTCCCATAAGACTCAATGCTACCTATCTTCTCGGCGTCTCGCCGGCATTCGAACGCTTCGGCTGGGCGTGCAAAAAACGCCCCGTGTGTTTGCAGCCTTAAATGCCAGGGGACCCCATTTAGTCGTATCTGCAATGGCTGATAGCTCTTATGATTTCTTCCTTGTTCTAGCTCCGTTCTTTCCTTTCCAAAGCTCAGCACATATCCACTACTCCATGTTAGAGGAACAACATCGGGCACATCGACCCAATGTTTGACAGCTCTACAAGTGAAGATCGCCTTCCTACCCGACGTTGTCGATGAGCGTGAGGATCTCGCCGTTGTCCGTCCTCGCCTCCAGGTTGCGCACGAAGATGCCGAACGCGCTGGTGGGGTCGATGTCGATCTTCAGCTGGAGTTCGTCGCCGAGGCCGACCACCGCCGCCTCCTGGCCCTTCCTCGTCACGATACGCATGCGCACGTTGGGCGTCGGCGCGGTGTTGGTCACGATGTTGGTTCCAGACGGCTTGAAGGGGACGCTGGACAGGAAGACAGGATGTTTAGAGAGCAGCGAGCAACTCAATCAAACTTTAGCAGGGTACAAATTATTTTCGAGATCGTTTGAGACAAATTTCATACGGATTGACGGCTGCCAGACGTCAGAATAAATAAACTATTACACTGACGTCGCAGATCGAATGCTATTTCATTTGGAAGGATGTCACTTTGACGTCACGCTCGATTATACGAGCACACGAACGATCTCGAAATAGAGGTCCCGACCAAGAAAAAATAAGGCATGGTTTGTAAAACAAATTACCTTGATTCTCTTCACTCCCCTTGGTGGTGCTATTTTCCAAGCATTAAATATTGTGGAATATACACTTGGCCGAAGTAAAAACGGCATGAGACGAAACGGAATTGAACTCACGTGACACTGATGCCGCCGCCCTGTTGCTCGCGCGTGCCGCTAGGGGCGTACGAGACCGTCTGGTCGGCGGCGTCGAACGAACACTCCACCCGGACCGTCTTGTCAGTCTCCTGCATGATGACGGGGTTCTGCTGGATGACCACGTGGTTCACGTAGCGCCCGCGACCCTGGACAGACAAGTCACGTGTTAGAGACATTACAAGTTGCAGTCACGACAAATAGCGTCAAAAATTATCATCTTGAGGTAACAGTGTAATGGTGCGCGTGCGGGCAAGGCACTTTCATTGCAAAAATGGTAACAGTTCATCGTGAAATAACAGACATTGATGCTTACCTCAGTGTGCACAATCAAACACCAATCGTCATATTTTATTACAGAACATATTCTTTCACATTCTTGTCATTACATTTGTTTTGCCTGCGGAACGTAAAGTCAAGAGGAGTGTATGGTGCATTGGTTTCTCAGCCACCTTATTTTACTAGCGCATTCTATTGGTACTTTTAGGTTCGAATTGATGTTTGAAAATAAGCTCCACATTTATTGGATTCTGGACTCAATGCCTATGACTGAATGCATAAAGATGTAATTAGTTCTGGCTGTTACCTGTTGCACTGTCCCACACTGCGTGCCCATCGGGATCCTCAGCACCAGCTGGCTCTGACCGTTGCCCATCTCGAAGCTGGCTTGTGGGTTGCCAGTGGCGTACACGCGACCCTCGAACCCGATGCCCGTGTGTAATCAGTCATTCTAGTTACCTGTTGCACTGTCCCACACTGCGTGCCCATCGGGATCCTCAGCACCAGCTGGCTCTGTCCGTTGCCCATCTCGAAGCAGGCTTGTGGGTTGCCAGTGGCGTACACGCGACCCTCGAACCCGATGCCCGTGTGTAATCAGTCATTCTAGTTACCTGTTGCACTGTCCCACACTGCGTGCCCATCGGGATCCTCAGCACCAGCTGGCTCTGACCGTTGCCCATCTCGAAGCAGGCTTGCGGGTTGCCAGTGGCGTACACGCGACCCTCGAACCCGATGCCGAAGTGGAAGGTAATGAGCATGTCCGCTTGGGTGCAGTCCACGCGCACTGAAACATGGCAACAGTGTTTCATTGGCGATCCTTTAGCAGTCAATGAACACAGCAGCTATCCAAGAATTATCGGAGACGCACATACTAGAGGAAGAGGTAACCGTTTAAGGAGGTCAGTTCTTGAGAATAAACGTTTCTTAACCGTTTATACAAGTCTTGTCTTCTCAATAAACTTTTTAGAGTTTTAAACAATGAAAACTTGGATGTTTTAAAAACGGAAAGCTCAAGAATTGGTCTCCAGCGTATAGTAATGCGACTATCCATAACTTAGAGGGTTTTCTAACAGTGTTCAACGTCGCATTGTTCTTGCAACTTTGATAATGACGACACATGAATGAATGTGTTGATAATGAAGGAGAATTGATAAGAAACGAGGAGATCATGATTGAAACCTTCATAGCTTTTTCCATTCATCAAAGGAATTCGGGTCTTTGGCGTGCAAGTCCAGAGCGTTCCCCTTAGGGTTACTTAGATCGTAAAGGGACATCGGCCTCACCATTGCTGCAAGTGTCGTGCTCGCTGTAGAAGTAGTCCCTGTCCTGCAACAGCGCGCTCTTGTCCGCCGCGAACGTGTCGTCCGAGCTGAGGAAGCACTCGCGTCTAGGGATGTGGTAGTTGAAGCTCCTGCAGGAGAACTCCCGCTCCTGGTCGCACAGGCGCTTGCACTCGGCCACGTCGAACGCCTGGGGGATGAAGCGGTCGGTGTAGGGCAGGAAGCGCCCCGGCATGTCCGAGTACTCGCAGTTGGGCGGGTCTAAGAGAGACAAGTACACATCATGAGCGCTCACTTCTTCCATCGGGAATGCTGTCTTAAACGAGCTTTAGGATGACGAAGAGTTAAAGAAGTGCTTCACCCCAATAGGTGTATTGGATACTCCGGTTCTCGCCAGATCACAGTGGCAACATTTAGCGGGTCAGTAGTTGGATGGGTGACCATTCTACTGTCCTGCTAGTTGCTACCGTTGGGCCAAGGAGATTGAGGTGTTTGGGGGTTGTTAGGTGACGACCTCCCTCCACCTGTTATCAGTCTCTCGACGGCGCGGGTTGTGGAGGCCCGTGCTGTGAATGTCACACCGTCCTTCGGATGGGACGTTAAGTCCCTTGGTATCTTTCGTCAGGAGTAGGCTACATACCGGTACCGAGTTTCCTCTCCTCCCTTCTCTGTATTACTTTCTCACTAGTGAAGCCTCGACTCCGTTGAGAATACTATTTTGGCACTATTCTTGCATCAACTCACCCGGCGCGCACTCGTTCTCGATGTAGTCTACGTCACTGGTGGCCCTCTTGAACAACTGCGGCTGCGTCCTGCGCGACTGCGCCGACATCTTGCAGATCCTCTCGCGCGCGTAGTACGTCGCCGACCTGCACACGATGCGCTTCTCGCGCAGACACTCCTCCTGGCACTGGCGTCGCGTGACGACGTCGCGCACCTCGACGCTCGCCGCCGTCGACAGCTCGTAGCCGGGGACGCGCGTGAAGATCCACGCCTTGGCGCAGGTGGGCCGCTCTGAGGGGGAGGCGAACACATCAACTCACGCGTAGAGTCGCATTACGTAACATTTAGGGACAGTTTTTCTATACTCAGTACCAGTAGTTATAAGTTCAAACGGTAATTCAAGGAATTACATTGGTTCTTGCATATAGAAGTCTATGGTTCCTGCCCTGCCATGCCAATTGGAATACAATCGTAACCAAATATATAAAATTTAGCAGATTCATGACAAACTGGTCCTTAGAGTCGGATTAACTTCAAGGATAATACAGTTCACATCGTTGCTATTTTATGAGTAGCTATGTATATTTTTATGAGTCAGTTTTTAACAGTTTCCGTTCAATAAAGCAACTTTTGACACGTGAGCCACTTTTTACTCAAATATATAATTTCGATTGTTCTAGCTTTGTGACTTTTCCAACTTTGCATTGAGTGTGAGGACAATAATGTAATAGAATGGATGTTACTATTTCTGAGTTAGACTAAAAATGTAGCTACCGCATGAGGTAACTACACAGGTTATGAGGATATGAAATATTATCTCCAGGAGGAAGGTATCCGGGTACATCCGGGAACAGCCGATTGTACTAGACGTCAGCAATGAGTTTTTTTATATGTTAAATTACGAAATATATCGTAGTTTGGATGTAGAATGTGACTTATAAAGGACCTCAGTCTGAATTATAAATATTACCTGAGATGCAAATCTTCTGGAAGTAAGCGAGCTCGGGCGCCGCCTGCAGTGGCGCGTTGTCCTCGTCTGCGGAGCGTTGAAGCGCGTAGCAACGCTGTCGCCCTCCCCGCATGTTCTCCAAGGACACCGCCAGACAGCGTTGCCGCATGTCTGCGCACTGCACGAGACACTCTGCGCTGATGCCGATGTCGCCTCGCGTCCTGATCGGCTCCCTACAACATGGCAACATGGCAACAACGTGTCAGACATGACATGGTCGGTCGGTCACTGTTTTGCAACAAGGAGTGAGAGCGAGATTAGTTATTCATTATTATGTACCCTCTAAAATGCTCGTGTCAGATAGGTTCTCTAGAACCTTGATCTCCTTACCTCTGTGCGCTGCCGTACGTCGCCCCCGCCACCTTCTCGTACGTCAGCGTGTTCATGCACGGGTAGGCGATGAGCGACGGCGTCCCCTCACCTCCCGCCGGGTACCTTCCCGACCCGCCCACCGGTGGATACTGTCCCGACCCGGGACGCGCCGGGTACCTGTCCGACTCTCCGGGCCGAGCAGGATACTGGTCAGGACCTTGTCCGGGACGCGGGGGGTATCTGTCAGACCCCGCCGGGTACCTGTCACCGCTGGGGTATCTGTCATTACCGCCAGCAGGGAAGCGGTCATTTCCGGGTGGATAGCGATCAGGGGTTTGCGGGTATCTGTCGTTGCCCGGGTATCTCTCGGCAGGGTACTGTCCGGGGCGGATGGGGTAGCCTTGTGAAGGGTTCGGGCCCAGGGGCAGGGTGTTCGGGCGTCCCGGGTAGCCGCCCGTCGTGGGGCCGAGAGGGAGGGTCGGACGAGGGTTGCCACCCGAAGACGACGACGTGCACTCCTTCTCTGCGTAGAGGGCGCCGCTCTGAGTCGTGAACCCGTTGACGCCGGTGCCCGAGGAGCCGCTCAGGAGACATTGCTCGGTCGTCGACCCGGTCTGGAAGAGATCATAACATAATTATAATAGTCATTTGTGTTTCTATTACGTCGATCCAAACTGGTCTGATGGTTGTTGAGATTGGAGTGAAAATGGGAAAACTTCTTTTTCGGATTTTTAAATTATTTATGCTTGTATGTTCATTGTTAAGGAAAAAGGGAAGAGGGGGGGGGGGGGGGGTGCTGTCTTATCTGAGGAAAGTGTATGAAGTGCATCTTCGTTTGAGGAAGTGTATTAAGTACTTGACTGAGGAAAATGTATAAAGTACTCGACTGAAGAAAGAGTGCAATGTACTCGCTCGACTGAGGAAGTACTCACCTGACTGAGGAAGGTGTAGGACCTGCACGAGAACTCTCTCTCCACGTCGCAGGCGTGCTGACAGCTGCTGTCGCTGAATGCTGACAGCGACTTGTCCGTGTAGATCAGCTGGCGGTCTCTCTGCTGACTCCTGTACACGCAGCGGCCGCCCACTGCAATGACGTCACACCACGTGATCAGTTATCACTCACACATGCACGAGATACACTGAAGGCGTCCAGCAGTGATGAGGACTCCCTTTTACAGCAGACTTTTTAAACCTCCGTTCACACAGCAAAAAGGAATTTTGAAAGGTTCGCGTTCTTTCTACAGAAACTTAAACGAAAGTTAGATTGTACTAAAAACGTAGGTACTTTGTTAATCAAAACATTCACATAATTTTGAAGTAAGAATATAAC
Source organism: Leuctra nigra (assembly GCA_934045905.1). Lineage (NCBI taxonomy): Eukaryota > Metazoa > Arthropoda > Insecta > Plecoptera > Leuctridae > Leuctra > Leuctra nigra. The sequence goes on from OW203762.1 coordinate 10,531,219, forward strand.
ATAAAAATTAGAAAAAATATTAAAAGTGAACAAATTGATGTATGCCACGGCATTAAAGAAGGTTTAAAACGCCTTGCAAATCGCAACAAAGGAGCGAAGAACAATAAAATATGATGGACGGTTTCTCACAAAGAGTTGAATAAATATGGAAAATGTTTCTTTGGAACAAGTTCTGGTCGTGCCACGACGACGTCATCACGCCTGTTGCACACGATACAACGGGCGAGGGTTGTTGCCTACCTGTCGAGCAGAGATTCTCGATGTAGTCGGTGTCCGGCGACGTCTGGAACGCCTGCGGCTGCGTGAACCTGTCCTCGGCGCTGAGCCTGCACTCGCGCCTGCGCGTATTGTACGTCGCCGACCTGCACACGAAGCCGGTCTCCTCCAGACACAGGTCCGCGCACTCCGTCTTGGACACCCCCGGGAACTGCGCGTTGGTGAAGCCGCGCAACTCCTGGTTGATGTGACGCTCGAAGATCCACGCCAAGCCGCAGCTGGCGCCTGGAACAGTGCGGAACATGTGGAACTACACGTCTTCCAGTGAGAAGCGTCTGAAGAGAGCATGTTTTAGTTGGGTTTGTATGCGCGCGCATCTGTTTTATAGAACGTAGAGTTATGTAGTCCAAAAGCGGCGTGTTCCAGCAATGCCTCGGCAGCGCAGTGGTTTGTTCGCTAGCATTCCGTGCGGCAGGCCGGGGTTCGATTCCCGTCCCCTGCGAGTTTTTTTTATTTTGAATTTGCGCAAGTTTAAATTTGTCTAGCCATAGAGTTATTTTTTTTAGGTTGCCCAGCTGTAATTTTCGCCAACAAAGTGAGATGTTCCTTCATTCTGAAGCGTGGACTTGTATTCAGCGAAATAAAGGGGCGTGGTTATTCTAAAACAAGCTGCCGCCAGACGTTACTCTTCCAGTGGGACACGACACGACACTCAATGTCTGTGACGTAGGCTATTCATGCTGGTCATTATTTTGTCTGGAACGAAAACGCTCCGTCCGTCGCTCACACGGAGTGTTTTCGTTCCATATAAATGCTGACCACATTGTAGGAGCAAAGTTATGACAGTAAGCGATGAAGTTGTAGATAAAGGTTCAATACAGATGATGTTTTTCTTACTTTTCGATGTTCATAACGGTTTGCCAAATATATTTATATTTTGTCCCTCTAAAACCCACAGCCGTCTGTCCACTAACCGCTCCGATCCGCCCGACCGGCAAGAAAAGTATACATTTCTTTTTCATCGAGTTAATCTACCTACCTTTGACGCAGATGCCCTGGAAGTAGGCGACGCCCGGCGCCGCTCTGAGGTCGATGCGCGCGGCGTCGGCGTCGCCCTCCACCGCGACGCAGTCGTTGCGGTTGTAGTCGAGGTTGAAGCCGTGACAGCGGGGGTCCGAGCGACAGAGGGTGGCGCACTTGACGCTGAGGCCGGACAGAGGTTCGCGGAACAGCGTGAACCCGGGGCGGCCGGACAGCTCGTAGCCGGTCACCTTCTCGAACTCCGCGCTTCCGTAGCCACAACGTCCTCCTCCACCTCCACCTCCACCTCCACCTCCACCACCTCCTCCTCCGCCTCCACCTCCTCCTAGAGCAGAGATAATCATAGTTGTTATAATTGGGTTGTACGTCGTACTGTTCTGCACTACGCTAATGGCGACGAACAACGAAATAATCAGTCACAGTCAGGAAAGTTGGCCGCGTGATTCGAACCCGGAGTGTTAGTCCAGAGAGGTTACGCCTGAGCCAACTTGATCCGTCAAATTGATTGTGTTTAAAATGATGATGCTTCATTTTATGTAAACTATTCAGTTGAGTGTCCTATGTTCGTAAACAAAAAATACTTGTTTTAACCAACTTGTAATTTGAACATAAAGCTCTCAACTGAATTATTTTGGTTGATCTCATATTCGGATTTGTCTCAAGTTTGGTTAAAGATTTATACCTCAGTTAAATCTCAGCATAATTCTAATTTACTCAGATGACTAAACTGTTGTATGTTAGATTACCGTGGGATGGATATTGTCCCCCGCCGCCTCCGCCGCCCCCACCACCGCCACCACCTGGCAGGGGGCCGGAGCCCACTTGGCAGTCGCGCTCGTAGTAGTTTGTCCCTGGTCGACTCATCATCGCCTCGTTGCCGGCGGACGCTGAGGACAAACAGACAACATTCAACAGGTGAGTTCTAGTCGCTCGACAAACAGACAACATCAACAGGTGAGTTCTAGTTGTTCGACAAACAGACAACATCAACAGGTGAGTTCTAGTTGTTCGACAGACAACAGACAACATCAACAGGTGAGTTCTAGTCGCTCGACAAACAGACAACATCAACAGGTGAGTTCTAGTCGCTCGACAAACAGACAACATCAACAGGTGAGTTCTAGACGCTCGACAAACAGACAACATCAACAGGTGAGTTCTAGTTGTTCGACAAACAGACAACATCAACAGGTGAGTTCTAGACGCTCGACAAACAGACAACATCAACAGGTGAGTTCTAGTCGCTCGACAAACAGACAACATCAACAGGTGAGTTCTAGTTGTTCGACAGACAACAGACAACATCAACAGGTGAGTTCTAGTCGCTCGACAAAAAGACAACATCAACAGGTGAGTTCTAGTCGCTCGACAAACAGACAACATCAACAGGTGAGTTCTAGTCGCTCGACAAACAGACAACATCAACAGGTGAGTTCTAGTCGCTCGACAAACAGACAACATCAACAGGTGAGTTCTAGTCGCTCGACAAACAGACAACATCAACAGGTGAGTTCTAGTTGTTCGACAGACAACAGACAACATTCAACATCAACAGGTGTGTTCTAGTTGCTCGACAGACACAGACAACAGCAACAGGTGAGTTCTAGTCGCTCGACAAACAGACAACATCAACAGGTGAGTTCTAGTTGTTCGACAAACAGACAACATCAACAGGTGAGTTCTAGACGCTCGACAAACAGACAACATCAACAGGTGAGTTCTAGTCGCTCGACAAACAGACAACATCAACAGGTGAGTTCTAGTTGTTCGACAGACAACAGACAACATCAACAGGTGAGTTCTAGTCGCTCGACAAACAGACAACATCAACAGGTGAGTTCTAGTCGCTCGACAAACAGACAACATCAACAGGTGAGTTCTAGTCGCTCGACAAACAGACAACATCAACAGGTGAGTTCTAGTTGTTCGACAGACAACAGACAACATTCAACATCAACAGGTGTGTTCTAGTTGCTCGACAGACACAGACAACAGCAACAGGTGAGTTCTAGTCGCTCGACAAACAGACAACATCAACAGGTGAGTTCTAGTTGTTCGACAGACAACAGACAACATCAACAGGTGAGTTCTAGTCGCTCGACAAACAGACAACATCAACAAGTGAGTTCTAGTCGCTCGACAAACAGACAACATCAACAGGTGAGTTCTAGTTGTTCGACAGACAACAGACAACATCAACAGGTGAGTTCTAGTCGCTCGACAAACAGACAACATCAACAGGTGAGTTCTAGTCGCTCGACAAACAGACAACATCAACAGGTGAGTTCTAGTCGCTCGACAAACAGACAACATCAACAGGTGAGTTCTAGTTGTTCGACAGACAACAGACAACATTCAACATCAACAGGTGTGTTCTAGTTGCTCGACAGACACAGACAACAGCAACAGGTGAGTTCTAGTCGCTCGACAAACAGACAACATCAACAGGTGAGTTCTAGTTGTTCGACAGACAACAGACAACATCAACAGGTGAGTTCTAGTTGTTCGACATACAGACAACATCAACAGGTGAGTTCTAGTTGTTCGACAGACAACAGACAACATCAACAGGTGAGTTCTAGTTGTTCGACAGACAACAGACAACATCAACAGGTGAGTTCTAGTTGCTCGACAGACACAGACAACAGCTACATGTGAGTTCTAGTTGTTCGACAGACAACAGACAACATCAACAGGTGAGTTCTAGTTGTTCGACAGACACAGACAACAGCTATATGTGAGTTCTAGTTGTTCGACAGACAACAGACAACATCAACAAGTGAGTTCTAGTTGTTCGTCAGACACAGACAACATCAACAGGTGAGTTCTAGTTGTTCGACAGACACGAGGTCCTATAGGCTCCGTGTGTGGGAACAAGTAGCGCCACTTCTAACAAACACGGGACGGGTGGAACTAATGTGTTAACAGTAATGATGGCAATGTATGAATGTGACAGTAAGGAAATGATGGATCTGTAGTGAAATCATCAATTGTTTTATCTCATCTCACCTTACTTTCTGCAATATGGACAGTGCACAGCGTCAGTTTCACTGAACATCTTTAGCTGTCACAGAACTCGAAAGTACCCATGTATTTTACAGAAGTCAACCTATTATCAAATATATCACAGTGATAACATTTTTGTTATCAAATATGAAATACTTCCGATTTAAACTGTTATTAAGATATTTATTTTACATGATATTTTCACAAAAGTAATATACACAAATCAATATTCTCAATATACATCAATATTTCACAATATATCAATATATCAATTTTGATATTTTCGCAAAATCGGGGATGGGGTTGGGTAGTGAGTTTGACCTTGAAAAGTTTTTTAATCAATTTTTATCAATATCTTTTACCAATGTAATTGTTATCAAAATAAGGCTTTGCACGAGTATTCAAAACAGTTCAATGAAAATAATTCCATAGCTTGTAATGTTTTATTAGATTTACTTTGTCCTACACGTGTTTAGTGCCCGAAAATTAGTAATATTATGGCACTAAACATCTGTTGGACAAAATAAAACTAATAACTTATTCCAAACTATGAAATTATTTCATTGAACTGTTCTGAATACTCGTACAAAGCCCTTTTTTGTTAACAATTTCATTGGTAAAAGATATTGATAAAAATCGATTAAAAACTCTTCAAGGCCATGCTCACTGCTCAGCCGTCTTAAATAATCAAAAGTCCATTTTTAACCTGATTTAATTAATTAGCTTTTTGACTCACATCTGTCGTCGCTGCTGATGAAGCACTGGCCGCCGCTCTGGTAGTAAGAGAAGGAGCGACATATGAAGTCTGTGTAGTCGTAGCACAGTCTCTCGCAGTCTCTCTCATTGGTCACCGGCGTGAGCACCAGGTCGAGATAGCGCGGGTAAGAGTTGGCCACACTCTTGAAGTTGCACCGGGTCTCGGCTGTAAGAGAAGGAGCGACATATGAAGTCTGTGTAGTCATAGCACAGTCTCTCGCAGTCTCTCTCATTGGTCACCGGCGTGAGCACCAGGTCGAGATAGCGCGGGTAAGAGTTGGCCACACTCTTGAAGTTGCACCGGGTCTCGGCTGTAAGAGAAGGAGCGACATATGAAGTCCGTGTAGTCGTAGCACAGTCTCTCGCAGTCTCTCTCATTGGTCACCGGCGTGAGCACCAGGTCGAGATAGCGCGGGTAAGAGTTGGCCACACTCTTGAAGTTGCACCGGGTCTCGGCTGTAAGAGAAGGAGCGACATATGAAGTCTGTGTAGTCATAGCACAGTCTCTCGCAGTCTCTCTCATTGGTCACCGGCGTGAGCACCAGGTCGAGATAGCGCGGGTAAGAGTTGGCCACACTCTTGAAGTTGCACCGGGTCTCGGCTGTAAGAGAAGGAGCGACATATGAAGTCCGTGTAGTCGTAGCACAGTCTCTCGCAGTCTCTCTCATTGGTCACCGGCGTGAGCACCAGGTCGAGATAGCGCGGGTAAGAGTTGGCCACACTCTTGAAGTTGCACCGGGTCTCGGCTGTAAGAGAAGGAGCGACATATGAAGTCCGTGTAGTCGTAGCACAGTCTCTCGCAGTCTCTCTCATTGGTCACCGGCGTGAGCACCAGGTCGAGATAGCGCGGGTAAGAGTTGGCCACACTCTTGAAGTTGCACCGGGTCTCGGCTGTAAGAGAAGGAGCGACATATGAAGTCCGTGTAGTCGTAGCACAGTCTCTCGCAGTCTCTCTCATTGGTCACCGGCGTGAGCACCAGGTCGAGATAGCGCGGGTAAGAGTTGGCGACACTCTTGAAGTTGCACCGGGTCTCGGCTGTAAGAGAACAAGTTAACTCGAGCTACAATCAAAAGCATCCTTGCTCCTTATCTCCAAAGCTCCTAACTTATTAAAAATTAAATCAAAAGCAATTTTGGTGTCAAAATCTGTGTTTTCTTGCTTCAAAGTATGGAACTTTGAAGACTTGAAGACTAACTTCCCCTAGACTAGTATCACTTGAAAAGTTGTTTGAAGATTTGAATGTGATGGGGTGGGAGGATATAGGGTTAAAGTAATATGTCCGAAGGAATGTGCGTTGCTCGAACCCGGGGCTCGAACTCGGGACCCTCACTTGCCGGGCGAGAGCTCTGTCAAATGGGCTACCCGGTCGAACGGACGGATATTGGACACAACGCAATGATGAGGGTTAGAGATCTCCGAGGAGAATGGAATGAAGGTAGAGGATGCACACTACGAATCATTACCAAATTATTAGTATTTGGTATCATTACGAGTCATACCACGTTTTTTGTACAAGTTTACCGAACTCTATTTAGAAAGGTTGACGTGAGATATCCAGGCAGTACTCACGCTGTAGACACTGGTTCTCGAGATACTCTGTGGTGGCCGCAGTGTCGACGTACTCGGAGGGCATGGTGCGTCTGTCCTCGCTGCTGAGCTTGCAGGTGGCCGTCAGAGTGTCGTACTCCGCCGAGCGACACGGGAACCTGCGCTCCGCCAGACACGCCTCCATGCAGTCCCGCCGACTCTGGATCAGCGTGTGGACGACGTCGTCGTGGCCGCGGATCTCCTTGCCGGGGCGCCGCTCGAACGCCCACGCGCGTCCCTCGCAGCCGCGCACGTTGCCTGCGCATCATCAGTGTGTTCAACTGACCCACATGCTACTGACATTCTCCCCACAATGCCGGGGCTACCTACATGCTACTTAGTATTGCCGGGGCGGCGCTAACGCCCTCGCAGCCGCGCACGTTCCCTGCGCACCATCAGTGTGTTCAACTGACCCACCTGCTACTGATATTCTCCCCACAATGCCGGGGCTACCCACATGCTACTTAGTATTGCCGGGGCGACGCTAACGCCCACGCAGCCGCGCACGTTCCCTGCGCACCATCAGTGTGTTCAACTGACCTACATGCTACTGACATTCTCCCCACAATGCCGGGGTTACCTACATGCTACTTACTTGCTTGCAATGTGTGTCCAAGTTGCCTACATTCTACTGAAATTCTTTCGTGCCTGAATTACCAACATATTTTTGAGAACGAGTTGCTGTTTGCATGAATAATCCAAATCGATTAGTACCTATCATTTCAACCATAAAATATATTCCATGATGTTTAAATAGCAATTCAGTTAATAGTAGGACATATGAATATGATATATCCATAAATTTCCTTTGCATTTCAAATGTGATTTAATATTGAATACAAACTTTAACGTTTCATATATCAGAACCAGTTTCTAGTTATTGTGTTAAAAGTAATTCTTTCTGGCTCTGTTAAATTACAATTTTTTTTAATAATCGCAAAATTTGCCTCTTCTTCGAAATGTGAACTACTTTCTACTTAAATCATGTCATGCCACAGTTACATACTTTCAGCATACACTAATGAAATTGATGTCAAGGTTACTTTCACTTTCTACTGAAATCTGTCACTAAAAGTGTGTTTTATACGAATTGCTCACGACCTTGCATTGATTGCGTATTGCGCCAAAGCGACCCACAATATTATATTAAAATGTTTTACTACTTCAAGAACCTTTTCGCTTGATACATATTTTCTTTGAAGCAGAATATTAATTCACATTAAGCAGACTAAGAGCCCGTTTTTGTACCTCTTGCTAAAGTTAGCTACCGGATAAAGTTCTTGATAGGGTTAGCTAGAGGATGAAATCAATGTAAAATTAGGAGCTTGCTGACTTTATCCGTTAGCTCAAGAACTTTAGCTAAAGGTACAAAAACCGGCCCTAAGTGCAGAATAATTTGACAGTAAAATCAATCTAAAGTAGGTAATGGGGTTCTTCACGCAAAACTATTGTAGATGGCGTTGCTGTCCTAACGGTAATAAGAACCAATCAAAATGCCGAGAGAGAGCCAATCAAAATGCAGAGCGGAATGGAAGATTTTTAAACCTTGGCGGGAGTTTGATTCAGAGATCTTGGATTCAAAGACCAACCAATCAGAGAGAGAGACTACTCCAATGCCGCTAGCGCTGCAAGTGAGAGCAAATGGCAGTGAACAACCCCATTCATCTAGTTAGCTCTGCTTTTCAAATAAATCACATGCAATTCCGTGATCCCAATATCTATTTATGTCATTCAACAATGGATACCATAAAGAGACATTAGGATAACGGGTTATGTGACATTTTTTGAAACGCAGAGCTAACTTTATATTTTTGAATGTTGTGTATTATTATGATTTCAGTAGAATGTGAGTATCTCCGCCACCAATGTCAGTAGAGTAAGTAGAGAGTATGTAACCCCGGCACAACGCACACATCTCTCTCTCTCGCTCACCTCTGAGACACATCTTCTCGAAGTAGCTCTGTCCCTCTCTGGGCGACAGCTCGCTGCCTCTGCCCTGCGTGTTCCTGTCGAGCTTGAAGCACTTCATGGCGTTGTAGTCGAGACTGAAGGCCGGGCAGTCGGCGCCGGCCTCCAGACAGCGCGCGCCGCACTCCAGAGTGACGCCCGGGGACGTCGCCATCGCCAGGCCCACCTGCTGGGCGGAGCGCAGGAAGTGGCCGGTCACCTTCTCGAACGTGAACAGACCTTCCTCGCACTGACCTGCAGCAGGACGCGAAGAGTTAGGTTAGGTTTGAGTCAACGCTTTCAGAACCAATAGAAGAAATAAAGATATATAAAACGGTTCGTTCAGTGCAATTATTTTAATTGAAGTCAACGTTTTAGCCTTGTTTTAACTGCCTGATGATATAGCATATTAATTCTAGGCTGAAGTTGATTTTACTTAAAATTATTGCACAGACCGAACCAAATTTCATGCATTTTATATTGTTAGTTTACCTATTCGTTTCATTCTAATTCACAAGTACTACATTATGTGTCTCTTAATTTTAGTGGTGTTTTTCGTCGTACTGTACTACAACTAGGCTTATGGTGACGGATGGGGATGAATATGTCAGGATAGCCGTTAGGAAGGAGGCAAACTTGGCCTATTAGTAGGGAACCTTCCCAACATTTGCTCTCGACTGAGAGGACCTGTTAAAGAAACTCGGTCAGGAAGGACGGCTTCGAGAATCGAATCTGGGTCTCCGGAGTAAAGATGAAGTGTCCAGGAGTCGTGGAGAGGTATTGTCTATGGAAGCTGAGACATGGAGATACGATCTGTGTTACGTCACGGCACTTACTGATGCTGCACTGCTTCTCCGCATAGATGGCGTCCCTCTTGGTGATGAGCGGTGCGTTGTTCAAGGCCACGGAGTCGTCACCGCTCAAGTAGCAGCGTTTCTCGTCCATCGCGTACGTGAAGGAGCGACAAGTGAACCCTCGGGCCTGGAACATCATTGCATTAGACACAGCAGTGGCGCGCGGTCTAGTTCAAGCAAGCCAGGCAGCGTTTCTCGTCCATCGCGTACGTGAAGGAGCGACAAGTGAACCCTCGGGCCTGGAACATCATTGCATTAGACACAGCAGTGGCGCGCGGTCTCGTTCAAGCAAGCCAGGCAGCGTTTCTCGTCCATCGCGTACGTGAAGGAGCGACAAGTGAACCCTCGGGCCTGGAACATCATTGCATTAGACACAGCAGTGGCGCGCGGTCTAGTTCAAGCAAGCCAGGCAGCGTTTCTCGTCCATCGCGTACGTGAAGGAACGACAAGTGAACCCTCGGGCCTGGAACATCATTGCATTAGACACAGCAGTGGCGCGCGGTCTAGTTCAAGCAAGCCAGGCAGCGTTTCTCGTCCATCGCGTACGTGAAGGAGCGACACGTGAACCCCCGGGCCTGGAACATCATTGCATTAGACACAGCAGTGGCGCGCGGTCTAGTTCAAGCAAGCCAGGCAGCGTTTCTCGTCCATCGCGTACGTGAAGGAGCGACAAGTGAACCCTCGGGCCTGGAACATCATTGCATTAGACACAGCAGTGGCGCGCGGTCTAGTTCAAGCAAGCCAGGCAGCGTTTCTCGTCCATCGCGTACGTGAAGGAGCGACAAGTGAACCCTCGGGCCTGGAACATCATTGCATTAGACACAGCAGTGGCGCGCGGTCTCGTTCAAGCAAGCCAGGCAGCGTTTCTCGTCCATCGCGTACGTGAAGGAGCGACAAGTGAACCCTCGGGCCTGGAACATCATTGCATTAGACACAGCAGTGGCGCGCGGTCTAGTTCAAGCAAGCCAGGCAGCGTTTCTCGTCCATCGCGTACGTGAAGGAGCGACAAGTGAACCCTCGGGCCTGGAACATCATTGCATTAGACACAGCAGTGGCGCGCGGTCTAGTTCAAGCAAGCCAGGCAGCGTTTCTCGTCCATCGCGTACGTGAAGGAGCGACAAGTGAACCCTCGGGCCTGGAACATCATTGCATTAGACACAGCAGTGGCGCGCGGTCTCGTTCAAGCAAGCCAGGCAGCGTTTCTCGTCCATCGCGTACGTGAAGGAGCGACAAGTGAACCCTCGGGCCTGGAACATCATTGCATTAGACACAGCAGTGGCGCGCGGTCTAGTTCAAGCAAGCCAGGCAGCGTTTCTCGTCCATCGCGTACGTGAAGGAACGACAAGTGAACCCTCGGGCCTGGAACATCATTGCATTAGACACAGCAGTGGCGCGCGGTCTAGTTCAAGCAAGCCAGGCAGCGTTTCTCGTCCATCGCGTACGTGAAGGAGCGACACGTGAACCCCCGGGCCTGGAACATCATTGCATTAGACACAGCAGTGGCGCGCGGTCTAGTTCAAGCAAGCCAGGCAGTGTTTCTCGTCCATCGCGTACGTGAAGGAGCGACAAGTGAACCCTCGGGCCTGAAATATCATTGCAATATAGACACAGCAGTGGCGCGCGGTCTAGTTCAAGCAAGCCAGGCAGCGAAATATGACTATGTGAAATACTAGGAAAACGCTCTGAGTAACGCGTTGATGAGCGAGCACGAATACGCGCAAGACCTCTAACCGAAATTTTGTCTACCTATCAAAAATGTCCTTTAAAAGCCAATAATTCTTGAATTTCGTCACAGGCTTGTATGAAAATCTCCAACAATTCCTAAAATATTGGTCCCAATAACCGTGCAAAGTTTCAAGTTGATCGATTGAACCTTTATGATTGAACGGTTCCTTGTTAATTTTCAAAAATCACAGGATCTCGTTCAAAAAATATACCTGGGACCACTCATATGATATAAGTGTGTGAACACAATATTAGATCGATCTGTTGAACGGTCATATCAGTTTCATATATGTTTGAAAGTTTCTGCTCTGACTACCTTGGACTGAAGATTTGAAGATGCCGTGAAATATGAAATTCAAGAAATTTGACAGCCAAACGCAAAATGTCCCTAAACTGTCAATAACTTTTGGAATTTAATACAGATTAGTCTGAAAATTGTTAAAAAATACAGATAATGTTGGTCCCAATTACCATGCAAAGTTTTAAGTTAATCGGTCAAACGGTTCTAGTTTAAATTTCAATAATCAAATGATTTTTTTTTTAATTTTAACCAATGGGAGGATTTGTATGAAAATTTGCGAAATAAGAGGCAATGTTGGTCTGAATGACCATGCAAAATATGAGTTTGATCACATTTATCGAAGACCATTTTCATTTTTCAGCCTTTCAGGAGATGTTTATTTAAATTTTAACCAATCAATGGATTTCAAAAAAAATTTGGGTCAGCAAAGAGAAAAGGTTGTCTCTACATGTGTGCAAAATTTCAGATCGATAGGTGAAACGGTGCGACTTCTATTGCTCCAGATAGCAGCCAAAAGTAAAAAAAAAAACAAAAAAAAAAAAAAAAACAGAGGTCCGTGTCAAAAGAGTCAAAAGGAGACGCTCGCTTCGCTCGCTCAATGACTTAGAAAGGCTAAAATATTTGGTTTTTGGTAACATATGATGTTACCGTGAATTTGATACGTTTCCGTATCATATGTATGCCCCAGAATTTTCAATAAGTGTAATTTTATTAATTTGAGGGAGTTTGACCGTTACATTTGTATGCTTTAGGCAAAAATAATCTCACTATTCACATGTTCTCTTGGATCCGGGGTACTATTCTATAACTTTCAAATTCCCGATTCTGCTGGAATCCGATTCCGTGCAATGTTAATTCATACGACTGTGAATCGGGTTCCAGCACAATCGGGAATTTTAAAGTTACATAATAGGGCCCGGAGAATGAGCACTTGTACGGTGTGTTAAATATGACAACTTGATGTTGGAAGCTGGACGGTTCTGGAAATGTATTGTATTTTTTCACAATGTTTCGGTACATAATGGGCTTGCTGAAATTCACTGTCAAATAGTGTTGAATGTCCATAAGTAATGAAAAGGTACAAGCCTACTCTTAGCCATAGCGTTGCAAGCGAATTAGAATCCGGTGTGATTAATTGAGCACAGCACAGTGTTATGTCATCCATGTCAAATGCAAATCACACAAAACAGTTTTTCCAAACTATCCTCAACAATAGAACTGAACTCCACAATAAGTCTAGTCTAAATCGATTTACAATCCCAGCCTTGTCCAACTAATTCGATCGAGTGATGTTTGTAACTCGCCTGGTCGCAGAGGGCCTCGCACTCGCCTTGACTCGCCGCGAACTGAAGTTCGTCCATCGACACGACTGCGTTCCCTTGGCGCACGTTGTAGCGGCAGTCAGGCAGAGCTGTGACAGATATCATCGGTCAGTCCTCGACAGGTACATGATTTACAGACAGTGTTGAATTCAGACATTTTAGCTCGGGATAGTGACATAATTTATGACAAAAAATCAAGAGTTATAGCTGAAATCAAGAAGGGGTTTGGGGGGTTTGTTTCCCAGAAAACTGCAGCGCAGCGAAATTTTTTAAACCTCACTATCTTAGCTTAAAATCATTTAAGATCATGTTGGGTCTGTCAGATCTGCATCTAAAGGCCAAACGGTGTCAAAGTAGGGGGAAAAGTAGGGGTTTGACAAATGTTTTGGAGAATATGAAATGCCGTGAGGGTATTCGCATCAGATGTAGAAATTCACTAACAATCTTTCTTTAAAATTGTCTGATAAAATTGGTCAATGTTATGGGGCAGCAGGTAGGTAAGGTTAAATATTTTATTTTTAATATTTTCCTCTCGCCCCCCTTAAGGTTGCATGAGGGGATGAGATTTTAAAACCCAAAAGTGACTGAAATTTGGACTTTCACAATTATTTGTTGTTGAACCTGAAGACTCACGGCAATATAAAATAGCTTAGTCACACCGGGCATTATCTGGCTATTTTATGATATTTAAATGAGTTCTACCAATTTGCCCTAATTAGAATGCAGGTTGTACGAGTGAGTACACTTTAATGAAAACTTCATTCGGGCCACCTGCATAAGAAAACGGCTGAATATAAAAAATCGGTATTTTTTGTGCACATCCGGAATCATTACAATTTGTCAGTCTGCTATTTTATAATGTAATGTCATTAATATTTAATTAGGAAAAAATTAAATACTGAAATAAAATTAATTGTGATTATGTTAGTGAGGCCTCAAGATATTCAGTACTCCCCCCCCCCTAACTCAAGAGTTTCATTGTTTACAGCACGTTCCATAGTCATAAATTTCCCAGACCCTCATAAAATAAAACATTTTTCATACAACCTTTTTGGTTATTGAATAGAAATTGACCCTCGCAATATTGAACACTTTAAGTGCCAAGACAACAATGTCAGGTAGATTGGCGGAAGGATTCGAACCCCCTTAACTATGCCTGAATACAACACTGTTTACAGAATCAATAAGCTATGAGGCAAGGTCTAATAATGTTTAGGAGAGTTGACCAATCACAATATGATGTTATCACGCTAGGAGGGGCAAGAGTTGACGCGTTGATCAATCAGGATATGATGTTATCACGCTAGGAGAGGCAAGAGTTGACGCGTTGACCAATCAGGATATGATATCTCCTAACTTGAAAGAAAATCAGCTTCTAAATGGCTGATATTAAATGCAGCGCTTGCCTGTCAGGAATGCATATTCATTTCGTTGATAGTTGGAGCAAAGTGTGCCCATGTGTAACCATGGAGACGGTATTGATAGTTGGAGCAAAGTGTGCCCATGAGTAACCATGGAGTTGGTATTGATAGTTGGAGCAAAGTGTGTCCATGTGTAACCATGGAGATGGTATTGATAGTTGGAGCAAAGTGTGCCCATGAGTAACCATGGAGTTGGTATTGATAGTTGGAGCAAAGTGTGCCCATGTGTAACCATGGAGATGGTATTGATAGTTGGAGCAAAGTGTGCCCATGAGTAACCATGGAGATGGTATTGAGATGAAATGGACCACTCACATCGGACACACTGGTTCTCGAGGTAGTCGACGCTGCCGCCAGCTTGACGTCGGAAGGCGCTCGGCTGACTTCGGCGATCTTCGCGACTCAGTCGGCAGATTCCGGCGGACTCGTCGTACTCAGCCGACCTGAGAGAAGAAACACGAAATTGATAGACATGTTGTACAAAAACAAAAACTTGTATATAGACTGCCAAGCACCTTTCCCCCTAAAAAGATTGAGATCTAAAAGAAGGTCGCAGCAATAATATATTGTTGAAACATTTTCGCACTTAAAATTCGTGAAATCATTTCGCCCAGTTACTGCCGCCAAGCACAACATTATAAACCAAACATTGTACCAAAATTTGAGATTGAAAAAATCTCTATGTGAACCATCATAGTATAAACTTTAAAACAATTATACTCATTTAAAACTAAAAATAGAAAGTATTCAAATTTTAAAAACGTAAACAAAATCAATTTAAAAACATTTTTTTTTTACATAACTTAAAATACAAATTAAAAAAAATTATTTAAAATTAAATAAAACAAAATAAAAGTAAAAAAAATAAAAATAAAGCTTGGCGCATTGTGTCAAGGAGGGGGCAACATAAAAAGAAAATGTCGACCAAGGAGACGACGAAAGAAAGAGGAAGAAGAAGGTGATGAAGGAAAGAAGGAAGAAGTCAACATGACGGTGCAAATTCAATGCGCCAAGCTTTATTTTTATTTTTTTTACTTTTATTTTGTTTTATTTAATTTTAAATAATTTTTTTTAATTTGTATTTTAAGTTATGTAAAAAAAAAATGTTTTTAAATTGATTTTGTTTACGTTTTTAAAATTTGAATACTTTCTATTTTTAGTTTTAAATGAGTATAATTGTTTTAAAGTTTATACTATGATGGTTCACATAGAGATTTTTTCAATCTCAAATTTGGGTACAATGTTTGGTTTATAATGTTGTGCTTGGCGGCAGTAACTGGGCGAAATGATTTCACGAATTTTAAGTGCGAAAATGTTTCAACAATATATTATTGCTGCGACCTTCTTTTAGATCTCAATCTTTTTAGGGGGAAAGGTGCTTGGCAGTCTATATACATGTTTTTGTTTTTGTACAACATGTCACATGAGGTGGTAGTTTACAGCAGCTTTCATTGATCATTGAGTGTTACCTATCATTACATTGTTAACGCCAACAACGTCACTTCTTGTCTAAAAATTTCTGTTTTTCTTCCAATAGTTCCCAAGTTAGTATAACGAAAGGGTCAATTTCTTTTGGTTGAATATGAGTTATCTCAACTTTTAAATTGCTAAAAGTTCACAACTTGTGAATAACGTAAATTGTAGGTGTATTGTTCCGGTGTAGACCGGAATTTGTGCGTCATCTCGTACTACGCATATTAGTTGCCAGTTGGTAAACTGAAAGGTACACGAAAGGTAGATGATTGTAAATGCGTTTCCTTAATTTTAAATTCTTTTAAGTTCACTTTTTTGTGTAATTTAAACTCTATTGGTAAAGCGTTAAGGCTTACAGATGTTTACAGCACATTTTAAATAAAATCCGGATGTGTTTTGGAAGGCAATATAACTTAAAAGGAACTTATTTCATAAGTTAACTTTCCAGTTTCTGGAAACTTTCCAGGTAGGTAACTAACCAGTTCTTTATTTGAACTGGAACTAGTTCCTTTTTTTGAGGAACTAATCCAACACTGCTGTTTAGTGATAGTTCCATAACATGGATTATGCCGCAAATTTTTCCGCCAACAGTTTAAAAACGTACCAAAGATCACGAGTGGGGTTATGCAGAATATGCATATATAATTTTCTATTATTACCTACGGGTGATTTTTTAAATTAGGGGATGTTGGAAGGGATCAAGTATCATACGGTATGGGTTATTTCATATAGAATGAGTACACCAAATTTGGTTGAGATCGGTCAAAGGGTGTAGGAGAAAATAAGAACGTTCATACCAAGAAGCCTTTTCCTTTGTTCATGCGCAGAGAGACACTACTGAAAGTTAAAGGAATTACGGCAAAGGATGTGGCCATTTGATATTGCCTTGTTGTGAAAATTGATTTTGAAGATGTCAACCTAGAGTTCCTTTAAGATTAACTAGCTGAGCCACCTGGTGTTTATAGTGCTGGTTGGGAAGGAGTAGGACGTATATCATTAACAGTCACAAAACACACCAACACACGAACAAACCAACAAAGAACGGTCAACCTGATTGTACCTGACTGATTGCCAAGATACCCGAGAAGCTAAAGCACTATTTTTGCCGGAGAACAGACGCATAATCCTTGATCACACGCTTATAAATTCCCTAAGGTGTCTACCGCTTACATCGGTATGTACGAGGGACAATCAATTAAAAATCAATGTACCTACCCATATTTTGTTCAAATCTCACTAAATGATAATTAACATAAAAAATCTCAAATGATTAAAAAAAAATATATATATATATATGATAACAATGAGAAAAAATGGTAACACGGAGCGTATTTTATCTCCTCGGTCCCATTCAGTGCGTACCTATACATTTAAAAAAAACTGTTGCTCGTCAAGACTCAAGTGAAAAAAACATTGTTTAAAATATGACTTTATCCAACACGTCATGTAATATACAAGCTAATGTTCAAATTCTTTTAAAAAGTACCAAATATAGTTATGAATGTAATTTATGAATAAGATTTTTTTATTTCATTTTGAATGAAATGGCTTTAAATAAAAGTCCTTTACGATTACTAATTTTACCCTGGGGACGTCTTCGAACGAGTCGTGTGCTTACTCATTGTCTTGAAGTATACAATTTTACAATAAATAGTGTGAAAATAAGTTATTTGAAAATACAATTGTGCTAGAAGACAGCCTCCTACTGCAGCAGTATCTATTATGTTATATTCCAAAACAAGTGTCATCTACGTACATTTGTATTCGTTTAAACGTGTCAAGACAACATAGGAAACCAAACCTCTGATACGCTCACAACACAACCCCCACCCCTAATCCACCAGCCACTGAATAGATATGAATGTGTATTGTTTATTCTCCAAGCAATGACGATTCACGATATTAAATGACCTTTTATTGTTGTTGTTTATTGATTATGGTGTGTGTGTGGGGGGGGGGGGGGGGGGGGTGTATGTGTTTATTACGCATAGATCATACAATCAATTAGTCTACCGGTCTTTATTCCTGATAGTGATGGCATATTGTTGATGCATCTAATTGATTTATTGTTTGTTTTGATATTTTAGACAGTATGAATTATTTCGTGCATTAGGTATTCTTTTAAAAATGCCATTGCATAATTGACCATGTTTGTAAACACCTTTCGCACAAGGCATTCGATTGGCGTCAGAATACCATTGTTCATTGTGCGTAGTTAATCTATTATTCTTTATTCTACACAAAACGAAGTTTCCATACTCTCGAAACTGAAATAAATTTAGATATTATAATATTCATACGTGAAGTAGTAGAAATAAAGATGTCATTATGGAACGGAATCGATGTCTGTTATTCGTTTGTATTATTGTCCCAATACTTGAATATCCATAAATACTATCCAAACTAGTTTTCTCAAATGGTTGATACTACGTCATATTCTGTCGTCATATTGAGGTACCTATATTTGAGGTTTGAATCTTTCAATGTGACAAAATTATGAAGTGCATAATGAATTCTTCTATGAACAGCACAATTAGTCGACAAATATCTATCGAGACGCAGTCTGCTGCCGATTTCTATAACAAGCAAATGGGCGAAGATTTCAACATGCAGTAAGTTAGTAGATGAAGGGGAAGAGCGGAACGCTTAATATTGATAAATTTTCCACTTCCGGTTTGAAATTTTTGTTTTTTCTTGAAGTGGAGTGTCTAGCAATACATTGTCTTTAATGTTGCCAAATTTCAAAACTGTCGATGGACCCGTTTGACTTTTTAAAAAAATTAAAATTTAAAATTGGATAAATTCACTTCCGGTCAAAATATTTCAGATTTTCTTTCAGAAGTACGAAGTACCAAATTTCAACTCTCTAGACCAAATTTCAACTCTCTAGACCAAACCGTGCAATCTGTAGAAAAGGGCAAGCAAAACGACGTGCCTAGCTAGCTAGCTAGCCAGCCAGCCAGCCAGCCAGCCAGCCAGCCAGCCACCATGAAAGTCAATCCTTGCATGTTTGAGGCCCAAAATTCACCCCGAAGGGATGAACGCAGCACTTTGATATTTGGTTAGGTGTTGTCAGGTGGCTAAATATACCCGATAACCATGATTTTCAACTTTCATTTCTCACTGCATGTATGCCTGTCGACACCTCGTTTCGACCACTTAAGCCGTTGCGGTATAAGTCTCTGGTAGTAGCTCGCACGTTGTTTTAGAGCGGTGCTTGGCAGCGTCGAGCTAACGCCCGACTAGATATAGTTATGAATGTAATTTATGAATAAGATTTTTCTAAATTTATTTTGAATGAAATAGCTTTAAAGAAAAGTCCTTTACGAATACTAATTTTACCCTGGGGAAGTCTTCTTCGAACGGGTTGTGTGCTTACTCATTATCTTGAAGTATACAATTTTACAATAAATAGTGTGAAAATAAGTTATTTGAAAATACAACTGTGCTAGAAGACAGCCTCCTACTGCAGCAGAATCTATTATGTTACATTCTAAAACAAGTGTCATCTACGTACATTTGTATTTCTTTTGTGTCAAGACAACATAGGAAACCAAACCTCTAATAATCACAACACAATCCCCACCCCTTATCCACCAGCCACTGAATGTTTATCTCTAGATCTGAATGTGCTTTGTGTATTTTCCAAGCAATGGATTCACGATATTAATTGACCTTTTATTATTTGTTTATTGATTATGGTGTGTGTGTGAGGGGGGGGGGGTGTTTATGTGTTTATTACGCATAGATCATACAATCAATTAGTCTACCGGTCCTTATTCCTGATGATGATGGCATATTGTTGATACATCTAATTGATTTATTGTTTGCGTTTCGATATTTTAGACAGAATGAATTATTTCGTGCATTTAGGTAGGTATTCTTTTAAAAATGCCATTACATATTGTTGACCATGTTTGTAAGCTCACAGACGGAAGATTCCGCGTGAGGCAATCGATTGGCGTCAGAATACAATACTATTGTTCATTGTGCGTAGTTAACCTATTATTCTTTATTCTACACAAAACGAAGTTTCCATACTCTCGAAACCGAAATAAATTTAGACATTATAATATTCATAGGTACGTGAAGAAGTAGAACTAAAGATTTCATTATGAAACGGAATCGATGTCTGTTATTCGTTTGTTGTCTCAATACTTGGATATCCATAATAACTATCCAAACGAGTTTTCTCAAATGGTTGATACTACGTCATATTCTGTCGTCATATTGAGGTATATTTGAGGTTTGAATCTTTCAATGTGACAAAATTATGAAGTTCACCTAGAATTCTACGAGCGGCTAGAGACAGAAGGTGCTCCAGGCGGCGTAGGGCGCGCGCATAAGTTTTACTGGGCAGCCTAAGGAATAAAACTCTCTATGGGTATAGACAAAGTCGAACTGGCGAAAATTAAAACTGTGCAACTTAAAAAAATAACTCTATGGTTAGGCAGAATTAAAACTTGTAAAAATTGCAAATAAAAAAGTACGACCCCGGCCGGTATCGAACCGGCGACCCCTAACACCGTAAGCCAATGCACTGTCTATTGCGCCAACAGGACGGCGATACTGTATGCCGTTCGTAACCACTAAACTAGCAAATGGGCGAAGATTTCAACAAGACGCAATGTCGCTCGTCATACCTGCAGCATTACCTAAGAACCTGATACTATCTGTGATCGCGATGGCAATCGGCGTGCCGCGATGGCGATGTTTCGGGTTATTGATGATCTACACAGCATCCCTCGACCTCTCATTTGAATATATATACTGGAAGGTATCATCGCTTACACAAATTAAAAAAGGATGATGTGAAAAAAAAGTTTTTCTAGGATCGGGAATCGAACCCGTTAAGCAGGAACACAAGCCAGCTGCCTCCGATAATTCAGCTATTCAGGCCGACAGGATATGTGGAGTTGACAGCGAAGCTGCTGTGTTGGTAGATGAAGGGGAAGAGCGGAACGCTTAATATTGATAATTTTTCCACTTCCGGTTTGAAAATTTTGTTTTTTCTTGAAGTGGAGTGTCTAGCAATACATTGTCTTTAATGTTGCCAAATTTCAAAACTGTCGATGGACCCGTTTGACTTTTGAAAAAAATTAAAATTTAAAATTGGATTAAATTCACCTCCGGTCAAAATATTTCAGATTTTCTTTCAGAAGTACGCGTGAGAAGGGGGACTCTATGTGTCTACCAAATTTCAACTCTCTAGACCAAACCGTGCAATCTGTAGAAAAGGGCAAGCAAATCGACGTGCCTAGCCAGCCAGCCAGCCAACATGAAAGTCAATCCTTGCATGTTTGAGGCCCAAAATTCACCCCAAAGGGATGAACGCAGCACTTTGATATTTGGTTAGGTGTTGTCAGGTGGCTAAATATACCCGACAACCATGATTTTCAACTTTCATTTCTCACTGCATGTATGCCTGTCGACACCTCGTTTCGACCACTTAAGCCGTTGCGGTATAAGTCTCTGGTAGTAGCTCGCACGTTGTATGAGAGTGGTGCTTGGCAGCGTCGAGCTAGCGCCCGACTAGATTTACTCGTCTGGCGCTACTTTGTAATCTTTGCAACCCATCCATCATCATTGGGTGGAACTGCTATACATGAAAATTATTTCTCTTTCGCCAGCCCAACGCCTGGTGTATTGTATACCACGGTTCTCGTCAGTTGGGACGGGTGGGTGACCGTCCAACTATGGCTTGCCAGTTGCTGCCGTTGGGCCAGAGAGATTGGGGTGTTTGGGGGCTAGTGTGACGACCTCCCTCCACCTGTTATCAGTCTCTCAACGACGCGGGTTGTGGAGGCCCGTGCTGTAAACGTTACACCGTCCTTCGGATGGGACGTTAAGGTGCTGCAAGCGTGAGAATTTTTCTGCTTTTGGTAGACACTTTTTGCGATACGATTGGAGACGAAATGGGTAGACCAAATTATTTGAAATTTTAATCGTGATTAGATAAAAGGCAAACTTAGGGTTATCCCTTGGTACATTTTTAATTTTTTGTTTTGTTAATTAGTAATAATTAGTGGAATTTTGGTGAAAAATTAGCTATTTTCTTGTCTCCCTGGGCGCCGTATAAAATTAAATTTCAAAAATGTGCCAAGGGATAACCCTAAGTTTGTCTTTCATCTAATCATGATTAAAATTTGAGATCAATTGGTTTACGGGTTTGGTCTCCAATCGTATCGCAAATTTCATCGTTTTACGCGGTTTTGTTGAATAACCGGCACCTAATTAACGATGCAATAAGCAATAATTAAAAAGTGCTACTAATATACAATCAGACTGATCATGTGAACATCCTGTAAAAGTTACACTCACTTATGAAACAATTTTTCTCTCTCAATTTTCTAAAACGGCCGAGCGCTAGTATCACCTTATTCCATCTGGCTTCTTGGTACCTTTCGTCAGGAGTAGGCTACATGCCGGTACTGGGGTTTCCTCTCCTCCCTTCTCTATATTTAATTCTAGGTCCGTATAACTTGCCCCCTCCCCTCCCCTCCCCTTCCATTTTTTTTGTTTTTCGATTTTCTCCAAAAGTAGTGACGTACTAATTCTGAAACTTTGTACACTATATCCCAATGCCATACACTAATTATATTGAGAGTTATAATATTGTATATTGAGGGGGCAATTTCACGGACCTTTTAATTCTAGTGGAGCCTCTGCTCGAATCCGTCACACGATGATACTCATCACGTAGTAACTCTCGACGAAGACTTGACCGCTGTTTGGGCTAAGAAACACGTAAGTTACCTGCATGTGAAGGAGGTCTCGAACAGACACAGCTTCTCGCACTCCGTCTTGGTCTGGATGTTCCTCTCCTCTTTGTCGTCGAACTCCTCCAGGAAGGCGCCGACCACTCGCTCGAACGCCCACAGTCGGTCCCCGCACATCGAGACCAGGTTCGACACTGCGCATGAGCAACACACATTAATGACACAATTTGCAAGCGCACTCGAAAATAAATTGAAAGTTTCAAGTTAAATTCACTTTTAATTGGTGGGTACAGTCTGGACAGCGAGAGTCTGAACTCTCATCAGATGGAGCCACCGTCAGTTGTTCTGCTAGGTCGAGAAAGGCTTCATTGCGCGCTCACCTTTGAATGTACTCTTTCTCGACCTAGCAGAATTCCTGACTATCAGCGCATTCTGTTGAGAGTTCAAACATACGTTGCCCCGACTGTAGTTACATCATCCTGGTTGCTAGGTAACATATCTCAATCTAATTTATTTTGCTGGGGGACAGGCTTTTTTCAATTGTTCAATCGTTTAAAATACAGTTGAATCACAATCAACATTTACAGTGTGAACAGGGTAGGTATTAGAATTCTCTGGCCATTCTCTTACAGATAAGAAAATATTTTGTTTTAAGATGTCTACGCGCATTTATTGATTCGTAAAAAATCACTTAAAGTCACATCAACTGTTTTATTTCTCTCCTAGGTCCTGTGAGAGAAGGTCATGATTGATGTATAAATCAAGTTAATACTGCAATTTTACTTTCGAGCAGGTGGCTGATTGAACTATTGAGAATGCATTTTAGTGTAGTAATGAAACTTAAAACACATAAAATGTGTTAAATCCCCCTATTTGTCAGCAAGTTCCAACAATAAGGTACGTATAGGGTCGATGACGCATGGGTGCGTGAGCCATATGCGTGATGCAGAGAGAATATACAGTTTGTTTGACACCTTATCTCCCACTCATATCTAATACTGTTTTTATAAACACACAAAACGCATCATTTTTCAACAACGGAAACAATTGAAAGCGAAATACCTCTCCATCCGGCTTGTGCATTGTGGGGCATCATATTTACAACAATAATACATTATCCATTTGTGATCTGGCAGACTTATTACTTCTTTATTAAAATCCACAGAGTTTGAATTTGCTCTCGGAAGCGTGGTATTTGTGGACGCATTGACATATTTTCACGTTCTTCATTTGAAAAAATACTAATAACCAGATTTTCAATGCTCTGTTAATCAGTTGTTGAGTTTAACAGTTAATTAGGACTATAATTTCCATGGCAGCAACCGAAAAGACCACTTTAACATTAGTTAAACTATGGTTAAACTAAGATATTTGAGATTAGGTCCTAAATGTAAGGAGCAACTCTTTCGGCAAGATAGGCAGTAACTTGCAGGACTTATACCCGGAGTTGCCCGGGGTTCGATTACCGCGCTCATTCTCTCTGTCCTAACTGAGCTTGTTTCATGGTTTACCTCATGCGATGGACAAATCCTCGTATGATTCTCAATAATTAAAAGGCCACAAGCATCTCCTTCCCCCACTTTCTTCATTATTTTCCCGTGTCATTAATGCATCCAAAGCCTGTGCAGCATCGGGAGAGTAAGCGGCGTTCACGTACGTAAGAGCATGTTTGCGGATTGCACATTTTTCAATTAACCAAAGTCTGCAAGTGTTTTTTCTTAGTTTTGTCGGCGCTGAAAGACAGTGGCGGCTATTTGGCTTTACAACAGGTGTTCAATTACATAGAAGGACGTAGAAGAAAGTACTCTAAGAGGAGAGCCCCCAGCAGATGCGGGGCCGGGGCGCATAACCCCGGATTTTTTTGTATCTTTAGTTTGAAATTGATGCATTTTTACGTCTTTTAGAGAGCAAAATGATTAGACAAAATATTTAACTTCCTACTTCCTGGATTAGGGAGCACTTTTAAATAATTTTCTTGAATGATCAGGTGTGCAATTGTCACACCTTGCACACTGTAATAGCCGCCACTGCTGAAAGATGAACATGGTTTATCTTTTGACCTTGAACGCCAGAGCTCGGGCGCTCGCCGTTGAGCCTCCTGATTGGCCAACGCCGAGCGCCAGCGCTGAGCGTCGAACGTCGAGCGCGTCAATGCCGAGCTGTAAACGTACCTTCACGCACAATACAATATCAATCACTGAACGAACTTAATAATGCTTCAGACTGGAGTAGGCAGTGTTGAATCCAGGCATACCTCGGGGGGGGGGGGGGGCACTGCCCCCCCCCCCCCCCCGAGGTATGCATGTGCCCCCCCCGGCACAAATACCTATTCAAAATACTTTCAAAATAATATGTGAAAAAAACACGTAAAAATAGACGGATCATGTCTAAAACCTTCCAAAACGGTTAGAATTGAGTTAAAATTCCAAAAAATTTCCGGGGCTATACGCCCCGGACATGTATATCCTGATAACTTCAATAAATTTACCTATTCTTAAATCTCTTAGAACATTTTTTGGATATTTTGCAATTTATAATTCCCCAAAATAGCTATACACTGTGATTCAAAATTGTACGTAAACGAATGACCTTGATCAAAAATTTTCTCGGGGGCTATGCCCCCCAAACCCCCTGTTTTCCACTGTGACTTTTCAAAATATATTACGTATAATAATTGCTTTGTGCTTTGTACAACACAAGCATATTCATAAATTAACTGTACACCCCCCCCCCCCCCCCCCCGAACCACCAACATCCAAAAGGTACCCCAAAAATATGCCACCCCCAACTATTCAAGTGCCCCTCCCGAGAAAAATGTCTGGATTCAACACTGGGAGTAGGTTACATGATCCCACTATAGTACATCCTCCGTTAATACATTACATACGATTATATAAATAGAGGGGTCAAATTTTACGTTTTGACGACGTACCAGGAGGCCAATTCTTGAGTTTTCGTGTTTTGAAACTATGTGTGGTTTCATTGTTTAAAACGTAAAAAAGTTGACAACTATTGCTTAGCCTTCAACTTTTTTACGTTTTAAACAATGAAACCACACATGGTTTCAAAACATGAAAACTCAAGAATTGGCCTCCAGCTGTGGCATTAATTAGGTTAGTGAAATAGAATCACACGTTACTAACTACCTGTTTTTTTTAAATTATAATATTCAAACTAACACGTGAAAAACCGTGTGAGTCCATTTACCTTCACAAGGGCCCCTATTCTATAACTTTTAAATTCCCAATTCCACTGGAATTCGATCCACGGCCATATGGATTAACATTGCATGGAATCGGATACAAGTGGAATGAGTTCTAGAATAGGGCCCCCTAGGCAGTTTAAACCATGATACACTCTAGTGTCAGTTCCCATGAATCAAAGTGTTAATGCGCATTCAATTGCGTCAAGCTTCTGTTTCAGCTGAACATTGCGAGGTATTGTGTCCTCCTACATTAGCTAGTCAGTTGCGTGATTTGTTATGCATGCCATTAGCTTATATCCCGTTGGTCGGCAATCAGTCAGTGCTGGGCTGATCCGATGTTTTAATTGATGCTGAGTGAAGCAGCAGACTGGTGCAATGATGAGTTGATGTTGAGTGTTGAGGATGGAAGCAGACAATGTTGGCGGTGGAGGTGCCGGGATCGTACACAATGCGAGAGCTTAGAGTAACTGCTCCCAATACTCTGTGGTATTAGCAAAGAGGTTCTAGTATGGCTTCTTGGATGAAATAATGTTTCCTAAATTGTCATAACTTTTGACGCATTCACATTATGACAAATGGGACAAATAATTAACATAACTACTTTTTAGTCGACGTAAACAATATAAACAAAATGCATTATTGTGCATTATTTTGTGTTTGTGGGCACAAATATGGTATTTTTTAAGTTGGTGTTGGTGTTTTTATTGCTATGCTACACTAAGATTAAGTTAAGTGCAAAATACAGGGCAATATTCCGGAAACACTCAAGAACGCTTCAATGATTATACAAATTTAAAAAAAAAATGCCTGTTTATCTGTTCATATACGAGATTATTATTATCTATCGATGTTGAGATGCATTTGGTATGCCATAAACTACATGACTCGGCTTGGAGTGACTCACCTCCTCGCAGGCAGATCTTCTCGAAGAAGTTGCTCCCGACTTTCTCCTGGAGGCTGTTCCTGTGTCCAGCAGAGTCCAGGTTGAAGGACTGACATCGCGAGTTCTCGTAGTCTGAAACCAAGTGGACACTCATGTATAAACCCTGCGTTACCAATCTACACACCTTGACTTAAACACATCTAGACCCCTTGGATGTAACTTATCTAGTATATCCCACGGTTTAAACCTATTTAGAAACCTTGGATGAAACTAATCGACCGGCCTTGATTTAAACATATTAAGAAACCTTGGATGTAACTACAATCTATACATACCTTGGCTAAAACCTTTCAAGATAGTTAAACTTTTGTCAAACGCATCTATAAACCTTGAATCAAATTAATCATACACTTTATGTCAGACAGTTCTAAATGAGGGGGGCTCAATGCTCAACCACTGGACCCCTATGTTCGAGATCGTTCGAGTGCTCGTATAATCGAGTGTGACGTCAGAGTGACGTCCTTCCAAATGAATAGCATTCAATCTGCCACGTCAGTTGTTTGGTCTGACGTCAGGCGGCCGTGAATCCGTATGAAATTTGTCTCGTACAATCTCGAAAATAGGTCTTTAGGGGCCCGCGGAGTGCACACAGGGTTTGTCGGGGGAGGAGGGGGGGGGGGGGGGGGGGGGGGGGGTCCGCGAAGATTGCAAGAAATATAAGTTCACCATCCTCATCTCCCAACCATCCTCATAATCATTTACAGGGGTGAAAGGGGGAGGGTAATGGGGGGAACTTCCCCCCTCCCTCTGATTCAATCACCCTCTCTATGATATTATTTATTAATTTTTCAAGATAAAAATATATTCAAATCGAGTAGAAATGCCGAAATTCAATCATGATTTTTTTTTCCATGCGCCCCAGACTTGCATGCTACGGGAGGGGGGGGGGGGGCGTTCCCCCAGGTCCCATTATCTTCATGCATCGTATTTCCCGCCATTGATACTTCCAATATTATCCCCAACTTAACTTACACATTTAGTTCCTACTCGCATGATAACCTAACAGTAAAATCGCCTTCAATACAACAATTAAAAACATTGATCTGTCATACGAATGCCCATGAACTGTCACATTCACCCCACAAATCAACACAAACACACTTCTCACATTGTATTCCACTGAATGCTTTTAGCTGAGTGCATAACTAATGTTGATAATATAGACAATGAAGGTCACGCCACAGGCTCCGACGTCCAAGGTTAATCAGATGCAATGGTATTAATCGACATCCTGATCATTGTGCACTTCTGTTGCAACCCCCTGGCGGACACAATGGGCATCATGACCATTGACTGACGTACAGCATCACAACTGCATTCCCAGAAAAACTCTAACCTTGCAGTTATTATACAAGCTGCACAATGTAGCACGGAGTATAGACCAATCAAAAATTATCTAGGTGGCAATGGTTCCGAAAAAAACTCAAATGTTGCAATGTTCAATTTTGCATAGTGATCACGATTCATGACCAACTTTCTCATATTCTACACATTTTCAGTCCAATCGGTTAAGAACCTATTATTTTGATTTGTTGCCGTTTTAAGAGTATTGAATAGCTGCACAAAGGTGATTTTTCGACCGACCAAATTTGCGCACTGCTCATTGATCTTTTGTTTGGAGGTTTTGTTCGCTCATCAACGCGTTAGCGGCGTTACACAATTCATAGCTTTCACGAACTTCTTTTGTTTTATATCAGCAATGCAAAATTATTGAATTTTTCACCTGAGGACGGACATTTTGTTGGTACGTAGACGGGTCAGATTATAACTTTATTGAGGTAAATCGATGTATTTTTGTAATGCGAGTGATTCCGCTTTGTATACTAAAGATATCTCCGGAGCCGATACAATTTCCCAGGTACCCCTATAAAATATCGTCAAAAAATCACACAACTATTATGTGATTCACAATTGAATCACAGCTATTCTGCATGCCATCAAGATGGTGGCAGGCAATAATGAGATGGCATCACGTGCAAACTATGAATTACAGAGAAATGTACTGACCGACTGTGAATGCTGCACACGTAGGAGTCTGTCTACAGATGGCCGTGCAGTCCCTGGTGATCCCTGTTCCCGGCTGCGTCAGGATCCCCTGGGAAGCCCCGAACATGAACTTCACTCCCGTCGTCTTCTCGTACGTCTCCGTGCCGCCGAAACACTGACCTGCAGGACAGAGTGGCAGATAACTACCCGACAGACAACTAGCAGACATAGTTCACAGTGCAGAGCTTACCTGTAGCATGGTGGGCAATTATTGTAACTAGTAGAAAGTATAGAGCTAAGTTCTTCCATCGAACACTTTTAATCTGAAAGAAAAGAGGTTTGTATTATTATTTAAATAGATAGGTATACCTTCATTTTCCAGTGATAAGTACCACGCGGCTAACAATAACAAATACAAAAACCGAAATCGTCAAAAGTTTAAACTACTTATTACATAAAAGTAGATCTTCGTTAGTTCCCCCCCCCACCCCCCCCCCCCCCTCCCGCGTACGGATTTTATTTGTGAGGTGTTGTAGTTGGGAGTGTTGGCTGTGAAACCAGTTTGGATCGTCACAAATATTTTGTTTGATTTCCCCAAAATGAAGTGGTTTCGCTAAATAAATATTGGTTTCGATATAATTGCCTGAGCAATGGGGAATAGGTGAATGTTGAGATTATATTTTGTTTATATACAGAATAGCCTCATAGAGCAATGTGAAATTTTATTAATTTTTTAAATTCATATATTTCCCATACTTAATTTATTAGTTTTCGACATTTCACTCCTCTGCAAAAACAAGCTGTACGTCACACGCCGTGTTCCCTGTGTTACGGGATGCATAGAATTGGCTCTGGCTAACATTATCATAACATAAAACATAAATCTTAATTTTAAGATTTAAAATTAGTAGCAGATGAAATTTGCCCTGTAATTTCAAAATTTATTAATCTCTCGTTTCAGTTTGCCACCATACCTACTTTGCTTAAACAATCAATTTTGCGACCAATATTTAAGGGTGGCGATCACAAATGTTTCAAAAACTATCGTCCTATCGCAATCCTTCCAGCAATAGATAAAATAATGGAGCGGCACGTAGCTGACCAGATTATAAATTATTTAAATACCTTTAATTTGATTAGTTCAAAGCAATATGGTTTCCAAAAAGGAAAAAGCACTGGCCAACTTCTGAATGATTTTTCAGATGTAATTTACAGCGCACTTGACAAGAATCTATGTGTTGTGGCTGTGTTCATTGATTTTTCCAAAGCCTTTGACACCTTATTACATGATAAGTTAATATGTGCTTTGGAAAGGGTGGGAATAAGAGGTCCAGTTCTTAATTGGTTCCGCGATTATGTTTCAAATAGATTTATGACTGTAAAACTTGGTACAGTTTTTAGCAAACTTGAACCTATCAAATCAGGCGTACCCCAAGGTTCAATTTTAGGTCCATTATTATACTTATTATATGTAAACGACATGTTGAATGTGGTAAATAGAAGTTCGATATTTTTGTACGCAGATGATACTGCAATTGTGGCAGTCCATAAGCACTTCTCAGTAGCTAATGAGTATTTACAAGCTGATTTTACAAATGTCTTGCGGTGGGCTCATGATAATGGACTAACTATTAATAGCAGCAAAACTAAAGTAATGCATATTCATTCTCCATTTAAATCAGTAGAGGAAGTTAGACTCATTTGTCATGACTATGCTTGCATTCACCGTAATTTCAACTTACAATCCACCTCCTCAAATCGATCTGACTGTACATGCAAAATTAAGATAGTAAATACTGAAGAGTTAGTTTATTTGGGACTTATCATAGACAGTAAATTTAAATGGAATGCCCACATCGAGCAAGTGTGTCGAAAATTGAGGTCTGGAATGTATAGTATTAGAACTTTAAAACCATACGTTAACCATAAAACATTAATTACAGTATATTTGGCATTAGTTGAATCTATAATCAGATATGGCATTTTGGCTTGGGGGCATACGACTGATTCATACCTTAATAAAATAGACAATATACAGAAAAGAATATATAAAATTATTTGGCCGGACAAGGTAATACGGGAAAGAGATTGCAAATTGTTCTCAGTAAAACAAATTCATGTTTATACTTTCCTTCTAACAAATTATTACATACAAGATCATAAAATACCAGTGCAACATAATTATGGTACTAGAAATAAAGATAGATATGTGGCCCCAAGTTTACATTATAATTCATATGGTTTGCAAAACAGAAAATCATTAATTCCTCATTATTTTAATATGCTCCCTCATGAATTAAGAAATTTGAAGAAAATATCAGATGTTAAAAATATCATTAGAAAATGGGTCTCCGAGAATCTTTCAAATCTTCCAAATGCATAATTTCCCTTGATTGCTGAAATTAGTATATATAGTTTTTGAATATTTGTCACTGTATATGTGCATTCTTCCCTTGAGTGTATTATAAATGTATTTTTAGTTTTTTTTTAGTGTATTAAGTGTTTGTATTGTGTTTATAATTAGTGTGTAGCCCCGCAGACAAGCCATCCTATTGGTTTAGCGGGGCTACAATAATATGTAATTTGTACTTTTCTAAATAAATAAAAATTAAAAAAAAAAAAAAAAAAAAATCTATACGGCCCGACTCGGCGTGTGACGTCAAATTGTGTTTCATGGACAGCTACAATCTACCAAACTTGGTAAATTCGTTCCTTGAAAACTATTCATCACACAACAAAAATAATACCACATCTGTCTTCAACAATATCACAACTTTCATAAAATATTTATTATTCTAAAATCCAAACTTCACGTCACTTCTACCGTCCTTGTGAATACCTTGCAGTATAAAATGTGAACGATACCAGCTGAGATTGTTTCAGTACTCAACAATCCTCCGTTAGTTGAAAAGCGAAAATGTTTAGATCAATTCAAACATTGCAAGGTCATCAAAACCAATATTATTATCATTTACAAATTTTCAATGAAATCGGCCAAGAACTCAGTTTTGAAATATTGATATTTCCATCGATAAAGTAAATGCACCACACCCTTATCGTAAATCACTGCGGGCAATGTTTTCCTTCTGGTAAAGATCAGCATTTCAAGCACAGCATTACCGGCGCATGCACGAAAAGAATCTATAACATACTCGTCTCAAAACTTAGAGAAATATGAAAAGTCTCATGATCATCGGAATCACGGCAGACTATAATCAGGACAGCTTGTACTCGAACCAGTGACCTCGCGAGTGACAACCGAACATGCAAGTGAGTCAGGTGCGTAGATGCAATGATTACTTGTGCACGAATAATTCATCGAAAAGGTAAACGAACAATAATTATAGGCGACTTAACAAATAGACGAAATGCTGGGAATACGATGCTTCTGGCAATTGTCTAAACTTGATTTGTTATCACTCACTGCAGTGAACTATAGTGGACAACATTTTATTATGTGGCCGGCAGTGGCGGAACTATAGGATTCAATTCCCCCTCCCCCTCCCCCCACACGCACAATAAATTATTTTGTTATTTTCCTCACATCAAAATTTCTCACTTTAGTGGGCTCTTTTGGTGGGCTTTTTGTTCTCCTAGTAAATTTATGGAATAAGATCGCAAGGGGTTATTAAACCAAGCAAATTGAAGAATCTTCGCCCCATGTTTTTGGAAGCCCGGAAGTGTCAAACAATGTTTGAAGTGTGCGCGGACGCTTGCCATGGTGGCGAACCCAGCCGTTGTTCTACATGTTCAAACCTTATCCTTAGCCACTACAAACCTTCACAGAAAAACTTGCGTTGACGTTTGAACTAATTATAAGGAATTCATTGTAGACGACGCCTTACATTTCAAGTCACCGATCAACATTATGTTGATATGATTGACATAGGCGAGCGCACGGGGGGGGCCGGGGGGGCCTTGGCCCCCCCTAATGAGTCAGCCTCAACTAAAAAATTATAAGAGTGGTCCTCATAGTGTCAAAATTTTATTTTAAAAGGATTAAAACAAAAAAATCTCCCTGCGGGGCAGACTGGAGTTGCTCAAATCTCTATAAAGTACTACAGGTTGATCAAAAACACATTATTTTAAAGAAAATACCACGAAAACAATGCCTAGGTACCTTCCAAAAACATGATTTTCTCATGAAACCGTATGTTTTCCCCCTAATAATTTATTTTTAATATGCCTCAACAAAAATTCACTATGACCTTCAGATAATTTTTTTTCGAGGGCTTCGCCCCCTAGCCCCTTTTCCTCGTGGTATATATAATTTTTTTAAGTAGCACTAGGTTTATGGGCTGCTGAAAATACATGCTTACAACAAGCACTTTTTAAATTTCTATCAAAATATTATTTGAAAATTCAAATGACTATGTTCAAAAGTTATAAAAATCTATCAAATCCACTTGAGGATCACAATTTTTCTCTGGGGCTACGCGCCCCAGACCCTCATTTTCTGAGGGCTCTTACCCCAGCTACGCTTTGTCATGAGCACGAGATTTGGCCTCCAAACGTCTCAAAATTGATTTAGAAGTGCCAGAAAACCAAAAAACGACCTGCGGGGCAAGGTGGGGGGCACGCCCCCCACACCCCCCTTAACGCGTGGGAATTTTTTCTACTGGCATTAGTCTTGTCGGTGCCCATTTGGCCCCCCCTAATGATTTCTCCTGCGCACGCCTATGATGATTGACCCACACATCCATCGCTGTTAAGCAGATCATAACCAGTGTTGTTACTTATCTAGATAAAATTATCTAAATAATTATCTAGATAATTATTTTTTATCTTTATCTTTATCTAGATAAATACTTTTCTTGTTATCTTTATCTTTATCTAGATAAAAAATCGTTATCTTTTGTCTTTTATCTAGATAAAAAATATTTATCTATTTTAATTTTAAAATACCATAATGTAAATTAGAATTCATAATACCGGGTGGCGCAAAAAAATCACCCTGATTGAGAAGTCACTATATCGCAACTATTATAGATAGGATTCTGAAATTTGTACACATATTAGAAAACATACACAAATTTAATATTTGCAAGTTTCAAAAACATTTCTATAGTAGGAAAAAAGTTACAGCTGTTCAAATTTGGTTGTCAAAAAATTGATTATACGGAGCTCAATTAGCGCACGTCCAGAAAACTTTCAAAGGCCGGGACCCTGTTTCTTCAAAACTACGTACGATATCAAGCTGAAAATTTCAAATTATATTCAAAATAGATTCGATTCGATTGTGTAAAAATTTAAATCAATAACAATTTATGTAACGACAGTAATTGAATCTTGAAGTTGAGCTGGAAAACAGAATAGTGGGGAAAATATTCATTTTTTTAACTTAATCTACATATTCTGATTTTACGTTAAACTTCAAGATTTCATTCCATTCATTCAAATTGATTGACATTTTTACACACTTGATCTTATTTCAATATAATTTGAAATTTTCAGCTTTATATCGTACTACGCAGTTTTGAAGAAACATTGGAAGTTTTCTGGACGCGCGCTATTTGAGATCCGTATAATCCATTTTTTGACAACCAAATTTGAACAGCTGTAACTTTTTTCCTACAATTCGCGAAAACAAGGAACATCACTGACCTCTGGTGGATCCTTTGGTACTTGAGATAGGGTGCATAATGGAGGTTAAAAGGGGGTTATTTATATAAATAAATTATATTATATTTGCTTTAAGTTGTTTGTTATGGCTGAAAAAGTAAAATTGTAACTTATTGTACATTTCAATTGTTTCTCCTTTTCCACTGCCCTATGAAAGCAAGAACTTCTAAATAAAAAAGTGCATCTAAAAAGTTTCCTGTCAGAAGTGGCTCCATCACTTATGCGAATAGGAATGTTTTTGAAACCTGCACATATTAAATTTTGGTATGTTTTCTAATAAGTATGTGTACCAATTTCAGAATCCTACATAATAGTTTCGATATAGTGACTTCTCAATCAGGATGATTTTTTTTTTGCGAAACCCGATATATTAAGGATAGAAGCTATTATGTCTTACAATTTTATACTGACTTACATCATCGTTCCTACAAAAATTCAGTATCCTATCCCCCAATACTTTTCAAAACATTTGTTAGAAAATAATGTTATATATAATGAAATCGGTGATTGACCTGTGACGTTTCCAAATTTACGCATTAGAAAATTAAAATTATAATCCCCTATAATAATAATAGTCCCTTCCCTTTCAGTAAATTTTAATCACAGGCAGTAGGAACATCAATAATCTGGTTAGATATGCCTATAAAGTAACTGTTTGTAGATATACCTAATAATAATATCTGTAAAATTAAATTAGACAAGATTTTAGAAAATTATCTTTTATCTTTTAATATTTATCTAGATAATTTTTTTTTATCTTTATCTATTATCTAGATAATTTTTCTAAATATTATCTATTATCTTATCTAGATAAATTTTTGGCAGTTATCTATTATCTTTATCTAGATAAAAATAAACTTATCTAGTCACAACACTGATCATAACTTCCAAAATCCCCCGTCAATCCCCCCCCCCCCCCCTCAGCAACCCTTTAATTTGACTGACCTGAATCCCTGAGACTTGTTCCTGGGCCCCTATTCTCGAAATGTTATCACGTCTTCGAGTTATGATATGACGAAAAGTCATAATATTAACATGGTGAGAGATAGAACAAACCTCCTTATGATATAATATCATAACTTGGAGTTATGACGTGATAACTGTTTCGAGAATAAACCCCCAGATCCCCAAGATGAAATTACGGCTGAAATATCTTCTTTTGACATCCAAATGTCAATTGTTGATCGCAGTTTGGGAGATCAAAGCATCCATCGCGAAACGTGCTCAACATCGTCACACTTGATGACGTCTAGGGATGCATGGAATAATTGAAATAACTACAAAATTGCTGTATAAATGCTGAAGGGCACTACTGCAAATATGATAGTGGAAAGTATGCGAGATACGTTTTTTTTTACTTTATGGTCATCTTTTGCGAACTTTTGGGTAGCACCTCTTATTATCCCTGCGCGAATTGTGCTGTTCATGTTGTCGGCATGTTGTGAAACACAATTTAAAAAGGCAGAATAGGTAAAAGCTGTTCGTGGTCAGTTACTTCTAGGAAGCAGTGATTTGATTGAACCGGCTGGGGAGGGACGTGGGTTCAGTTCCCGACACCGCCCATCCGATCCAACTCTACAGCCGCATTTCCCACGCTTCGTCGATATTCTGTCAATTCATCCTCCAAACACTGTGAAGACAACAGCATTCGTGATGCTGGACCAAATGATTTCACATGATTCATTAGCAATCGACGTGCATTTCCTCATTGGCTAAGTACCAGTGTTGTGACTTATCTAGATTAAATTATCCAGATAATTAATTTTTATCTATTATCTTATCTAGATAATTAAATAATTGGTTATCTTTATCTTTATCTAGATCAAAATATTGTTATCTATTGGCAATTATCTAGATAAAAAATATAAAATTCAAAATGTACAGTTCGTTTTTCCTATGTTTGAACTCTCTACAGACCGAGACACCGTCAGTTGTTCTGTTAGGCCGAGAAAGACAACATTGCAAGGTGAGCGCGTAATGAAGTCTTTCTCGGCCTAGCAGAACAACTGACTGTGGCTCCATCTGGTGAGAGTTCATACAGTAAAAAAATAGACTGTATTTGTGTGTATGAACATGCACAAACCTCAAATGTCAGATGATATGAAAAACGAAAATCATCTTCATTTAGTCACATTAGTGGGCTTGTTTTGACGGCCCCATTTTTAAAAATCTTGAGTTCCAAATTAAGGATTCGAAAAAAATTGTCGAACAGTAGTATGTGGTAAAATATTATCTATTATCTATTACAATTATCTAGATAATTATTTTTTATCTTTATCTATTATCTAGATGATTTATTGGAAATTTATCTATTATCTTATCTAGATAAATTTTGGGCAGGTTATCTTTATCTTTATCTAGATAAAATAAAATTATCTAATCACAACACTGCTAAGTACCTAATGACATTCTAATAGCATTTTTGGCATCTTCAAGAGTTGGCTGCACTCGAGGTAAACATTGATGATAAGTATTTGATAAATTTCTTCGTAACTTTTGAACCATTCAAAAAAATGATAAACTAGGAAAACGCTCAGTATAACGCGTTGATAAGCGAGCCTTCGTACTGCATGCGATTAATATGTGTGCAAAATATGTTCATCTACAGACATTGAGAACCCGTTTGAAGATAATCTTACTCAAAGTCCACAAAATCTAAACTAAAAGATCTAAGAGATTTAGTGGACCTTGGTGTCTATTACTCTTGAAGTATTACAAAAGTATTTACAAGTACACAAGTTTACAAGTTTACAGTAGTTACAAGTTTGAAGATTTTACAGATTTGTCAAAAAACGCTTATATTGATGCAAAACCATGCAAAATTTGGTGGTGATCGGTCAAACGATTCCAGTTCTATTGCACACAGAGTTGAGTTTCTTTCATTGCTAAGCTAAATACAAACTACAAATCAAGTTTCCGTTGAAATTAAAGTAATCAATCTTTTGTGAAAAAATTGGCCAGATCCGTTACTTCGATTAAAATGTAGACTAGGAAAACGCTCTGTGTAACTCGTTGATGAGCGAGCACGGACAGGCGCAACACCTAGAACCGAAATTATGTCTATCGAAAATATCATTAAAAGCCAATAATTCTTGAATTTCGTCAGACTCAAGTATAAAAATCTCAAAATTGTCCTAAAACATTAGTCTCGATAACCATGCAAAGCTTGAACCTTTTGAACCTTTCTGATTGAACTGTTCCTCGTTAATATTCAAAAATCACAGGATCTCTTAAAAAAAATAGACCTGGGACCACTCATATGATAAAAGTGTGTGTACTTACACAATTTTAGACGATCTGTTGAACGGTCATATCAGTTTCATACGTTTGAAAGTTTCTACTCTAACTACCTTGGAACTATAAAGAGTCGAATTAGCCGTGATCAACATTTTCGAGAAATTTGACAGCGAACACGCAAAATGTCCGTAAAACGTCAATAATTTTTGGATTTAAACATAGATTAGTCTGAAAATTCTTAAAAATGCAGATAATGTTAGTCCCAATGACTATGCAAAGTTTTAAGTTGATCAGTCATACGGTTCATCTTTAAATTTAAAAAATGACATAAAAGATTTTTTTTAAATTTTAACCAATGGGAGGATTTGGCTGAAACTTTGTAAGATTGGGTACAATGTTGGTCGCCATGACTTGTCAAAATTTCAAATTGATCGGAACTACCAATCGAAAGATTTTTTTTTTAAATTTTAACCAATCACATGAGCCCGTTCAAAAACGATCCCAGGGACCGCATAGATTACGTTAGTATATGTGCAAAATTTCAGATCGATTGGTTGTGCCGTTTGACCTAGGCAGTGAACACAAAAAAAAAAAAAAAAAAAACACACAGAGAAAGTGCCGTAAGAGTACCGTGGTGACGCTCGCTACGCTCGCTCAATAACGCAAAATACACCAAAAAGAAAAAAGGAGATTTGAGCCATAAGTTTTAAGTGGAGTTGCTAGCTCCGCTCGCTTGATAATTGGCGAACTTTATTTGTGCCGAAACTCGTGACGTGCCATTTGGATACATTTGGCAACAAAAATCATATTTTTTGACATGAGAAACTGTAATTTTCTTTCAAAATCGAGATCAAAGCGGAAAAATTTAAACATTTCAGCTTTGACACGAGTTAGGGCACACATATTGTAATTATCTATAAGTTGGTGTTTTTATTGCTATGGTCAACTAGAAAATAACCTTTTTTTTTACTATTATCTCCAAAGTTTACCTTCACTTCTGGATATCACATGTTTTATTTCTCTTGTTGCGGGGGGGGGGGGGGGGGGGTAAAAAAAGAATGTTGTTGCCTGGAGTAGAAATTAAGTATTCGTAAAGTTGTGGAGCATTCACATCTGGGATTTTGCACTATTAGTTTTCAATTTCGACAGTTATTTATGATATTGAAAACTAATCGTCAGGTTATCGGCAGGGGTGGTTATGCCTGCCAACGGGGTAAAATGTCATGTCATGCATGATTGTTACGACTCTGTGCTTGTGGGGGGGGGGGGGGGGGAGAGAAGAGGGTATCGTCACCCCGAGATACTTGAAATCACCACTGACGTTTTTAATCATGCGTTTTCCGAGCTTCTGTTGTTCAACATAGTACACAACACAGATATTTTAATTTAAATTAGACGTAATTAATTTGTATATTAAATCGTATAGTCCAAATGAAGGCGTAAGCTGCCAGCCATTGAAATTGAAATAAGCAGTAACTTATTGAGCGAGCGTAGCGAGCGTCACCACGGTACTCTTACGGCACTTTCTCTGTGTTTTTTTTTTTTTTTGTGTTCACTGCCCAGGTCAAACCGCTCAACCAATCGATCTGAAATTTTGCACACGTACTAACGTAATCTATGCGGTCTCTGGGATCGTTTTTAAAAGGGATCCTGTGATTGGTTCAAATTTAAAAAAAATTATCTTTCGATTGGTTTGCCCGTTCAATTTGAAATTTTGATAAGTCATTACGACCAACATTTTGCCTAATCAGACAAAATTTCATCCAAATCCTCCCATTGGTTAAAATTTAAAAAAATATTTCATGTGTTTTTTGAAATTTAAACTAGAACCGTATGACCGATCAACTTAAAACTTTGCGTGGCCATTGGGACCAACATTATCTGAATTTTTGACTACTTTCAGACTATTCTGTGTTTAAATCCAAAAGTAATTGACATTTTGAGGACATTTTGCGTGTTGGCTGTCAAATTTCTCGAAAATGTTGATCACGGCTACTTTGACTCTTCAGTTCTAATCCAAGGTAGTTGAGCAAAAACTTTTAAACGCATATGAAACTAATAATTACCGTTCAACAGATCGATCTGTTATTGTGTACACACACTAATATCGTATGAGTGGTCCCAGGTATATTTTTTGAAAGAGATTCTGTGATTTTTGAATATTTACTGGGAACGTATAGTTCAATTATAAAGGTTCAATCGATCAACTTAAAATTTTTCATGGTTATTGGGACTAATATTTGAGTGATATTTGGAGATGTTTAAACAAGTCTGTGAAAAATTCAAGAATTATTGGCTTTTAATGATATTTTTGATAGACGCAGAATTTCGGTTCGAGGTGTTGCGCGTATCCGTGCTCGCTCATCAACGCGTTTTACAGAGCGTTTTCCTAGTTTATCTGTAATAATGTATTAGCGATTTTTAGTTCTTTAGAAATTTAAATGTATTAAAAAACTTGAATATACGAAAATTCTATAGTTTTTATGTCGTTTTGAAATTTAAATGTTATGCGACACCGGCTATAATATCTATACGGTAAAATTTTTCTTCATATCTCAAATCTTTAAAAAAAAGCCTAAACATTATTTATTTTGTGTTATTTGCTTTCAGCATAGTCGATTTGGTAAGTGAGCAAATTATGAATTCACATTGAAACTAATCGTGCATTAAACTCTCCTCACATGAAAGATTTGTAAACGTCATGCTTGCTCGATATGTTGGAACACAAACGCTTGGATTTTGATTATTATCCCCCCCCCCCCCCCCCATGACCAGAGTTCACGCGACGAGACGAGAAAGTTCACAGAGTGGGAGTAAAGCTCCCTGCAGGGGTATTCCCCTTCCGATCAAACAGCATCCAGCATCAGCTCGGATCGCGAGGTGGTCGCCTAACTGGAGCGGAAGTGATCGTCACGGAGAGTACCGTCGACCAAGGACAGTGGTCATCCATAGGCAAGCTTGACGGAAGTCCTTTGAAATCATCCGGAAGTGGCTCCGGGCAACAATCAGAAGGGTCGTTGCGCTACCACGGCATACCGGATACATCATACACTGTTCACGCGGAATTTCACTGCCTTCATGATTCATTTACACTCGAAAATCCTCCAAAATTCAATTATTGATTTACTCAAGGTGATGCAATACGAGAGTAAAATATTCCAATGTGAAACATGATTTGTTGGAGTTGTTTTATTATTTTATATGATATTTGAGTGATTGTTTGAGAGGATGTCGAGGAGTTATCAGTAAGATCACATTGATCTGATAAAGTACCGTCGCGTTTGAGTCGGTCTATAGACAGGTTGTTAGCACTGCGCAGTCGAGGTACCGAGGTTCGAGTCCCGCGCATGGCTGGAGGGATCGTAGACTACCCTCGCTCGCAGCAGCTGCCTTGCAAAGTTCAATATTCATGAGCTATTAATGTTTAATTATATTAATTTTACACAAATGTTACGGTTATACGTGTAATATAGCCTAGTTAATTTTGAAGACATTTTCACTTTCAATTATAATTGATAAATAGTCGTCCGCTTTCGATTGAGTGAAGACATCTGAACAAAATTCAATATCGTATAAATAATTTTTAAAATATTGTTATTTCACCTTTTGAAGATTAAATATTAATTCATTATAATACGTCATGGGGAGAAATAGGAAGCGAGAATTGTGCAATCGATGATTTTCTAAAAATATAAAGTTAAAAACTCAAACTCCTCGCCTAAAATTAAAAAAAAAATGCGAATCGGTAATTTTTATCTCCCACTTACTGAAGAAGCAAAATGTTTTAGTTACTCTAAACAGCATACACAGTGGTGGACCCACGACAGCGCCCTGGGGGACACCTGTACTCACGTGTTTGTTGATCATGATGCCCAGCACTTCATCACTTCACTCACACGGAACTCATGTCACTGGCCAGTTCATGTGAGCACGTCCAGCGCGCGACACCTGGGGGGGGGGGGGGGGGGTATCTGGACCACACATGTGAGCGCAGCACCCTCTACATGCAGTTCGCCAACTGCGCGTCTGTTGACAGGTGCCAGGGGGCCAGGGCGAGGGGGACTAACACTTGGGCATCAGTGAATAAGAATTATTAGAATAAAGGTGAATCACATGATAAATCTATCACGTTTTAGGAAATAGAAATTTAAGACAAATACAAGTTGAATTAAAAGTGCTATTACTAGATAATTTAAATATTTATTCTGCTGATCAGCAATGTTAGACTAGATTCAACGACATATCGAAATTTTGCCAGTTTACTTACTCATTAATTGATTAATTTAGATTTTGAGTAGCGTAAATCCATTGCATTGTTTTACACTGATTGTAGGTTCCAACTTATACAAATACAAAAATTCACCATACAAACCTACGAGTTGTGAAGTTTATTGAAAACGTTGCACATTATTATAGACGCAAGTAATTTTACGAATATGTCTATATTAAGAACAGGACGGGGGGGGGGGGGGGGGGAGGTTAAAATATTCTGGCAGCAGAAATTAAAGTTCCGTCAACGAAAGTGACTGACAGAAAGTAATTACCATAATTGTGTACAAAGTTACGATAAAATTATCCTGCCATTTCATTGACAAAAATTGTTCATTGAATTAGAAATTAATTCATGTGTATTTATTAATATTTCGCAACTATTATGGTAGAGGAAGGTATCACTCCCCAAATATTGCTCACTCTGGGCTTCATCCTAGTTCAAATTTAAAAACACACACAATTACAACTATTTTAAAATCATTTGTGCAAAATGTTAAAAATTGTTTACTAGAATAAGATTTAAAGGATTTTTTTATTTTATTTTTATATTAAGACCATAAATAAAATACTAATTCTGGAATAGAGATTATTGGGCATGGCCATAACTATAATTGTCAACCTTTTTGCTTCATTCCCCTTTTTCACCATTGGAAGGAATATAATTCCTTTTTTCCAAGATCCTAAATCTACACAGGACTTTTTTGACATTGAAAAAGAATTTGGACTTCCTATTTATTTCTATGCATTTTGTTTGGACAATAACTTTTGTCAATTTAACATTTGTAATTTTGTAGAACTACAAAATTATGAGAAATTGTAAAAAAAATTAGGTTTTTGTACTTTAAAGTAAGGTTTCCAAGGGCGGAATTTCGCCGCGTTGCTGGAGAAATTCCGCAAAATGGCCGACTTTGACCAATCACAAGCCAGAAACCCAGCGGCGAAGTCGCCGCCGAGAAAGTTGAATCTACTCCTACTTTAGCGGGACGAAATTCGTTCCGCGCACCGGAAGCTGGTAGTTTTCTCACGATTACCGCCAGGTTCGTTGGGTTATAGTTTCCGTTTTTCAGTCGACTTTCGATATCGATATTC
This sequence comes from Leuctra nigra, assembly GCA_934045905.1. Classification (NCBI taxonomy): domain Eukaryota; kingdom Metazoa; phylum Arthropoda; class Insecta; order Plecoptera; family Leuctridae; genus Leuctra; species Leuctra nigra. The sequence goes on from OW203762.1 coordinate 10,573,942, forward strand.
GATATAAATCCAATCTGTTGTCTGCCGTCAGGTAGTGACATGTGTTGTCAAGTTTATATTTGTTTATGATTAAAATATGTACTAATCATGGAATATGATCCAGAATATTTTATTTAAGTGGTCTAGGACAATCCTTGTCTTTACGATTTTAAGATCTCGATAGATCGACTTATTTCAGCGCTGCCTAATTTGGCCGCTAGGTACCACTACAAACTAGGCGGAGAAAAATTCGCTCTTGGAAACGGGATACTTCCGCGGAACAAATCCGTCGCGAAATATTTCCCGCAACGCGACGAAATTCCGCCCTTGGAAACCTTACTTTAGAGTAGCAATTCCCCACGTTTGGAGAATTCCCACCAGTAGAATAAAAAGTACCTGATAGTATTATACATTCATTATCTAATATTAGCTAGGTAACCTAAAATTAATTTAAAAACAATGTTAAAAACATAATTTTATTTTTATTATTCAATAAATCCTTATAACATTTTGTTTGGTTTTTCTTAAGAACTAAAAAATGTACAAAATTAATAACCTAATTAATTCTTATACAATAATAGATATCATTTATAATATAAAAATTAAACGAAGAAAACAATTTAATTATTCAAAGAATTCTTTCAAATACACACACTTCTTGGGAGTCACTGAGCCAATATCACTGCAATGGTGTATCACCTGTAAAGAGAAGAAGCATGTATTGAGTCAAGTCACCACGACAACAACAGGACACAAGACAGGGGTACCGACCGGACAGACGCCGCACGGAGTGTACACGAGCCCCGCGGTCGGCAGCAGACTCTCGACGGCTCGATACAGCGACGTGCCCGACCCCATGAGCGTGCGTTCCACTTTGCCGTCGTACACCAACGTGTTGAGGATGGTCTCGATGTCCTCCACAGACAGTTGGACCTGAACGTCAGTCAAGACAAAACATATGAGAACCAACACGAATACATAGAACAGGAAGGCACAAAGTAGCACAACTCAGCACGAAATAATAATTTCTAAATTTCAATATAATTTTCTGCCATAATTTCATTTTCTAACCTTAAATTTAGGGTACCTACCTAAAAAATATTTTAAAAATAAGAGAATATCCTAACTTTTTTTTTTTTTAAATTTAATTTTTTTAGTAGTGAATAGTTAGGTTAAGCTAATGCAAATGTGACGGATGAATGATTATGATGATGAATGGGAGAAGATGGTGAAGAGTAGGTATAGATGGAAGGTGGGAAGGAGGCAGTCGTGGCCTATTAGTAGGGTTCCCGGCATTTGCCTGCCGACTGAGGGAATAACACGAAAAAACCTCAGTCAGGACAGACGACCCCGTGAATCGAAACCCCTGACCTCTGGAATACAGGTTCAGAGTGAAACCTCTGGGGCTGGATTCACAAAAGGTATTATCTGCTAATATGTATTATCTTCTGATTTAATACCAAAAACACCATGTTAAATGAAAGATAATACCAAAGATAGATCTAATGAGATAATACTTTTTTGTGAATCTGACCCCTGGTGTTTTAAGGTCAACTCTAAAACGTTTTAACGTAATTTATGGACCTCCCTTTCTTAGATAGTGCAGTTGGATGGAGTTTATTTAATCACATGCACCTGACAGTGTAGCACATTAGATACGCACCTTGCTTATGCCAAGAGCACTGATATATTTCCAAACATCTGCCGAAGTGGCGAAGATCTCCTTGCAGATGGCGAGCGGACCGCCTTCGAACTTGCTCTTGTTCTCGTCTCTCTTCTGCATCAAGTATCGGTAGCACTGCTGGTTGAGGACATCCACGAACTCGGATTCAAAGTCCTGATCGCTGTACCAAGCTCCGCCAGTGACGGAACTGTCCGCCTCCAGATTATACAACATGTACACTTTCTTCTTACTTGCCTGCAACACGAACATGACAGGCATCAAACTTCAGAGTTTGGGCAATTTACATGATTTTTCCCACGAAATTTTCATTGTTTGAAATTCAATTTATTTTTACCTAGAACACAGCACAGCAATTTCATGAAAATTTTCAAGTCAAAACACTACTGTTGGGAAGTTCATTTTTTAAACTAACTTTTCATGAGTTAGTTCATTAGAAAAAAAATACCTAACTTAAAAGTTAAAATACAAGTTAAAGTTCCTATAAGCAAATTTTCTAGTTCACTAGAAAATTGGTCCAAAGGTTCGCTTAAAAGTTTCTTTCCAAAACTTTAACTTTTCATTTCAGCTATATTCATTATTTTAGTTCAGCACTGCGATCGTATAACTTTGCGAGACAAACTATCGTCAACTCTTATGAGAGATTAGCATTGACTCGACTTTGTATTTGATCGCTATGACGTGTCAATGTTATTCTCCCATAAGAGTAGTAGATCGACTGTTGACAAAAGTAACACAATCCCCTTGTTGTATTACTAGGTACAGTTACTCGATGCCAAGTAGAAACCAAAATGGACCAACATAAAGGAAATCCAGGTTCACTACCTAGGTATCTTTAATTACACAATCCTTTACCTACAAATTTAACCAGAAAATTCTGGAAGTGAAAACGAGTTTCATCATTGCTATTCTCGAGTCATTACCTAAACCTATGTAGTATTTTCTAATGTTTGCTAGATGAAAGGTAGGTGGCTTACATTCACAGACTTCACTGCTTTGATCAACTTCTTATTCTCAAGGATTTTAAGAATCTTATTCAAATGTGTTGGAATCAAATTCGACTTGTATCGAATATCTCGTATCCATATTCCTTTATTGCCGGCTCCTTCAATAATTCCATAAACTATTTTCTCTTCGTTGTCTCCAGTGATTGCCGCCTTTCCTCGAGTCCCATCTTTCAGTTTGATGAGAAGTGTTTTGCCTTGCGTCAGTAACTCAATGTTACCCTAAACAAAGAAAAATACATGTCTTAACACCATTATCTACACAGATAAATAGAAGTGGGACTTTTTTCTGCAGGACACATTTGGCTCTTTTGAAAATTCAACAACGAGGCTTAGCCATGTTTAAGTGACAGGTTTGATGCGTGTCCGGTTGTATCTCTGTCTACGGCGGCTACTGCGGTGGTGAGAGTAGGTTGCTGAGATGTCAAATATTATAGGTAGTAGGTTACCTAGTCTTCCATAGAAATGACAGAAACCAGAGAATCTTACATGAGTAAAATGTGGAGTATTCGTGGAATGTGAACAGACATACGATACGAGCCAAAAGCACACGAAGGAGATGCTCGCTTTGCCAGCTCAATCAGGTAATATAGTCAATAGTATAAATCCTGTGTGAATTAATTGAGCGAGCGTAGCGAGCGTCACCACGGTACTCTTATGGCACTTTCTCTGTGTGTTTTTTTGTTGTTTTTTTTGTCCGCACAGCTCAGGTTAAACCGCACAACCAATCGATCTGAAACTTTGCACATATGCTAACGTAATCTATGCGGTCCCTGGGATCGTTTTTGAACGGGCTCCTGTGATTGGTTCAAGTTTTAAAAAAAATATCTTTCGATTGGTTGCTCCGATCAATTTGAAATTTAGCTAAGTCATTGCAACCAATATTTTACCCAATCATACAAAGTTTCAGCCAAATTATCCCATTGGTTAAAATTTGAAACCATTTTTCCTGTGATTTTTGACATTTAAACTAGAACCGATTGACCGACCAACTAAAAACTTCGCATGGTCATTGGTACCAACATTTAAGGTATTATTGCCAATTTTCAGTCTAATCTGTCGTTATTTTCAAAAGTTTTTGTCATTTTAGGGACATTTTGCGTGTTGGCTGTCAAATTCACGGCGACTTCGAATCTTCAGTTCAAGGCAAGGTAGTTAGAGCAGAAACTTTCAAACGCAATGAAACTAATAATGACCGTTCAACACTCGATTTGATATTGTGTATGGCTTTGGAAATGTATGTCGATCATCCCTACGCTTATACCATCCCGCCATACAACAGAGATCGTACAGTGGTATACCAGCGCTCCGTTGTATGGCGGGATGGTATAAGCGTAGGGATGATCGACATACTATTCCAAAGCTGTAGACACACTTATATCATATGAGTGGTCCCATGTATATTTTTTGAAGGAGATCCTGTGATTTTTGAAAATTAACACGGAACTGTTCAATCAAAAGGTTCAATCGATCAACTTAAAACTTTGCATAGTTATTTGGACCAATATTTAAGGAGTTTTTGGATATTTTTATACAAGTCTGTGACGAAATTCAAAAATTATTGGCTTTTAATGACATTTTCGAATTCGAAAGACAGAATTTCGGTTCAAGGTGTTGCGCGTTTCCGTGCTCGCTCATCAACGCGTTACACAGAGCGTTTTCCTAGTATAAATATAATCACCAGAAAAACTGGATTTTTTTTTTTGCATACATGCTTGCTCAGCTACCAAAATAAAGTACTGCCGCTAAATTTAAAGTTTAGTAGGTACCTATAGGAATAGGATGCGACTTTTCTTGTTGCTAATTGAGCGAGCGTAGCGAGCGTCACCACGATACTCTTATGGCACTTTCTCTTTGTGTTTTTTTTTTTTTTTTTTTTTTTCCGCACAGCCCAAGTTAAACCGCACATTTAATCAATCTGAAACTTTGCACATATGCTAACGTAATCTATGCGGTCCCTGGGATCGTTTTTGAACGGTCTCCTGTGATTGGTTTAAGTTTTAAAAAAATTATCTTTCGATTGGTTGCTCCGATTAATTTGAAATTTAGCAAAGTCATTGCAACCAACATTGTACCCAATCATAAAAAATTTCAGCCAAATCCTCCCATTGGTTAAAATTTAAAAAAATCTTTCATATGATTTTTGATATTTAAACTAGAACCGATTGAGCGATCAACTTAAAACTTCACGTGGTCATTGGTACCAACATTATCTGTATATTTGAAAATTTTCAGACTTATCTGTGTTTAAATCCAAACGTTATTGACATTTTACGGACATTTTGCGTGTTGGCTGTCAAATTACTCAATTTAATGTTGATCACGGCTACTTCGACTCTTTATAGTTCCAAGGTAGTTAGAGCAACTTTCAAACGTCTGAAACTGATATGACCGTTCAACAGATCGATCTAATATTGTGTAAGTACACACACTTTTATCATATGAGTGGTCCCAGGTATATTTTTTTATATAGATCCTATGATTTTTGAATATTAACAAGGAACATTTTAATCATGAAGGTTCAATCGATCAACTTAAACCTTTGCATGGTTATTGGGACTAATACTTCAGGAATATTTGGAGATTTTTATAGCTACAAGTCTGACGAATTTCAAGAATTATTGGCTCTTAATGATATTTTCGATAGACATAATTTCGGTTTGAGGTGTTGCGCGTGTCCGTGCTCGCTCATCAACGCGTTACACAGAGCGTTTTCCTAGTATTGCCAACATTTGGCTAACACTGAATCTTGAAACTCATTGTTAGACCTACCTAGCGGTCATAATGTTGTATCGCTCCTCACCTGTAAAAGCAACTTGTTGATCACTGCCATTCGATCCGTCGGGAGCAGCTCCGGAATTGCATTTTGTATTTCTTCGACGGGCAATCCTTTTGGAAAACCCTGAGCAAGGGTTAAGATTCTGAAAAATCGAGTAGTTGTAACATGCGGGAAAGATGAAAAATAATACCTAGTACCTACCTACCTACCTAGGTAGTGACTAAAATCCCGACAGCCGGGATTTTCAGGTTAAAAAAAATAGTCCCGACTGGCCTTGTTTATTTATATACTGGTTAAGAACGGCATTCAGTATGACCGTCCAGATGGCGCTATGGATAGCGTACTGGACCACGGTGCAAGAGGTCGTCGGTTCGAATCCGGCCGGGAGCACATTTTTTTTTATTTGTAATTTTCACAAGTTTTAATTCAGCCTAACCATAGAGTTATTTTTTTTAAGTTGCCCAGTTCGAATTTGTCTACCCATAGAGAGTTTTATTCCTTAGGCTGCCCAGTAAAACCGACGGTCGGGACTATTTTTTTAACCTGAAAGTCCCGGCTGTCGGGATCGTAGTCACACCCACCTACCTAGGTACTACCTATACCTACCAATAAGAACAGATTTCCTAACCTACAAATACCTATTTAACTGGCTCTACCTCGTAGAAAGTAAAAAGTAAATATACCTACCTTTGGTCGAAATCTGTTGAAGTTTGACTCGGACCATCTTGACTTTTTGCTTCATTTGCCATACTAGTAACTAATAGTACCGATTTTCTGAAAAAGTAAAATTGTTGATTTTAAAAACTCAAACCTCAAACTTCAAATGCAGGGCCGGGCTATGCGCACACCAGTTAGTGTGCGTGCCCCTAACTCTAGTTCCAGCGCAGTGATTTGCTGTATGCTTGGCGCGGAAATTCAAACAGTTTTCCAGTTTGTTGGGGACATTATTATATTATTCTCTATTCCATTAGGAAAAATAATTTAAAAGTTTTAAAACAATAATTACCAATGGTTTCACATTCGGGACATTACTTTCATTTCGTCATTAAACTCTATTTTAATATTTATAGCGAGATTCTTCCAGCAAAGAAGCAGGTAATCAAGATTTTGGTCAAACGCAGATAATTAGGTCACGTTTCCTAAAGTGAACTCACATATTTTTCATTTGCCGTATAACACCTGCAGGTTTTTCAAGACAATGTATTCCTATTTAAATTTGTCTACCCATAACTTTATACCATGTCAACTTACATTTCTCAACAGTAACACCAGGTAAAAACCAAAAAAATCAATTTCTGATAGTTTCATTAGTTTGTTTTCAAATACATTAATTTTGTCCCACTCTAATCTTTCTTCGAAAAATACCGTTTAATAAATATTAGCGTCATCACATTCAATGGCGACCATACGGGATGATGGGTGCCCCCCACCCCCCAAAAAGTGACCTGGACCCCATTCCTGAAATAAGTGAGATGAGAAAAAGTTACGTTGAGAACTGAGCAAAAATTGTCACATTTCCTTCTCACTTTTTTCAGAAATCCTAAGTGCCCCCCCCCCCACCCCCTAGGCCAAATGCGCCAGACTATGTTATAAATACGATTTATCATTTTCTCCCCCTCAGCTTTTTTCTTTGCCCCTGTTCTGTTCCCCAGCAATTTTTTCTGGCAATATTTTTCTTTACAAATAATTACGAAACTCTTTTGAGGGAGGGCCGATAAAGCTCTACATCTTTTATCACTTTTTCTTTCATATTTTAAATTTTTGTAAAGCATTACAAAACACCAATAATTGTTCACCAATAATAATTAACCAGGAATCTATAATTCATCTTATCCTTCGAAATTCCTTCCAGATTATGTAATTATAAATTGAGTTAAAAATTCTTGATTAGATTTACAGTTTTGCATTTGAAATTAGTGAAATTTAAAAATACTTGGGTGAACATTATTATTCTCGTTGGGTGCACACCACTGTGTGAATAGTGCCTCCGATCACTGCCGCCTTGACAACTCACCATTCACAGCCTTCTCAACTCAAAGAGGAGAAAAAGGCTCCTCCCATTTTGTAGGCAGCCATTTGTGAAATCAGCTGAAAATATTCTCTGAAGAAAAGTCAAGGTATTTACAGTCAATGTTAGTTAATATAATCTCTTTCTAACTGAAATTACTTTACAGGCATATACATTCGTTTCATAGAACAATGTAAACTTCATGTACCCACCTAGGTAGTTGCATTATTCAAGTCTAGGTACCTACTACCTACCTACCCACCCTACCTAACCTTTGCTTACAGTTCTAATTGTAGTTTTCCTTTACCTATTCAGCTAAACTATCCTTTGCAGGAATAGGTTCGAGGTTCGAAGTACATAGAGAGGACATTTGCATTAAGCTTGAATTTTACTTTGTTACAAACCCCCTGAAAACCATCAAAATAGAGACATCACCTCAATTCTTCAAACCTGGCTGCGGAACGGCCATTTTTAGACACTGTGCATTAACATCCGCTGTATGCAACTAAACGACGGTTCACAGTCCAGTGGAATATGTGCTTTCGTCAATTTCGCCATTCATGACATGTGCTATGCTGTTCATGACGTTAATGAGGAGTTATTCTAAATTTTGCGTAGTGTAAGTACGTGTCACTTGATACCGAATCACTGAACAATCTAGTGCTAAACATCCATTGAATTTGTGAGGCCGTGTCGTCTCGCAGTGACAAGAAATTTAGAATTATCCTCCAGTCTACTGCCAAAGATTCTCTTGAGTGTACCTACTCTGGATGTGATGATGCAATGTTCTCGGACTAGAGTTAAATTTCATTAGTGATGGAACATTCTCAAACTCTGTCTTAGAAGCTGAACTTAATTTATTACTAACTAAAGGTACGTTTACAGCTCGGCGTTCGTTCGACGTTCGACGCTCAGCGCTCGACATTGAGCCTCCTGATTGGACAACGCCAAGCGCTGGCGTTCAAGGTCAATTATAAACCATGGTCATCTTTTAGCGCTAGCGCTAAGCGTCGAGCGTCAAGCTGTAAACGTACCTTAAGATTCCTACTATAGACTAGGATATGAGTAAAGTAAAAGGCTGAGCAGAATTCAATTAATGGTAAACCTGACATAGAGGTAAGCAGATTGTGAAGAGATTCACATTAACATTTCGGAAGCGGTCTTACTTCACAGTTCAATGTTTTGTTTTATTCATGTGCTATTCACTTAAATGTTTCAAATTTAAGTATATCTTTGGAATTGAATGTTAGACAAGTGGGGGACTGGCAAGGATTGTCTGGCTACGATCACACCCAGGTCCTTGGGTCTTTTTTCTCTTTTTCCATTAATTTTTCCCCCTATCTACTCTGTTTTGCAGGCCCTTTCGCTTGTTTAGGACGTTAAGCACCTCTGAAAAAACAAAAGCAAATGTAATGTAAGTGAGATTTGAACTTGCTTGCAGATGTCTGACCCGGTACCACGCACGATGAAATTCCCGTACACGTTCTCTGCAAAGATTGCTCAGTTCCCGCTGAAGTACTACTTCCACAACCAGTGGATCTGGAAATACTACTTCATCTCTCTGGCCGTCTGCACACCGGTATTCTACTCCATTAGCAAACTGGGTGAGCAGAATTTAATACCTAATTACATTTGTTTACAGTTTACAATTTTTATGAAGCTTGGGACGCATCTTTCTTCGCCAGCCAAAAGCAGTTTTTGAGTTTTGTCTTCACATTTTAAAACATTGCATAAAAACCTTTCCTAAAGTGACCCGTAACCGATCTTTGGAATTAGGATTTTCTTGTAAAACCAGTGGCAGTACCTAGGTACCTATTTTGCTAACCCCTTAGTGAGCTCAATCCAAGAGAAGGCTCGGCACAACAATGGGGTACAGGTTGGGTGAGTGATTAACGCTCTGAAATTGTATTCCGGGGGCCCGGGTTCGATTCCCGCGGCAGTCCTTCCTGACTGGGTTTTTTTTGTGGTTTTCCCTCAGTCGACAGGCAAATGCTGGGAAGGTTCCCTACTAATAGGCCACGACCGCCTCCTTCCCACCTTCCATCCTTACCTACTCTTCACCATCATCTCCCAATCATCATAATCATTCATCCGTCGCCATTAGCCTCGCTGCAGAACAGTGCGATGTTAAGCCCCAGAAAAAAATACAATGGGGTACGTGCGCAGGTAAAGTAGGGGGCGGCAAAATAAAATGACCCTTTGCGCCTTTTCCAATCCACAGATCGCCTGCTGGTCACTTTGCACACTATTCTTTCTCCCTAAACTGATCATACCACTCACATGAATTATGATGGCTATGGACATGGTACATCCTCAAGTTGTTAAATTCAGGGTTGGGTCAGTAGAATATTCCGCGTAGAAAATGGGTATTCTACGCGTATATTCTACCGTAGAATATGTAATGTAGAATATTGATGTAGATGACATATTCTACACGTAGAATATTATTTTTAAGAAAAACTTTGATTTGGATTACAATGATCATTCTATTGATTTGTTTTCAATATAACAGCATTTTACTTTACTTTGAGTACCTAGTACATAACAACTCTACCAAATTGTTGATACGAGAGGACCAACTACAATTTCTTTCTTCTAAATTTAATATTAACATAAAAACGCAAAGTGATACTCAATCATCTCATTCGGACTTTGGTAGTTGCTAGCTGTAATGCTGGATGCTGTAATCTAGATTCAATTATCCAAATTCCAAACATGATGAATATGCACACAAATTTTAAGTAGAAATTACGTTCCATTCTACATGGTTATGTCTCTTCAATTAGGAATTATTTTGAAATGTTGTTTTAATTACCATTTTTTACAATCTTGCTTATGGCTTTTCCTGCAATATATATTCAAATTATCGAGTGTTCCCTATTGTAGATATGTAGGGGAAGTGTGCTATGAATGGGCTTATTAAAATTAAGAGGTAGGACCGTAGGATTGCTCTCTAATTTGCCAAAATTAAGGTTGTGACCGTCTCATACAAGATAGAATATGAGTAGAATAAATAGAAAAGATTTGAACTCGACCGCTCTAAAGATAAGTAAAAAATAGGGCAACTAATAAGGGAAAATAATATATTTTGGTCTATGCTAACTTTTCCAAATTTTACCACTGTCAATCCACTGGCACTAAAAAAAAATTCTACAATAATATTCTACATATTCTACATATTCTACGTGTTACTCTACGTGTATGTAGAAAATTAATATTCTACGCGTAATGACCCAACCCTGGTTAAATTTAAATGATTTATCAAAAGAATGTTTTTATGTATTATTTTGAGGACAAACCAAACAAAACCATTTTGAGGTTTGTATAACTCCACTTAAATAGTGACAAGTGCTCGATTAAAAAAAAATTATGTGAACTCATGAAGACTAAAGTTTAAACTTTTAAAATTTCTTTTACTGTCCTCTTAAGCCGGCATTGTCTTATACTGTCTCTTCTTCCTCAGCTAATTCTCCGGCCAACAGAGCCAAGTGGGCTGAGAGTCAAGCCAAAGAAGCGGCAGAACACCACTAAGCAACCTGCTGCCGATAGATTAGGATGTTTGATTCAATTCACACTGAATATTATATTATATGTAGATATTGGATGGTTGATTTAATGCATAATTATATCTCTATGTATTAAGCTCCAACATATAGTATTCTTTCTTTGCCCGAACTCCTTAACAAAGCTGTCTGTTCATTAGAAGTAGAAGGTCGGGAGTCCAATTTAATGATTCTTGAGAAGATATAACAAAGGGAATTCTGCTGTTGCCCCAACTTTGATTTCAGTTTGTACTTTGTATATAGAGCTGTTTTCATGCTTCCAAAAGTGTTGCAGAAAAATTCTTTGGCCTTCTGCGTCTAACGTAGGTACACAGAAGATATTTTATATTAATTAAAAGTAGATCCAGAACAATAATTTTTTAAATTTTTTTATAATGAACTTTCCATGGTGTATTCAAAAGTTAAAAGTTCACAATTTCTGATAGGTACATCATGTGGGGAAAAGGGAAATTGGAAACCGCATGAAGTTGACGTTGTACACGTGTTCATTCATTCCATTTATATTTTAATATTACATTAGCTATGTACAAGGAGATCTTGTTTTTTACGACGTTCTGAAAATGCAATAGCAATAGGTACCTAACAATCACAAATTTAATTTGTACTTTTAAGTAACAGGTTTCTATCAAAGCTTAGGTAATTCGTTATTTTCATATTTCTTTTACATTTTGAACAAATAAGAAAGTCCAGACTTACTGAGACATGACATGTTAATTAATTTACATATTATACAGGTTTGCCTTTAGCGTTAATAATATGCAACCAATAAAAACCTTTCATTTGCCTCGATCTAAAGTAAAAAGTAAGACATTGCCTTCTCATTGGTTAGCAAAAGTTGCCTGTTTGCAAAACTGTTTTGATGTGAATGAGGCTTCATTAAGAAATTATTATTAACAATAAAATAGCAGTCTTCTAAGATGTCTTAATGACAACCACAGCTCTCTGCGACCATATCTTCGTATTTCTTGAGAACCACATTGAAATTATCATCGAAGAACAAGACGCTTATAGGCAGATGGTTGCTCGGAACGCAACATGGCCGCCCGACGTCCTTGTTGAGTTGCAGTTCGTTCACAATACTCTGTACCGTCGCGTGATTTGTCGGCTTTTGACCTTGGCCCAGCGGGAAGCGGCAGTGACCTTGACAGTGGTATGCCGAGTAGCCTTTGGGCGAGATGATCCAGGAAGACCATCCGATCGTCTCGAAGTCTACGTAGAGGTCGTGTCGAGAGCATTCGCTGTCGGCTGGAGAAGTGCGGTTGACAGGTGCGGAGCGCTTCTGCCGGGTCTCGACGGATTCCGCACTCGCCAGGTCGATCTCGTTGATGCTGTCGTCGCTCTGGTACTTGTAGTAGTTGGGATAGTCTGTGCGAAAGAAACATTGATCTTAATATTCAATCTCTCATCAAACGAAGGATTTGACCTTGAACACCATAGGCTCGGTAGGTCTTGAAACTAAACTCTTTACTTTTTATATTTTGAGCGCCACGTTCAAATTCCGGTTACTTTTGGGTACCCCCTCCCCTCGTATGGTTATTCATACTGTTTCTCCAGAAATCTTAGAATTAAGGTTTAAGAAATTTTGTTAATTCTTAGATTCAAATAATTTTGAGGAGAGAGTAAAGATGCAGATGTTAAAGGTACTACCAATTACGGTTTTTAAGGGATCTATTGCTTCCACGAAAAATAAAAAAAATATTTTTAAACATATTCTAAAAGTGGCAAGGAAATACTCTAACTTGAGCAAATATCAAATCGCCCAAAACTGTTTTCAAAAAAGCACACAAATGGTCCAAATTCACCTACGAATTTAACAATTTTCCTAGAAAAAATATGAGAACCCCTGGACTAAAACATTAAAGACCAGTTCCAGTAGGTAGGTAAAGTTTCTTTCTCCACATACTTGCAAGAGGGTTTGGTTTGGGTGTCGCTTCCATCGGCTGCTCCTTCCCATCGTCATCGAACAGCACGAGTATCGGCTGCTTGCTGTTGTGCTGCGCATCGCGCCGCGCGAAGCGGACGTTGGCTCGCTCGCCGGACACCGTGGACGTGGTCACCAGGAGGCCGAGGTTGGGGCTGGCTCCCGACACCCACGCCAGCACGGCTGCCTTGACGTTGAACACCTGCCAGCCGTGCTCGTGCGCGCCCACGTAGTGCACGCCCAGCAGGCGGTGGATGTCCGGCGTGTTCAGGCGGGATTCGTTCACCACTTGGAACACGCTGATCTGGAAACAACAGGAACAGTTTCAGAGTAAAGATCACTACACTAACCTGAACCATTGTTCCTTCATGATGAAGTAATTCAGTGACTTGTATCTTTTGTAACTGTGCAACATAAAGTTTAGGAGATTACATTTTTTTTATAAAGGTGGTCAATGAAGCACAAAGAGCAATTCATTATTTACAGCTCTTTTGAACGAATGTGTTTAACAACATGGCCACAAAACCAATTATGGTGACTGATCCCTTAATCTAACTTTCAAAAAATTATAGCTTTTGTAACAATTTTTTAGTACCTACCTAGTTTTTGGCCAAATCCTTTTTCCGGATCAACATTTTTTCAAGGTCAACGAAAAGAAATTAAATGAAATTAATTGGCATAAATCGTCATTATACCTACATTTGAGCATTATGCATTTTAGATATACATTTAATTGCACTTAAAAAATAATATGTAATTTTCAATCAAAAATTTAGGTACACTCAAACCAATAAAAATCGGTACTCGAAAAGAAAAGGATTGGCTGATGAAGGTTTGATGGCATCATCCCATGAAGGCTGTGTTAACGCATCATCTACCTCTAGTAGGTGAACTCTTATTTCATTGATAATAACAAGGATTGATTGTCAAGGAACCTTACCAGCAGCCAATCCTTTTCTTTTCGAGTACCAATTTTTATTTGGTTGAGTGTACCTACCTATTTAAATTTTTTAACTGGTGGTTAGGCGATAAAATTGTTGCTCACATATTCTGAAACGTATTCGCTACAAATACATTATCAGTGGTAACTCACAAGGTAGTAAGCGGGCTGCGACTGTGATGAGGGCGGAATGAGAGACCTCATGCGGTAGAGATGAAGCTCGGCCTCCAACACCTTCTCCTTGGGGTCCAGCCCAGAGATGTTGAAGGAGAAGAAATGAGGCTGAGAGTTGTCTGCAACATCAACCAGGGGCGGATTAATGATTTTGGCGCCCCTAGGGTAATTCAAGCGTGGCGCCCCCCTCCCCCCCCCTAAAATTTTAAAAAGAAAACATGGATCTAGAAAATCCCTACAGATATACAGATATATAAATTGTAACTATTGCTTTTATAGAATCCCTATTGGCCCCGCAGGGAATTTTTTGAGTTTTTGATACATAAGAATCGAATTTGAAGCTATTTTGGCATCCTTCTCAAAGAAATTTATAGTGTGTAATGGCTGCAATATTCTTGGGGAAACTTTAGACAAATGTAATATAATCTCTAACTATTTATTTGTTTATGGAATCCTCATTGGCCCCGCAGGGAAATTTTGAGTTTTTGATGCAAAATAATCAATTTTGAAGCTATTTTGGCATCCATTTCAAAGAAATTTAAAATTTGTGATGTAAATTACAACAAAAAAAATACCAGGGGGCGCCGCGGCGCCCCCTGGTAGCTTGCGCCCCTAGGCTATAGCCTTTCTAGCCTAATGGGTAATCCGCCCCTGACATCAACACAGTGTTCAGCATATAGAGGGTGGAAGATATTCTTTGTAAAAGTTTAGTTCATTGGAAAAATGCACTCTTTAAAAGATAAAATATTATTTGTTTTTATAAATTGAAAGGAAGTTAACAAAAAAGAGTTGGCAAATATTTATTATGCAAATAAAAATGTACACACTCCAAATCGATGTTCCGTATGTTTTGTGGGTGTATGCAATTGGTATAAAACTGCCAAACTCTTTTTAATTTCACGATATATATGCACATTTTCATAGCCTTTCGTGGTTCGATATTACTGAAATTTCTGTTTAAAAAAGGAAATATCCTTTCGAAAGAGATCTCATCCCTACTTAAATTAGTAAAACACGTCTCCTCAAAAGTTCATCAAAAAGAGAATACATGATTTTGACATTTCCTTCTCCACTACTGCATGCTGTTTCAAGTCACTTGCTTTACCCCTCTCTATGAAGCTGCGCACGACGGTGGCTCCGAAGGGGTTCTTGCCCCGTGTCATTCCGCTGGGATCGGCGATGGTCTTGTACAGCTCCGTCATGAACTGCGGTGGCACTTGGTGGGGCCGGTGGGTACTCGTGTCAGCCAAACCAAACATCTGCACACATTTCATAGGTAACTTAAAACCTTCCCTCTTCCTTTGCTTCTGTTTAATATTAAAAGTAGGATTGCAAAACAATTCATTCAAAGTAAACTTTAATGCAGTTATTTGGTACCTAATTAATACAGTACCTACTATCTAAAGGCAGATTATGCCTCAGTTCTTTACGCACAAAGTACCTGGCTAAAACCATCTTAGCTATGTCAAAGAGTGAAAAACCTTTCACAAGTGGGGAAGCTTCTACTCCTAATTAATAAACCATCTCAATTAGAGAGAAATATTTGAGAATACCAACGAGCTTTTTGTGAACGTGTAGGTATGTATTGTAAGAGAGTGAAAGAAAATATTCGATCTAATGTGTATAGAGGCATAGGTAACTATACAGAAGAATTAATATTAATTATAAAAAGTCGACAGCTATTCGATCCAAATGATCGCTGAAATAATCAGAATCTGATTGACTGAATGTTAGATCGCACCATCAGAAGTCAGTCCAAGCGATCTCCTCGTCTCACTCAAGTAGGTGACCTCTCATTTCAATGATAAGAACAGTACATTGTTACGGGACCTAACCAACAGTCCGATCCAAATTTCGGGATCTTCAAATTCAAATTCTTTAAAAAAAAATTTCTTTTGCAAAGTGTATTTATTGTCCTTGAAAAACCCATCCAAGCAATTTAAAAGTTGTAAATTTGAATGACGGTGTAATAGTTTTGCGTGATTAATTTTTTGCATTGTCCTTTTTCCTTTACGTTATTGACCATGTATAATCATGTAGAATCATTCATAAAGTATAGCTTAGAAAATGTATAAAATGAGTACCTACCTAGCAGTTCTAAACTATTGAGTTTCTAAACGTGATTTGGTCTAACGTTTGATGAATAATTTTTTCAACTAAATAATAGAAACAATCACCAACCTCTTGTAGTTTCTCCAACGCCTTCTCCCTCGCCTCCGCATTCCCATCATCTTCCTTGGTCCCGTTCACACCCAACACATTGACGACCACCTCCTCCCTGAGCGCCGCCGTCACACCACCCTCCACCCTCTGATCGCCGTCCTGCCTCATGTCCCGACAGGCACTCACTGCGAGCAGCGACAACGCAGAGATCCACAGCAACATCGCTCTGCTCTTCCCGACAATCCAACAGGAACAGTTCTCCGGATCGGGAACAAGGAGGTGTATATAAACCCCATGTTTCCCCGCCGGAGGCTGTGGTCCATCGCGTGGGAAGGCGATGATTCGAGGACAGAAATGCGCGAGGCAGTGGGTGAGGAAAACGACAGGAATTCGGAGAATCACTACGGCCAAAGTTGTTGTCGGGTAGTTGGTGGAATGTTTGGCGTGATTTATTGCTGAGCTATGGCGCATTTCTGTTTGGACGGTGTTGACAAGGTATTAAAATGTCACAAGCAGTATTAATATTAATACGTTTTTTATTATAAATATTTGTTAGCTGGACTGAACATTGAAAGATGATGTTAATTTAACAGCTTGTTATTTCACGAATATTTGTATTAATCTGTTAACAAAATAGTTGTTAGGTAGGTATTGCGTATCTATTACGATAGTAAAATAATGTTAGGGTTAGTATTGCCTATCATAGTCACACGAGTAAACACATGAATATCTTAATTAAAAAGTGGAAAATCTAAATTACGACTTTGCTTTTGAAGAAATGCTCATGGAAGGGACGATGACCTTAAAGAGTTGACCCTCACGCGCATCTGCAGTCTGTGATGGAGATGATCTCTCTTGTCTCCTTGTCCTTGGTCGTGTAGCGGTTGACGGCGAACTGGGCGGCGGCGCACTCCGACCTCCTGCCCGAGTACAGGCCGGCGAGACAGAGGTTGGGGTTGACGCGGTCCCTGAACACGCACTTCCTCGTCGCCTCCCCCGAGCAGCGACCCACACACTTGCCCACGTCGACCTCCTGGAAGCAGAGGGTGTGGAGACATTTACAACCTCCTGGACATTTCCTCGTCGCCTCCCTGAGCAGCGTCCCACACACTTGCCCACGTCGACCTCCTGGAAGCAGAGGGTGTGGAGACATTTACAACCCCCAGGACACTTCCTCGCCGCCTCCCCCGAGCAGCGTCCCACACACTTGCCCACGTCGACCTCCTGGAAGCAGAGGGTGTGAAGACATTTACAACCTCCAGGACACTTCCTCGTCGCCTCCCCCGAGCACACTTGCCCACTTCGACCTCCTGGAAGCAGAGGGTGTGAAGACATTTACAACCTCCTGGACGCTTCCTCGTCGCCTCCCCCGAGCACACTTGCCCACGTCGACCTCCTGGAAGCAGAGGGTGTGAAGACATTTACAACCTCCTGGACGCTTCCTCGTCGCCTCCCCCGAGCACACTTGCCCACTTCGACCTCCTGGAAGCAGAGGGTGTGAAGACATTTACAACCTCCTGGATCTCCTCGTCGCCTCCCCCGAGCACACTTGCCCACGTCGACCTCCTGGAAGCAGAGGGTGTGGAGACATTTACAACCTCCTGGACACTTCCTCGTCGCCTCTCCCGACGAGGTCCCTTTGTTCTGTCGGATTCCTTGCCACTGCAGATCTGAAATGCTCTCTGTCGAAGTATAAAGAAGATACGCACCTTGATGACGGGCAGCGATGAGTTGTGTTCTCCCTCCGTGTAGTCGTACACCGACTCCTTGTACGATGCGCGATAGCAGCCAGCCATGCAGCCGCACTCGGCGATCACACTGTGACATTGGTCACCATTAGGCCCTGGCACACTCACTGTCTTATTGTGCAGAGCGCGACATCCCGTCTCTAAACAATCCAGAAACATGGGTTCAGACTTGATTCGTCATTTCGGTGTCAAGGAAATCATGTTACAAAAGCTAAAAGGTTCAGCAAATTGTGCAACTTTCTTTTAGTGGTAGATGTAGGTCTGTCTCAAATTCAAATATAACAATCTCGCGGCAAAAAAACATGCTGAACCATTATATACTTTGGGATTCTGGTTTTTAATCAGTCAAGAGGAATATTTACTATAAAATTCTACGAAATATCCGGCCAAATCACATCCTTATCCCTTGATCATTATCATCGTCATCTCTCCCAGTCAGTCATAACCATCCATCACACACAACAAGACATTTCTTTAGAGTTGCAGTTGTACATGGTTGTACTTGAGACTAGGTACATAGTGACAGAGGGCGACGACAATGAAGGTGGTACCTCCACTGCAATGTCCTCCGCAAGCGCCGACGTCGATGCGCTTCTCGTGCGGCGTCCCGGGGTTGACGAGCAGCTCGTGCGCCAGCCGGGTACATCGGCTCGGTCGGTCACGGCAGCCACACTCCTGGACGACCTCCACCTCTTGCACGCCGTGGAGGGTAGACACTCGCTGCAGGCGGGACTTGACGGGCGAGCACGAGTGGTGCGCCGGACATGGCTGTGGACACAGGACATGGACATTATCCATCGCATCACTCCTGGACGACCTCCACCTCTTGCACGCCGTGGAGGGTGGACACTCGCTGCAGGCGGGACTTGACGGGCGAGCACGAGTGGTGCGCCGGACATGGCTGTGGTCACAGGACATGGACATTATCCATCGCATCACTCCTGGACGACCTCCACCTCTTGCACGCCGTGGAGGGTGGACACTCGCTGCAGGCGGGACTTGACGGGCGAGCACGAGTGGTGCGCCGGACATGGCTGTGGACACAGGACATGGACATTATCCATCGCATCACTCCTGGACGACCTCCACCTCTTGCACGCCGTGGAGGGTGGACACTCGCTGCAGGCGGGACTTGACGGGCGAGCACGAGTGGTGCGCCGGACATGGCTGTGGACACAGGACATGGACATTATCCATCGCATCACTCCTGGACGACCTCCACCTCTTGCACGCCGTGGAGGGTGGACACTCGCTGCAGGCGGGACTTGACGGGCGAGCACGAGTGGTGCGCCGGACATGGCTGTGGACACAGGACATGGACATTATCCATCGCATCACTCCTGGACGACCTCCACATGCACGCCGTGGAGGGTGGACACTCGCTGCAGGCGGGACTTGACGGGCGAGCACGAGTGGTGCGCCGGACATGGCTGTGGACACAGGACATGGACATTATCCATCGCATCACTCCTGGACGACCTCCACATGCACGCCGTGGAGGGTGGACACTCGCTGCAGGCGGGACTTGACGGGCGAGCACGAGTGGTGCGCCGGACATGGCTGTGGACACAGGACATGGACATTATCCATCGCATCACTCCTGGACGACCTCCACCTCTTGCACGCCGTGGAGGGTGGACACTCGCTGCAGGCGGGACTTGACGGGCGAGCACGAGTGGTGCGCCGGACATGGCTGTGGACACAGGACATGGACATTATCCATCGCATCACTCCTGGACGACCTCCACCTCTTGCACGCCGTGGAGGGTGGACACTCGCTGCAGGCGGGACTTGACGGGCGAGCACGAGTGGTGCGCCGGACATGGCTGTGGACACAGGACATGGACATTATCCGTCGCATCACTCCTGGACGACCTCCACCTCTTGCACGCCGTGGAGGGTGGACACTCGCTGCAGGCGGGACTTGACGGGCGAGCACGAGTAATGCGCCGGACATGGCTGTGGTCACAGGACATGGACATTATCCATCGCATCACTCCTGGACGACCTCCACCTCTTGCACGCCGTGGAGGGTGGACACTCGCTGCAGGCGGGACTTGACGGGCGAGCACGAGTGGTGCGCCGGACATGGCTGTGGACACAGGACATGGACATTATCCATCGCATCACTCCTGGACGACCTCCACCTCTTGCACGCCGTGGAGGGTGGACACTCGCTGCAGGCGGGACTTGACGGGCGAGCACGAGTGGTGCGCCGGACATGGCTGTGGACACAGGACATGGACATTATCCATCGCATCACTCCTGGACGACCTCCACCTCTTGCACGCCGTGGAGGGTGGACACTCGCTGCAGGCGGGACTTGACGGGCGAGCACGAGTGGTGCGCCGGACATGGCTGTGGACACAGGACATGGACATTATCCATCGCATCACTCCTGGACGACCTCCACCTCTTGCACGCCGTGGAGGGTGGACACTCGCTGCAGGCGGGACTTGACGGGCGAGCACGAGTGGTGCGCCGGACATGGCTGTGGACACAGGACATGGACATTATCCATCGCATCACTCCTGGACGACCTCCACCTCTTGCACGCCGTGGAGGGTGGACACTCGCTGCAGGCGGGACTTGACGGGCGAGCACGAGTGGTGCGCCGGACATGGCTGTGGACACAGGACATGGACATTATCCATCGCATCACTCCTGGACGACCTCCACCTCTTGCACGCCGTGGAGGGTGGACACTCGCTGCAGGCGGGACTTGACGGGCGAGCACGAGTGGTGCGCCGGACATGGCTGTGGACACAGGACATGGACATTATCCATCGCATCACTCCTGGACGACCTCCACCTCTTGCACGCCGTGGAGGGTGGACACTCGCTGCAGGCGGGACTTGACGGGCGAGCACGAGTGGTGCGCCGGACATGGCTGTGGACACAGGACATGGACATTATCCGTCGCATCACTCCTGGACGACCTCCACCTCTTGCACGCCGTGGAGGGTGGACACTCGCTGCAGGCGGGACTTGACGGGCGAGCACGAGTAATGCGCCGGACATGGCTGTGGTCACAGGACATGGACATTATCCATCGCATCACTCCTGGACGACCTCCACCTCTTGCACGCCGTGGAGGGTGGACACTCGCTGCAGGCGGGACTTGACGGGCGAGCACGAGTGGTGCGCCGGACATGGCTGTGGACACAGGACATGGACATTATCCATCGCATCACTCCTGGACGACCTCCACCTCTTGCACGCCGTGGAGGGTGGACACTCGCTGCAGGCGGGACTTGACGGGCGAGCACGAGTGGTGCGCCGGACATGGCTGTGGACACAGGACATGGACATTATCCATCGCATCACTCCTGGACGACCTCCACCTCTTGCACGCCGTGGAGGGTGGACACTCGCTGCAGGCGGGACTTGACGGGCGAGCACGAGTGGTGCGCCGGACATGGCTGTGGACACAGGACATGGACATTATCCATCGCATCACTCCTGGACGACCTCCACCTCTTGCACGCCGTGGAGGGTGGACACTCGCTGCAGGCGGGACTTGACGGGCGAGCACGAGTGGTGCGCCGGACATGGCTGTGGACACAGGACATGGACATTATCCATCGCATCACTCCTGGACGACCTCCACCTCTTGCACGCCGTGGAGGGTGGACACTCGCTGCAGGCGGGACTTGACGGGCGAGCACGAGTGGTGCGCCGGACATGGCTGTGGACACAGGACATGGACATTATCCATCGCATCACTCCTGGACGACCTCCACCTCTTGCACGCCGTGGAGGGTGGACACTCGCTGCAGGCGGGACTTGACGGGCGAGCACGAGTGGTGCGCCGGACATGGCTGTGGACACAGGATATGGACATTATCTCGTTCCATGAACGAGATGTTCAAAACGTCGTGCAAAAACGATTCCAGGGACCGCATAGATTACGTAAGTTAGTATTTGTGCAAAATTTCAGATTTTTTTGTTGTGCGGTTTGACCTGGTCAGTGCAGGTAATAAAAAAAACAATACACACAGGGAAAGTGCCAAAAGAGACCCGTGGTGACGCTCGCTTAATTAATTTTTTGTTTCCTATACAAAAGTAATATTTGTTAGAACTTTAAACTACTTCTACGAGGGGGGGGGGGGGGGGGTCATTATATTCGCGGACTCAAAGGGTTATAGTAGAGGCGTGAGTTTCTAGAGCACATAGTTCTATTGTGTGACCCCTTTTAGGCATAGGTATATACCAAATTTTCGAAGAACTCGAAAAACATTTCAATTGACACAGTTGAGTGTTGCACTGTCATCAAGTTCTTTCAAAATCATTGAAAATCACCTCAAACAGTATTGGAAAATATTTTTCTGTGGAAAATCATGAAACAGTCCCCAGAAACAATTTGCAACATAATCAACAATTCTAAAATCTCTTCCCAAATGGTTCGAGTTGTTTTTCCTTAAATTTGAATGAATTTGATGATGGCGCGACACTCAATTTGACCATTTAATTGTTCTTCGAGATATCTTATACAATAATTACTTAATTTTGCTAAAATTTGGTATTTATGCCTAAAAAGGGTCACACAATAGAACTATTTGCTCTAGAAACTCGCATCTCTACTCACGGGCGACGAATCAACCGCCTGAATGATGACGAATTCCTAAATGAATTCGTGCATCACTTTGATTCCAAACCCACGTCCCGCCGTCTTTATGCGTCTCCCTGGTTTCCATGATCGCCCGGCGCCATCGGCCCACATATTGTTTACTAATGGACCAACATCTTCATGACAAGTGACAGCGAGATCATTCCACGGCCTCTTGGCATCTCGCTCCTCCCGGCGCCCACGGCTCTACACTGGCGCCACCTCAAATATTATTACGCGTTGCGACAAACAATCAATTATTTTAATCACCTCTCACTCAGTCACTGCGTGCTTAACTAAAGAGGTATTTAGACTTCTCCTTTTGAGTGGAGGAAGACGTTTACAACCCCCAGCGTTTTAAATTTGAATATAAATAATTGGATTGACGCAAATGTTAAAATATTTTCTTTGGGCAAGGCCAATAGCTGTGTTGATTGCATGATCGAAGAAGTTTTCCTCACATGAAAAATATTACTTTAAATTTGTATTTAAATTTTAGTCTGTTATTTACGTATAAAAACGGAGTAAGTTGGTTCAGGTAGTAACTCTATAATAGGTAGTACACTCCGGAGGTGCCGGGCTCGATTCCACGGCCGTCCTTTCTGACTGACGTTTTCTCGTAATTTCTCAGTCGAGAGGTAAATGCTGGGAAGGTTCCCTACTAACAAGCCTCGACCGCTTCATTCCCACCTTCTATCCTTACCTCTTCTTCATCATCATACCCCTCATCATCATAATCTTTCGTCCGGTGCCATTAGCCTAGGTGCAGAGCAGTGCGACGTTAAACAAAACTAAATTAAAAAAGTCAATCAAACAATTCGATCAATTATGTAAAACTGTGTCTGATCTAGTAGATGATGGATAATCCTCTGCTCGTGAAGAATGTATCTACCTGTAGAGCCGCCACTTGTGCGTCAGCGACGGTGGAGGCGCCGGAAGCGTCCATTAGCGCCGCGGCGTCAAGATGAGGCACCTTGCAGCTCTTGCGGCAGTGCCCAGCATCAATCTGGACCACCTCTCCAGACACACCTGCAGATGGAATACACTAGTCGGTGGTTCGAGTCCTTATTGTGGCTAGTCGAGATTTACAATGAGCGATTTTGCGCGTGTTGCAGGCACTTCTTTTTGGATACGATTGGGTTGACGAAATGATTTGAAATTTAAAAAAAAAAAAACGTAGGGTTATCACTTGGTTCATTTTTATTTATTGCTTTGTTAATTAATAATAATTAGTTGATTTTTGGTGAAAAATTGTATATTTCCTTGTCTCGCTGGGTGCCGTATGAAATTTAATTTTAAAAATTTGCCAAGGTGTTCAAGTCTGTTTTTATTTATCTAATCACGATTAAAATTTGAGATAAATTGGTTCACGGGTTTGGTCTCCAATCGTATAGGAAATTTCATAGTTTTGATGGGTTTTGTTGAATAAGGCGCCTAATTAACAATGCAAGAAGCAAAAATTAAAAAGGGCTGCTAATATACAATCAGACTGATCATATGAACATCCTATCAAAGTTACACCCACTTATGAAACAATTTTTCTCTATCAATTTTCTAAAACGGCCGAGCGCTTGTATAACCTTACGGATCATGAGTACTGCTATAAAATTTAAGTGACATGCTGTACATGAGTTGCTGATTTATGTACCCCGGAGAGAAAACATTGCAAGTGATCAAAACTTCGTTAAGTTCGTTAAATTTGTACCAACACTTGGGAATGTCTGAGAAACTATTTAATTTTTTTATCTTCAAATTAATACTTTTTAGTTTTGAAAAATTGTTACAAAAGACATCCGAAGAAATATGTATTTTAAGTTCAAGACACACATTCTTTCTCGATTATATTTTGATGTCGTTGGATGAAATTTGCGTTGGAATTCTGCTGAAAGCTTTCGATAAATCATCGAAAATTCCTTCCGTCACTTTATACTTGACATATCGCGCTGACATTTATCTTTTACATCTAAATTTATATATCACAAATTCTTTGGTGAGTGCAAAAGCAGTGTATTTATAATCAACGCCAGAGACATTCTTCTCGCCTGAAATACTACTTATAGGCTCTGGGTCAAGCCTCAGATATGTTCACATTTAATTAAAGTTCACAACATTGAGATTTAGAAATTAGGCTAGGTTAATTTACTGGTTGTGTAGACGGAACGTTTAATTTTAGAAAATAGTCAGATGATTAAATTAAGTAATTTATTGCAATCTAAATTGAGTTTCTCATAATAAAGATATCAAGGTACTATACTTCCACTTGTCAAAACATAAAAAAATAAAACAATTATGAATTATGTGGGTGGGTCTAGTTTTTTTAAAGGTGTGCATTTCGATTTTCCACATTTTTACTTGTTTGATGACAATGCCTACAATACGTAACAACACGAATAGATATTCTGTAATCAAATTTCATGGCATTGTTCAGAAACCAAAAGTCAAGCATAAGAACTCACATTATTTCCGAATTAATACTAACAAGTATACTGCCAACTAACAGTATACTAACAATACTAACAATACTAACAGTAATACTAACAGTATTAATATTACTTTTATTATTTCCTAAATATTTACAGGTCGATTTACATAACGTTTCAAACGTTCCAAAGTTTCATTTACGGTCCGAATGGACGTTCGAAAGCATCCGAAATGGTCCTTTATTAACGCGTTACAATTAGAGCTTTTCTTATCAAACAATGGGCAGTGTGATCGAGAGTTTTTGCGTCTTTTTTTTTCGAAGCTGAAATGTTTTTCCTAAGTTGTTATATTTTGCATCAAAATATTGAATTTTAAATTCAGCTACCAAATTAAAAAAGAAACCAAGATCAATTCCTGGTAGGTGTAACAATTGTGTTGCTTTAATGGTGGTTGCTCCTTAGTCCTTATCCTATAGTCAGTATGTTGTTTTATATGAGAATCCGCAGCTAAGTCTACAAGTCCCTGATCTTGTAGACCAGCTGGACGATGAAGTGAAGAGCGAGTAAGCCGGTGACACAAGGCGGTAATTGACCAGAATGACGTCATGATCCGTGTTTATGTCCCGCTGAATTGAACTGACCTCAAGCTGCAAGGTTGTTTGATCTGAGTGGAGGTGTCGGAATCCAGCTTCTTCTCATTGAACAGAATCTCTCTCACACAGCTTTTTACTGCGGAAACAATTTCACCACAAGACATACTGAAGAGTCAATCGTGGTGCCCTTAAGTTGAAAGCTGGACCCGAACTTTCAAAAGCTCAAATTATGTTTTCATAAATTGGAATACTAGTGCAAATTTCATAAAAAATTATTTGCATAAAGTGACGAAATAATACATAGGAAATGTCTATACAGAATTTACTTGCAGGGACGGCGTCAGGAGTATTTGCTATAGTAGCGGACACATATATTTCAAGGGGCACACTCATTTTCCGCTAAAAATATAAAAATGTGTTGAAGAGGGGGGGGGGGGGGGGTTGTCCTGCAGGGCGGTTTTCTTCGATTTTTAATACCACAAAAACGAATTTGGGACGCTGAAATGTCTAACTTGGGGTCAAAAAGTGTTTGGATTAACCCTATGTACCCAAACATTAAAATTTAGAACAGTAATAATTTTAATTTTGCGGTTATTTTTGGTTGGGCAGAGGGTGGCTAGACAAGACACAATACTATACTATTACTATATAATATACTATTATATGGCGCGCGCCAGCCCATGGATAAGATTTAGTCAATTATTAGGTATACCTACTCATAATATCAATACATTTTGGATGCAATCAATATCGTCGACCTATACAGGTATAGATCCACTTCGTTATTGTCTCTAATTTCGATTTTCAGTCTCTCAACTGTCCCTATGGCATCTAAGCTACTGATCGACTGTTAATTTCTTCCTCCCCCGTCTGTCTTATGAACTGCGTATTACCGAACCCGATGGCGAGGAATTTCTGATGCCGCCCACAGCAGAGCCCGCCTCCGTGATGCTCGCCACTGGCGTCGTCGACGTCGTGGTGCGTCGACGCCGACGTCTCGCCGTCGTCGGACGTCGTCAAGCCCGACACGTTGTTGTTGGCGCTCTTCCCGGACACTGGAAGAGCATCGCTGAGATTCACTTTCAGTCCTTACATACATTGACGACATAGAATTACTCGTAGTACACACAATTTAATTAAATGTGCGATTCGGAAGTACACAATTTCATAAAAATACATGAAAATGCTTTAGTTATACGTGAGACATTTGTGATATATAATCGTGTGCTGCAAGTTGCTTACTGCAGCGAAGTAAATTGTTTTAATTAATATATTGAAAACCACAAAGAAACCAAGAAAGGCGGTATACCTACCTACTTTAAAATCGGTTGCCCGATTGTCTTCAAAATTTTACTGGTTGTAGATAAAGGATAAATCTATGTGTCCATGATTTAGATAGTACCAATAAATGTTTTCAGTTACAGAGGATCAAACTGGAGTAATTTAAGAGTCATCTTGCACCCATCGCGTAAAAACAAAAAGATAAAACATTTTCTACCAGGAACACAGATGTAGGTACTATAGTCTATAATTTACTCTTTATCTGTGAACATTTCAAGACAATCTGTCAAGCCGTTCAGAAAGAAATAGGGGAGGCTTTACGTGCTGAAAGCATAGATTTCATCAAGTAAATAGAGACTATATGATTACCTAATCTTGTTTCATCAAATTAACTTTCTTTCAAAACATAGATTTTTTTTTAATTTTGAATGAGTTGTTACCAAAATGCTTGATTGGGTTATTGTGATTTATAACTTGTGACATTTTAAGTGGATTTGATTCAAACGAAAATAAGCATAAGTGCCAAAACCGTGAAAACAAACTCATGACATTTCGAGCAAACGTTAAGGTCCGTGAAGTTAGCACCGCCCATTAACGCACTAATTATCTCATGTGTGGGATGAATTAGTGCACAATTAGTGCGTTCGATCGGCACTAATTTTATAATTAGTGCGTCATCCGTTTCCGAGAAAAACGCACTTTACTATGGGCGGTGCCAACTTCACGCAGCACCGCCCATTGACGCACTAATTTTCAAACCCACACAGGCAATTAGTGCACAATTAGTGCGTTCGATCCCCCCCATTCCCATAATTAGTGCGCACTTACTTTTCGAGTTATTCGTGAATAACCGTGGGCGGTGCAGCACCGCCTATTGAAAATTTCAAGGTTTTCAGCACGCCATATTTTAGTGCACAATTAGTGCGTTCGATTCCCCCCATTCCCATAATTAGTGCGCACTTACTTTTCGAGTTATTCGTGAAAAACCGTGGGCGGTGCAGCACCGCCCATTGAAAATTTAAGATTTTCAGCACGCTATGTTTTAGTGCACAATTAGTGCGTTCGATTCCCCCCATTCCCATAATTAGTGCGCACTTACTTTTCGAGTTATTCGTGAAAACCCGTGGGCGGTGCAGCACCGCCCATTGAAAATTTCAATGTTTTCAGTACGCCATGTTTTAGTGCACAATTAGTGCGTTCGATCCCCCCCATTCCCATAATTAGTGCGCACTAACTTTTCGAGTTATTCGCGAATAACCGTGGGCGGTGCAGCACCGCCCATTGAAAATTTCAAGTTTTTCAGCATGCCATGTTTTAGTGCACAATTAGTGCGTTCGATCCCCACTATTCCCATAATTAGTGCGCACTTACTCTTCGAGTTATTCGCGAATAACCGTGGGCGGTGCAGCACCGCCCATTGAAAATTTCAAGTTTTTCAGCATGCCATGTTTTAGTGCACAATTAGTGCGTTCGATCCCCCCTATTCCCATAATTAGTGCGCACTTACTTTTCGAGTTCGAGTGCTTACTTTTCGAGTGCTGCACCGCCCACGGTTATTCACGAATAACTCGAAAAGTAAGTGCGTACTAATTATGGGAATGGGGGGGATCGAACGCACTAATTGTGCACTAAAACATGGCATGCTGAAAACCTTAAAATTTTCAATGGGCGGTGCTGCACCACCCACGGTTATTTACGAATTACTCAAAAAGTAAGTGCGCACTAATTATGGGAATAGGGGGGATCGAACGCACTAATTGTGCACTAAAACATGGCGTACTGAAAACATTGAAATTTTCAATGGGCGGTGCTGCACCGCCCACGGTTTTTCACGAATAACTCGAAAAGTAAGTGCGCACTAATTATGGGAATGGGGGGAATCGAACGCACTAATTGTGCACTAAAACATGGCGTGCTGAAAATCTTAAATTTTCAATGGGCGGTGCTGCACCGCCCACGGTTATTCACGAATAACTCGAAAAGTAAGTGCGCACTAATTATGGGAATGGGGGGAATCGAACGCACTAATTGTGCACTAAAATATGGCGTGCTGAAAACCTTGAAATTTTCAATGGGCGGTGCTGCACCGCCCACGGTTATTCACGAATAACTCGAAAAGTAAGTGCGCACTAATTATGGGAATGAGGGGGATCGAACGCACTAATTGTGCACTAATTGCCTGTGTGGGTTTGAAAATTAGTGCGTCAATGGGCGGTGCTGCGTGAAGTTGGCACCGCCCATAGTAAAGTGCGTTTTTCTCGGAAACGGATGACGCACTAATTATAAAATTAGTGCCGATCGAACGCACTAATTGTGCACTAATTCATCCCACACATGAGATAATTAGTGCGTTAATGGGCGGTGCTAACTTCACGGACCTCAAACGTTATGTTTCGAGTGTAGCTCGCAACACGAAACAAATATGGGACTAGACCTAGGTATATGCTATGACTTCATCAGACAGTTCAGCGATACATTCGTGTGATTGTGTTTCAAGAATGTCGTCATAGACATTTTAAGCCAATTGCAGTTATTTAAAGTTTGAAAATTTGTAATCGGAGAAGAAATTGCATAAGAAATAATACCAGGAAGGTAATAAGTAATATAACTTATAAATACAATATTTTGTATCCAAATTCAACTCAACGGTGAAAAATACGTATTTTTAACCTTGTTGAGTTTGTGCACGAGCATTGTATTGAATCAAATTTCGAAGGCAGCCTCAAGAAAATGACTTCTCTATTTTGTTAAATAGGTTCAAGATATTATCACAATAGAATTTACCTACTGGTGCAGCTGACTCTAAATTAAAATGAAGATACTTACCCATACAAATATCCCCCCACAATGTCAACACCAATATCCCAACAACAAACCACAAGTCTCTAAACAAATCCATCTGGCGTTTAAAAAACTCTCAGCTCTGTCTGATCTCTTTGACCACAGATACACAACTGAGTATTGTCAATGATACCGCTCTTAATTATCTAAATTAATATGATGTCTACCACTACTCTTTCTTATAGTGTCGAGAGAGGAGGGGGAAGAGCTTGGCAAATATCTTCGCCTTTTGTCGGTCAATTCATCTGTCAGACGTGCTTGCAATGTCAATGCAAGGAGCAGCATTTCAGCACGATGTTCGATACGTTTGCGATTCAAGTGCACCTTTTTGTTGGCCTGGAGCAGAAAGAGTCTGCAATTCAGAAGCCAATCAAAAGGATGAATCACATCGAATGATGTTTAAAATGACGTCATGGAAATGTTGGATCGACAGACATGTGGTAGACAGAGTTGAGTATACTCTCGCTGTATTGATTGATTGATTGATTGGTTGATTGGTTTGCAAAGTTTCTGGTTCTGACTGCGCAGATGAGATCAGTTTATCACGTCTTTCCCCAGACAAACTTTCGGAGAAGTGGGAAAAAATTGATTATTCTCAAAAGAAATTCTGGATTTTAGACGCATGCCCTGAGTCGACTGGATTCCGTCCATAAGATTAAGAGCATACACGGTTGGGGACTGAGTCACATATATTACTTGCAGACGCAACTTCTTTTCAGCAATTGAGGCTGATAGAATGCAGGAAATGGAAATGAATTTCCCATTATGAAAATTAATAAAGAAATACAAATGTATGATCTAGATCAGGGGTCGGCAACCTGCGGCTCCTTGGCGTTTCTTAAGTGGCTCTATAATTTAAATAAAGATCTGGAATCGAAACATTTAAAAATTCGAGAAAAAATAACTGTGGGGCAACAATTGGAACGATTGATTCAATTTGTTCATTTTAGAGTCCAGAATCACTATAAAATTGTTGAAATTCTAAATAAACGCCCTGCGGGGCAACAACTGAAAGGTTATTTGATTCAGTTTGTTCATTTTGGGTCCCAGAATCACTTTTAAATTGTTGAAATCTAAAAAAGACGCCTGGGCAAAACAACAACAACTGGTGGAGAGGGGGGTGGGGGGGGGGGGGGGGGGGTTGTTACAATATCAAAATAAACAGAGTATTAAATTTATTATTTTTGGTGTACTATATTTGATTGCCTTTACTGCGGCTCCCATTATTATATAATTTATTAATATTTGGGAAATTGGCTCCTTCACCAAAAAGGGTTGCCGACCCCTGATCTAGATCTACTAAAAAATATTCGAGTGAAATAAAAAGTTTAGAATACAATTAGTCATATCGCGATGAACATATTATCTAGCCACAAGATGAAAGGCAGCTGTCGTCAAAGGCCGGGTCACATAGACCGTTATTGCGTTTAGCGTTTTCCGTATTTTTCTAAAACGGGTCACCAGTCTGCCCTGAGCGTCTTTTTTACTTGAGCCGGGTCCACAGACCGATTTTGCATTTTCTGTTTTCCGTTTTTTTTTACCGACCAATCACAGTACAGAAAGCGTGTGTTCGTAAATCCATCCAACCTATAATCTGAATCTGGAAAATCCGGATGGATTCCATCCTTCCATCCGGATGGATTGCGAGATCCATCGAGATCCGACTAAGTACAAGACGTGCCTCGTGGTTCTGTCCTGCACATTACAACAACATCATAATGACCGGCTCCAGGTCCTCATCAGTCATCTGGATGGCGTTGTTAGGCAGCATGTTGTTGACACTGCGAGATCCGACTACAAGACGTGCCTCGTGGTTCTGTCCTGCACATTACAACAACATCATGATGACCGGCTCCAGGTCCTCGTCAGTCATCTGGATGGCGTTGTTAGGCAGCATGTTGTTGACACTGCGAGATCCGACTACAAGACGTGCCTCGTGGTTCTGTCCTGCACCTTACAACAACATCATGATGACCGGCTCCAGGTCCTCGTCAGTCATCTGGATGGCGTTGTTAGGCAGCATGTTGTTGACACTGCGAGATCCGACTACAAGACGTGCCTCGTGGTTCTGTCCTGCACATTACAACAACATCATGATGACCGGCTCCAGGTCCTCGTCAGTCATCTGGATGGCGTTGTTAGGCAGCATGTTGTTGACACTGCGAGATCCGACTACAAGACGTGCCTCGTGGTTCTGTCCTGCACATTACAACAACATCATGATGACCGGCTCCAGGTCCTCGTCAGTCATCTGGATGGCGTTGTTAGGCAGCATGTTGTTGACACTGCGAGATCCGACTACAAGACGTGCCTCGTGGTTCTGTCCTGCACTTACAACAACATCATGATGACCGGCTCCAGGTCCTCGTCAGTCATCTGGATGGCGTTGTTAGGCAGCATGTTGTTGACACTGCGAGATCCGACTACAAGACGTGCCTCGTGGTTCTGTCCTGCACATTACAACAACATCATGATGACCGGCTCCAGGTCCTCGTCAGTCATCTGGATGGCGTTGTTAGGCAGCATGTTGTTGACACTGCGAGATCCGACTACAAGACGTGCCTCGTGGTTCTGTCCTGCACTATACAACAACATCATGATGACCGGCTCCAGATCCTCGTCAGTCATCTGGATGGCGTTGTTAGGCAGCATGTTGTTGACACTGCGAGATCCGACTACAAGACGTGCCTCGTGGTTCTGTCCTGCACATTACAACAACATCATGATGACCGGCTCCAGGTCCTCGTCAGTCATCTGGATGGCGTTGTTAGGCAGCATGTTGTTCACACTGCGAGATCCGACTACAAGACGTGCCTCGTGGTTCTGTCCTGCACATTACAACAACATCATGATGACCGGCTCCAGGTCCTCGTCAGTCATCTGGATGGCGTTGTTAGGCAGCATGTTGTTGACACTGCGAGATCCGACTACAAGACGTGCCTCGTGGTTCTGTCCTGCACATTACAACAACATCATGATGACCGGCTCCAGGTCCTCGTCAGTCATCTGGATGGCGTTGTTAGGCAGCATGTTGTTGACACTGCGAGATCCGACTACAAGACGTGCCTCGTGGTTCTGTCCTGCACATTACAACAACATCATGATGACCGGCTCCAGGTCCTCGTCAGTCATCTGGATGGCGTTGTTAGGCAGCATGTTGTTGACACTGCGAGATCCGACTACAAGACGTGCCCCGTGGTTCTGTCCTGCACATTACAACAACATCATGATGACCGGCTCCAGGTCCTCGTTAGTCATCTGGATGGCGTTGTTAGGCAGCATGTTGTTGACACTGCGAGATCCGACTACAAGACGTGCCTCGTGGTTCTGTCCTGCACATTACAACAACATCATGATGACCAGCTCCAGGTCCTCGTCAGTCATCTGGATGGCCTTGTTAGGCAGCATGTTGTTGACACTGCGAGATCCGGTTACAAGACGTGCCTCGTGGTTCTGTCCTGCACATTACAACAACATCATGATGACCGGCTCCAGGTCCTCGTCAGTCATCTGGATGGCGTTGTTAGGCAGCATGTTGTTGACACTGCGAGATCCGACTACAAGACGTGCCTCGTGGTTCTGTCCTGCACATTACAACAACATCATGATGACCGGCTCCAGGTCCTCGTCAGTCATCTGGATGGCGTTGTCAGGCAGCATGTTGTTGACACTGCGAGATCCGACTACAAGACGTGCCTCGTGGTTCTGTCCTGCACATTACAACAACATCATGATGACCGGCTCCAGGTCCTGTCAGTCATCTGGATGGCGTTGTTAGGC
Source organism: Leuctra nigra (assembly GCA_934045905.1). NCBI lineage: Eukaryota > Metazoa > Arthropoda > Insecta > Plecoptera > Leuctridae > Leuctra > Leuctra nigra. The sequence continues at coordinate 10,607,426 of OW203762.1, forward strand.
AGCATGTTGTTGACACTGCGAGATCCGACTACAAGACGTGCCTCGTGGTTCTGTCCTGCACATTACAACAACATCATGATGGCCGGCTCCAGGTCCTCGTCAGTCATCTGGATGGCGTTGTTAGGCAGCATGTTGTTGACACTGCGAGATCCGACTACAAGACGTGCCTCGTGGTTCTGTCCTGCACATTACAACAACATCATGATGACCGGCTCCAGGTCCTCGTCAGTCATCTGGATGGCGTTGTTAGGCAGCATGTTGTTCACACTGCGAGATCCGACTACAAGACGTGCCTCGTGGTTCTGTCCTGCACATTACAACAACATCATGATGACCGGCTCCAGGTCCTCGTCAGTCATCTGGATGGCGTTGTTAGGCAGCATGTTGTTGACACTGCGAGATCCGACTACAAGACGTGCCTCGTGGTTCTGTCCTGCACATTACAACAACATCATGATGACCGGCTCCAGGTCCTCGTCAGTCATCTGTATGGCGTTGTTAGGCAGCATGTTGTTGACACTGCGAGATCCGACTACAAGACGTGCCTCGTGGTTCTGTCCTGCACATTACAACAACATCATGATGACCGGCTCCAGGTCCTCGTCAGTCATCTGGATGGCGTTGTTAGGCAGCATGTTGTTGACACTGCGAGATCCGACTACAAGACGTGCCTCGTGGTTCTGTCCTGCACATTACAACAACATCATGATGACCGGCTCCAGGTCCTCGTCAGTCATCTGGATGGCGTTGTTAGGCAGCATGTTGTTGACACTGCGAGATCCGACTACAAGACGTGCCTCGTGGTTCTGTCCTGCACATTACAACAACATCATGATGACCGGCTCCAGGTCCTCGTCAGTCATCTGGATGGCGTTGTTAGGCAGCATGTTGTTGACACTGCGAGATCCGACTACAAGACGTGCCTCGTGGTTCTGTCCTGCACATTACAACAACATCATGATGACCGGCTCCAGGTCCTCGTCAGTCATCTGGATGGCGTTGTTAGGCAGCATGTTGTTGACACTGCGAGATCCGACTACAAGACGTGCCTCGTGGTTCTGTCCTGCACATTACAACAACATCATGATGACCGGCTCCAGGTCCTCGTCAGTCATCTGGATGGCGTTGTTAGGCAGCATGTTGTTGACACTGCGAGATCCGACTACAAGACGTGCCCCGTGGTTCTGTCCTGCACATTACAACAACATCATGATGGCCGGCTCCAGGTCCTCGTCAGTCATCTGGATGGCGTTGTTAGGCAGTATGTTGTTGACACTGCGAGATCCGACTACAAGACGTGCCTCGTGGTTCTGTCCTGCACATTACAACAACACATGATGACCAGCCCCAGGTCCTCGTCAGTCATCTGGATGGCGTTGTTAGGCAGCATGTTGTTGACACTGCGAGATCCGACTACAAGACGTGCCTCGTGGTTCTGTCCTGCACATTACAACAACATCATGATGACCGGCTCCAGGTCCTCGTCAGTCATCTGGATGGCGTTGTTAGGCAGCATGTTGTTGACACTGCGAGATCCGACTACAAGACGTGCCCCGTGGTTCTGTCCTGCACATTACAACAACATCATGATGACCGGCTCCAGGTCCTCGTCAGTCATCTGGATGGCGTTGTTAGGCAGCATGTTGTTGACACTGCGAGATCCGACTACAAGACGTGCCTCGTGGTTCTGTCCTGCACATTACAACAACATCATGATGACCAGCTCCAGGTCCTCGTCAGTCATCTGGATGGCCTTGTTAGGCAGCATGTTGTTGACACTGCGAGATCCGGTTACAAGACGTGCCTCGTGGTTCTGTCCTGCACATTACAACAACATCATGATGACCGGCTCCAGGTCCTCGTCAGTCATCTGGATGGCGTTGTTAGGCAGCATGTTGTTGACACTGCGAGATCCGACTACAAGACGTGCCTCGTGGTTCTGTCCTGCACATTACAACAACATCATGATGACCGGCTCCAGGTCCTCGTCAGTCATCTGGATGGCGTTGTCAGGCAGCATGTTGTTGACACTGCGAGATCCGACTACAAGACGTGCCTCGTGGTTCTGTCCTGCACATTACAACAACATCATGATGACCGGCTCCAGGTCCTGTCAGTCATCTGGATGGCGTTGTTAGGCAGCATGTTGTTGACACTGCGAGATCCGACTACAAGACGTGCCTCGTGGTTCTGTCCTGCACATTACAACAACAACATGATGGCCGGCTCCAGGTCCTCGTCAGTCATCTGGATGGCGTTGTTAGGCAGCATGTTGTTGACACTGCGAGATCCGACTACAAGACGTGCCTCGTGGTTCTGTCCTGCACATTACAACAACATCATGATGACCGGCTCCAGGTCCTCGTCAGTCATCTGGATGGCGTTGTTAGGCAGCATGTTGTTGACACTGCGAGATCCGACTACAAGACGTGCCTCGTGGTTCTGTCCTGCACATTACAACAACATCATGATGACCGGCTCCAGGTCCTCGTCAGTCATCTGGATGGCGTTGTTAGGCAGCATGTTGTTGACACTGCGAGATCCGACTACAAGACGTGCCTCGTGGTTCTGTCCTGCACATTACAACAACATCATGATGACCGGCTCCAGGTCCTCGTCAGTCATCTGGATGGCGTTGTTAGGCAGCATGTTGTTGACACTGCGAGATCCGACTACAAGACGTGCCTCGTGGTTCTGTCCTGCACATTACAACAACATCATGATGACCGGCTCCAGGTCCTCGTCAGTCATCTGGATGGCGTTGTTAGGCAGCATGTTGTTGACACTGCGAGATCCGACTACAAGACGTGCCTCGTGGTTCTGTCCTGCACATTACAACAACATCATGATGACCGGCTCCAGGTCCTCGTCAGTCATCTGGATGGCGTTGTTAGGCAGCATGTTGTTGACACTGCGAGATCCGACTACAAGACGTGCCCCGTGGTTCTGTCCTGCACATTACAACAACATAATGATGACCGGCTCCAGGTCCTCGTCAGTCATCTGGATGGCGTTGTTAGGCAGCATGTTGTTGACACTGCGAGATCCGACTACAAGACGTGCCTCGTGGTTCTGTCCTGCACATTACAACAACATCATGATGACCGGCTCCAGGTCCTCGTCAGTCATCTGGATGGCGTTGTTAGGCAGCATGTTGTTGACACTGCGAGATCCGACTACAAGACGTGCCCCGTGGTTCTGTCCTGCACATTACAACAACATCATGATGACCGGCTCCAGGTCCTCGTCAGTCATCTGGATGGCGTTGTTAGGCAGCATGTTGTTGACACTGCGAGATCCGACTACAAGACGTGCCTCGTGGTTCTGTCCTGCACATTACAACAACATCATGATGACCGGCTCCAGGTCCTCGTCAGTCATCTGGATGGCGTTGTCAGGCAGCATGTTGTTGACACTGCGAGATCCGACTACAAGACGTGCCTCGTGGTTCTGTCCTGCACATTACAACAACATCATGATGACCGGCTCCAGGTCCTCGTCAGTCATCTGGATGGCGTTGTTAGGCAGCATGTTGTTGACACTGCGAGATCCGACTACAAGACGTGCCTCGTGGTTCTGTCCTGCACATTACAACAACATCATGATGGCCGGCTCCAGGTCCTCGTCAGTCATCTGGATGGCGTTGTTAGGCAGCATGTTGTTGACACTGCGAGATCCGACTACAAGACGTGCCTCGTGGTTCTGTCCTGCACATTACAACAACATCATGATGACCGGCTCCAGGTCCTCGTCAGTCATCTGGATGGCGTTGTTAGGCAGCATGTTGTTCACACTGCGAGATCCGACTACAAGACGTGCCTCGTGGTTCTGTCCTGCACATTACAACAACATCATGATGACCGGCTCCAGGTCCTCGTCAGTCATCTGGATGGCGTTGTTAGGCAGCATGTTGTTGACACTGCGAGATCCGACTACAAGACGTGCCTCGTGGTTCTGTCCTGCACATTACAACAACATCATGATGACCGGCTCCAGGTCCTCGTCAGTCATCTGTATGGCGTTGTTAGGCAGCATGTTGTTGACACTGCGAGATCCGACTACAAGACGTGCCTCGTGGTTCTGTCCTGCACATTACAACAACATCATGATGACCGGCTCCAGGTCCTCGTCAGTCATCTGGATGGCGTTGTTAGGCAGCATGTTGTTGACACTGCGAGATCCGACTACAAGACGTGCCTCGTGGTTCTGTCCTGCACATTACAACAACACATGATGACCAGCTCCAGGTCCTCGTCAGTCATCTGGATGGCGTTGTTAGGCAGCATGTTGTTGACACTGCGAGATCCGACTACAAGACGTGCCTCGTGGTTCTGTCCTGCACATTACAACAACATCATGATGACCGGCTCCAGGTCCTCGTCAGTCATCTGGATGGCGTTTTTAGGCAGCATGTTGTTGACACTGCGAGATCCGACTACAAGACGTGCCTCGTGGTTCTGTCCTGCACATTACAAGAACATCATGATGACCGGCTCCAGGTACTCGTCAGTCATCTGGATGGCGTTGTTAGGCAGCATGTTGTTGACACTGCGAGATCCGACTACAAGACGTGCCTCGTGGTTCTGTCCTGCACATTACAACAACATCATGATGGCCGGCTCCAGGTCCTCGTCAGTCATCTGGATGGCGTTGTTAGGCAGCATGTTGTTGACACTGCGAGATCCGACTACAAGACGTGCCTCGTGGTTCTGTCCTGCACATTACAACAACATCATGATGACCGGCTCCAGGTCCTCGTCAGTCATCTGGATGGCGTTGTTAGGCAGCATGTTGTTGACACTGCGAGATCCGACTACAAGACGTGCCTCGTGGTTCTGTCCTGCACATTACAACAACATCATGATGACCGGCTCCAGGTCCTCGTCAGTCATCTGGATGGCGTTGTTAGGCAGCATGTTGTTGACACTGCGAGATCCGACTACAAGACGTGCCTCGTGGTTCTGTCCTGCACATTACAACAACATCATGATGACCGGCTCCAGGTCCTCGTCAGTCATCTGGATGGCGTTGTTAGGCAGCATGTTGTTGACACTGCGAGATCCGACTACAAGACGTGCCTCGTGGTTCTGTCCTGCACATTACAACAACATCATGATGACCGGCTCCAGGTCCTCGTCAGTCATCTGGATGGCGTTGTTAGGCAGCATGTTGTTGACACTGCGAGATCCGACTACAAGACGTGCCCCGTGGTTCTGTCCTGCACATTACAACAACATCATGATGACCGGCTCCAGGTCCTCGTCAGTCATCTGGATGGCGTTGTTAGGCAGCATGTTGTTGACACTGCGAGATCCGACTACAAGACGTGCCTCGTGGTTCTGTCCTGCACATTACAACAACATCATGATGACCGGCTCCAGGTCCTCGTCAGTCATCTGGATGGCGTTGTTAGGCAGCATGTTGTTGACACTGCGAGATCCGACTACAAGACGTGCCCCGTGGTTCTGTCCTGCACATTACAACAACATCATGATGACCGGCTCCAGGTCCTCGTCAGTCATCTGGATGGCGTTGTTAGGCAGCATGTTGTTGACACTGCGAGATCCGACTACAAGACGTGCCTCGTGGTTCTGTCCTGCACATTACAACAACATCATGATGACCGGCTCCAGGTCCTCGTCAGTCATCTGGATGGCGTTGTCAGGCAGCATGTTGTTGACACTGCGAGATCCGACTACAAGACGTGCCTCGTGGTTCTGTCCTGCACATTACAACAACATCATGATGACCGGCTCCAGGTCCTCGTCAGTCATCTGGATGGCGTTGTTAGGCAGCATGTTGTTGACACTGCGAGATCCGACTACAAGACGTGCCTCGTGGTTCTGTCCTGCACATTACAACAACATCATGATGGCCGGCTCCAGGTCCTCGTCAGTCATCTGGATGGCGTTGTTAGGCAGCATGTTGTTGACACTGCGAGATCCGACTACAAGACGTGCCTCGTGGTTCTGTCCTGCACATTACAACAACATCATGATGGCCGGCTCCAGGTCCTCGTCAGTCATCTGGATGGCGTTGTTAGGCAGCATGTTGTTGACACTGCGAGATCCGACTACAAGACGTGCCTCGTGGTTCTGTCCTGCACATTACAACAACATCATGATGACCGGCTCCAGGTCCTCGTCAGTCATCTGGATGGCGTTGTTAGGCAGCATGTTGTTGACACTGCGAGATCCGACTACAAGACGTGCCTCGTGGTTCTGTCCTGCACATTACAACAACATCATGATGACCGGCTCCAGGTCCTCGTCAGTCATCTGTATGGCGTTGTTAGGCAGCATGTTGTTGACACTGCGAGATCCGACTACAAGACGTGCCTCGTGGTTCTGTCCTGCACATTACAACAACATCATGATGACCGGCTCCAGGTCCTCGTCAGTCATCTGGATGGCGTTGTTAGGCAGCATGTTGTTGACACTGCGAGATCCGACTACAAGACGTGCCTCGTGGTTCTGTCCTGCACATTACAACAACACATGATGACCAGCTCCAGGTCCTCGTCAGTCATCTGGATGGCGTTGTTAGGCAGCATGTTGTTGACACTGCGAGATCCGACTACAAGACGTGCCTCGTGGTTCTGTCCTGCACATTACAACAACATCATGATGACCGGCTCCAGGTCCTCGTCAGTCATCTGGATGGCGTTTTTAGGCAGCATGTTGTTGACACTGCGAGATCCGACTACAAGACGTGCCTCGTGGTTCTGTCCTGCACATTACAAGAACATCATGATGACCGGCTCCAGGTACTCGTCAGTCATCTGGATGGCGTTGTTAGGCAGCATGTTGTTGACACTGCGAGATCCGACTACAAGACGTGCCTCGTGGTTCTGTCCTGCACATTACAACAACATCATGATGACCGGCTCCAGGTCCTCGTCAGTCATCTGGATGGCGTTGTTAGGCAGCATGTTGTTGACACTGCGAGATCCGACTACAAGACGTGCCTCGTGGTTCTGTCCTGCACATTACAACAACATCATGATGACCGGCTCCAGGTGGTCGTCAGTCATCTGGATGGCGTTGTTAGGCAGCATGTTGTTGACACTGCGATATCCGACTACAAGACGTGCCTCGTGGTTCTGTCCTGCACATTACAACAACATCATGATGACCGGCTCCAGGTCCTCGTCAGTCATCTGGATGGCGTTGTTAGGCAGCATGTTGTTGACACTGCCAGATCCGACTACAAGACGTGCCTCGTGGTTCTGTCCTGCACATTACAACAACATCTAGTCGGGCGTTAGCTCGACGCTGCAAAGCACCGTGTCAATACGAGGTCTAGTTTTAAAACGCGGCGAGCTTACTACCACTACTGTATACTCTAGTCGGGCGTTAGCTCGACGCTGCCAAGCACCGTGTCAATACAAGGTCTAGTTTTAAAACGCGGCGAGCTTACTACCACTACTGTATACTGCAAGCGCTTCACGCTCGTTTTCGGTGTGTCAGTACGCATGCAAGCAGTGTGAAATGAAAGTTGAAAACCATGGATATCGGGTATATTTAGCCACGTGACAACACCCACCAAATTTCAAACAGCTGCGATCATTCCTTCGGGGTGAATTTTGGGGCTCAAACATGCATGGATTTTTTTCATGCTAGTTAGTTAGTTAGTTAGTTAGTTAGTTAGTTAGTTGGCTAGGTTACCACGGTCAATTTGTTTGCCCCCCTCCACAGGTTGAACGGTTTGTTCTAGAGAGTTGAAATTTGGCAGAGACATAGAGTCATAATTATTACACGAACCTTTGAAAGAAAATCTGGAAAATCTTGATTGGAAGTGAAGTTATTTCAATTTTAAATTGAATTGTTTTAAAAATCAAACGGGTCCACCGAGAGTTTTAAAATTTGGCATCATTAAAGACAATGTATTGCTTGACACTCCACTTCAAGAAAAAACCCAACATTTTAAACCGGAAGTGGAGAAATTATCATTTACGTTCCGCCCTTCTTCTTTGATACACTAAACAGCGGCTCTAATTCCCATCGGACTGATAGCACATGTTAGGAAGGCAGCTGGCTTCGACTTCTGCTTAATGCGTTCGATTCTAGATCCCGGAAAACTTTTTTTTTATATATATATATATTTAATTTGTATAAACGGTGATACCTTCATGGATATATATTCAAATGAGAGGTCCAGGGATGCTGTGAAGATCATCAATAGACCGAAACATCGCAATCGCGGCACGCCAGTTGTCATCCTGAACACTGAAGATATCAGGGAAACAGAAAAACTCGCACGTCGCTTTACGTTCCGCTATTCTTCTTTCATACGATACAGACTGCTTTAGTTTCTGTGTGGCGAATTGGCTCGATCACATGAGGCATGAGACTTCGAACACGGCGTTGACGGGTTCGATCCCCGTAACAAACCTTTTATTTTGTATATTTTTATTTACTTAAAAAAATGTTTAACCTTCTTACGTATATATTCAAAATGTTAATCCGAATACATTTAACGATTACATAGTTACTCTTTTTAATATTATACTCATTGGACTATAATAATGATTTGTCAATGTACACGTTGTACGTAAAGTTGTGCAATAAAACAATTCGTGGTCATGCTAATCAACAGAATCTTGGTGGCTCAGTTACTAAACTAGAAACCACACAAAAAGGCTCCATTACTGGGTGCATTAGGGTGTCACAGCTTTTAATTTGTCAGAATTATTTAATTATGTAAAATTCAGTTAATTAAGTAAATAGTAAAATTCAGTAAAGGCTCCATTACTAATATTCAGTGTATTAGGTGTTTACAACTTTTCATTTGTCACACTTATTTCATTATTCAAAATAGAGTTAATTTGTCAATATTGGTGGCTCAACAAGAAACAAGAACAACACGAAACAAGAAACCACAAAAAAAGGCTCCATTACGTGCATCCATTACGTGATCACAACTTTAAGTTCTAAAATAAATTTTATTATTTTAATTATGGTAATTTGGCAATCTTGATGGTTCAGTTACGAAACAAGAAACCACACAAAATGGCTCCATTACTAGGTATATTAGGTGTTCACATTTTAGTCAAAATTATTTCATTATTTCAGATGTTGTAATCTGTCAATCTTAGAAGCTCGGTTACAATAAACAAAAGGGATGCAATGTGTATTTATAGGTGTGTAAAACATTTAATCGAAATCTGTGGGTATGAGAGATTTAAATTTCATTTCATCATCCAACAATGCCTACGTTAAAAAGTTAGAATAATAAAACGCTTTTAAATTATCATGATTTATTTCCAAACTGTGAGTCAAAGTCTCATCAAGTGACATTGTTTAATAGAAATAAATAAACCTGAAACTGATGTTCCTCCTAATCTGACACTAATGAAATAAACATTGGTTTTGATGCGAACGTTATATACGGAAGTGGTCTGGCTTGTTTAAATCGGCAATACAATAATATTCTTCAAGTATAGGCAATAGCACGAAGTAGTTTCCTGGTTTGAAAATATGAAAATATTATCTTCCACAGCAACATCACAAAACAATATAATAATCACTAAATAAGATCAGTAGACTAATTAAAATGTAAGCTAGATAGCTGTATACAAGTACCTATAGAAGAAGACAACAATAATAAATGGACATCGATCGTATTTGCCATGAACAAAGGTAAACATTAAGTTGACCTGTCAGGGAGAGGCAGAGAGGTGGAGATGCCAGGTATAGGCCGGCCCATGCTATCCGTGTACATAGGCGAGTAAGGCGGGTAGCGTAAATTTCATCACCCGTCATACTCCTTCCCACCAGCACTATAAACACCAGGTGGCTCAGCTAGTTAATCTTAACTAAGTTCCTTTTAAGTTACATTGCCTTCCAAAAACCATCCGGATTTTATATAAATGTGTTGTAAACATCTGTAAGCCTGCACGCTTTACCAATTGAGTTTATATGACATAAAAAAGTGAACTTGGGAGAATTTAAAAATGGGGAAACGCTTTTGCAATCATCTATCTTTCGTGTACCTTTCAGTTTACCAAGTGGCGACAAATATGTAGTACGAGATGAACGCACAAATTCCGGTCTACACCGGAACAATACACGTACAATTTACGTTATTCACATGACTCAAAGTTGGGAACTTTTAACAAATTATAATTTGAGATGACTCAAATTCAACCAAAAGAAATTGACCCTTTCGTTATACTAACTTCGGAACTATTGAAAGAAAAACAGAAAAATTTAGACAAGAAGTCACGTTGTTAGCGTTAACTGTAATGATAGGTAACACTTAATGATCAGTGAAAGCTGCTATAAACTTATACCCCATATGACATGTTGTACAAACATGCCAATCATGCCAACATGTACAAAGCCAATCCTTGGCGGATTGGTACTCCAAGTGGCGAATACAAACGCCGCCAAGACTACTGCTACAATGTTCGCTCGCAAAACGGTGAAGCACATGCCCGAGCTGTCCTTGCACGGGGAGCCAATAGCCTGGGAGCCCAAAAGCCTCTATAGTACGTCCAGCGAGCGTGGAGCTATTCCTTTCATAAGATGAGCAGTATTGTTCGTCCCTTGTTCGACAGTTAAGCTCTGACAAGATACAACTCTTTTTATGACCTGCCACCCCTTCCACCTACACTGTTGCCATTTTAAACAACTTTCCTTGAATTTTAAAAGCCAACTGCATTGAAAGATATTTGGCACCACAACAAAACAACCCTTCCCCGATTACCTGCAGTGGTTGAGAGATATTAACAACCGGACACGCGTCAAAACACTCAGGATTACAAGCTGAACCCATTGTTGAATTTTACACAGCATTTGCTGAACTGGCTCCACGCTCGCTAGACGTACTATACCTTGGTGTCTTGTTGGACAGCAAGCTCACCTGGCGAGCCCATATCGAGAGGACGCAACAGCGAGCTACGAGGAAGATGGCCGCTCTTTATCCCGTACTGCAAGACACGGGCAGCTTCGTAGGGCCTAGATGGGTAACATTTTTTTTAGTAACCAAAATGTCCGTGGGATGGCTCCAGCGGTTGGGTAACATTTTTATAGTAACTAAAATGAGTTTTAAAGAGTTAAAATGACCAATTTATGTATTAATATCCTTTGGTAGTCAGTTCAGTTGTAATCTCAAATACATTTAAACATGTAAATTACAGGGTCCAAGATGCATAATATAATAATTGTGAAACGAAATGTCATCATTGACAGCCCAACATACCTATAATTTCCATTTTTCGAATTTTCGTCATCTTGCCGCGTTCTAATCTCTGCCCAGTAAATAGTTTTCACATGAAAACAAGAGACGACATCAAGCTTCATCTTTATACTATGTTAATTTTTAGTTTGTTTTTTTGTTTTTTCGTAAATTTTTGGGTCATTTTTAATAATGTAAACACTCTGTGCTGTAATTATTTGTACCGGAAATCAAAGCAGGAAATTACGTCATTTTGTTACCATCTAGGCCTACGTCGGATTACAAGACACGCGTCTACACTGCCATCATACGACCTACGCTGACATACGCCTCGCCAGTGTGGAGCGGTTGTGCCTCGCTCAGCTCGCGAGCTCTTTTGCAACGCGTGCAGAACAAGGCAGCAAGATTCGCCCTGGGAGTCTCGATGTACGCGAGGACAGCGGACAGCTCGACCTCGAGTACTTGGACGACCACATGCTGCAGCTCAACCAAGACTTCTACGAGCAGTTGGCAGACAACGCCAATCCGCTGATCCATGAGTTGAGCCTCATTGAGGTCAATCCCTTCGACCGCTACGCGCGGCCGACCACAGCGCTGGATCTGTGAGAAACAACCATCAGCTGCTGCCTGCAGATTCAAGACGACCACCATGCCTAACTCCCGACAGCGACTGGATATATAGGCAACAGCCAAGATCCAAACATCGTTGCCAACATTATGGCAACCAGAAGAAAGCTGATGATGATACATCTTTGCAGTCGCCGCCAGAAGATGAAGGAAGTAACTCCTTCGAAACGGCGCGAACGGCCCTTATCAGGGCCACCAGCACATTCATCGAAACAAACCGTCACCACTGCCAATTCAATTAAACTATATTTAAATATCTATATATATATATTAAAATATATTAAAATATGTTATAATAAAATATTGCAGCTGATACATGCTATAGCAGTTTTAAAAAAATTCTATACGTGGGAAAGCAGCCAAATACTCTTTTAAAAATATCAGCATGACTTTTTCCGTAGGGTCGCAATTTTTAACTGAAATAAAGCTGTGACTTTGAAGCGATATATCTCGAAAATTAGTTCACGTTGATCACTTTTTCTTGCCATATTATGATGCAGAACATAACAATCTATTTATATGCGAAATTTGAACGATTTCTATGCATAAGTGAAATTCGGAGATCCCTCCTTAAACTTGCTTAAACAGAAGATTATTGTTACTATGAATCGAATCAAGATTAATGCATTTTAATTTTATAAATAAAGATATTATACTATTTATTATTATTAAAATAATCATGAAAGTAAGTTGTTTAAATCCAGGTTTGAAAACGTCTTGAAAAGGTTTGAAACCATTTCAAAAAAGGTTTGAAAATCACCTTGATATCTTATCTCTCCAAAGATCTCTGTTGCCAGATAAAGGCTTGTAATTCAAAAAGTAATTAGATTACCATGCTATCTTATGAGAAATGCCATCATATAAAAGATGTAATATCTTAAAAATGAGTACCGTAGGGTGGTTTTTTGACTTTAGATATTATGCATTTGTCTAAGTTTTGTGAATTCCTTGACAAAATTTCAAGGATTTTTTTTTTAACTTTTCGAATAGTGATGGCAAGACTTACAATGTTTTAATTATATATTATTATGTGTACCATATTGCCACCGGGCATTGTATAATGCCTAGCGGTATAATAATGGTAACATAAAATAAAACTAACTTCAATGAACGGTTATGTGTTTGTTTATTGAAAAGAATTGATAAGTTTATTGATATTTATAAGTTTTCAGCAAGAGCTCCGACGGTTTCGTTTCTTCTATCGCTGAAGTAGACTTGTTGACTTGTAGGTCCACTGAATCTAAAACAAGCCAATCAACATCTTCGATGAACAACAAGCAGAATGAGTTTAATTTACTTTAGCAAAACAATTTAATATCTAATTAGATAATATGAATTGAATTTATTGTTCACACTTAAAGCGACTACTCTGCAACATATTCATGTGAACCATGACACTTAAATGACATTCATGTGTAGCACTTATGCTACATGTATGATCAAAAGCCCAGAAGAAACTGATTTGGCTGAAAATATTATGTGATAGTCTCATTCATTTGACACTTGAGATTGTCAATACCTCTTGCCTAACCCAGGGTACATATAGATGTTTATTTAAAACTGCAATATTGACAGTTAAAATTCAAATCTTCGTAGGAATATCAGGTTCTTTACTATTTCATTTCAAATATGCAGCTAATTTCTAAATTATTTCAAACGTCAGGGGTTCTTGAAAACATCAATTTCAGAATGCTTAAAAACACGTACCTTCCGACTCTAGGGAATTCTTGCCCTGGAACTCCAGGAACTCGGGCGTGGAGAAGAACTCAGGAACTCGGGCGTGGAGAAGAACTCGGGATCTCCAGCGTGAATATTCTCGCAGAATAAGACACAGACACACGCATTATTACCCATTCGTCACTACAAGCAATGTTGTTTGAAAATAAATATACAGAACAAATTAATAAAGTAAACAAACATTATCAATGAATATAAAAGAATAAAATAAACAAACAAAGTAAATGAATAAATATTAGGCCAAGATATACTGTAATGTCACGCAAGCACAGAACTTTTACACTGACTTTTATGCACAACCCGATCAGGCATTCGTTCTGATCAGGTGCACATAAAAGCAAGCATTTTTTTTTTTTTAATATTAGTTAAGAGGAGATAATTTTTATTGAATAATTTTTTTTTGTATATCAGCTAATAATTATTGTAGTGTCTCACAAAAACATAACTTTTACACTAATTTTTATGCACAACCCGATCAGGCATTCGTTCTGATCAGGTGCACATAAAATCTAGCAATTTTTTTTTATATATATTAATTAAGAGGAGATAATTTTTATTGAATAAATTTTTTTTTTTTGTATATCAGCTAAGAGGAGATAATTTTTATTTAATAATTTTTTTTTGGATAAGTATTAGTAGAGGAGATAATTTTTATTGAATACATTTTTTTTGTTTTTTTGTATATCAGCTAAGAGGAGATAATTTGTATTTAATAATTTGTACTTAATAAATATATATTTTTTTTTGTTTTTTTTGGATAAGTATTAGTAGAGGAGATAATTTTTATTTAATAATTTTTTTTTGTATCAGCAAAGAGGTTAATATAATAATATTGTAGTGTCTCGCAAAAACATAAATTTTACACTAATTTTTATGCACAACCCGATCAGGCATTCGTTCTGATCAGGTGCACATAAAATCTAGCAATTTTTTTTTATATATATTAATTAAGAGGAGATAATTTTTATTGAATACATTTTTTTTTTTTTGTATATCAGCTAAGAGGAGATAATTTTTATTTAATAATTTTTTTTTGGATAAGTATTAGTAGAGGAGATAATTTTTATTGAATACATTTTTTTTGTTTTTTTGTATATCAGCTAAGAGGAGATAATTTGTATTTAATAATTTGTACTTAATAAATATATATTTTTTTTTTTTTTTTTGGATAAGTATTAGTAGAGGAGATAATTTTTATTTAATAAATTTTTTTGTTTTTTTGTATATCACCTAAGAGGAGATAATTTTTATTAAATAATTTGTATATATTTTTTTTTTTTTTTTTTTTTTTTTTTTTTTTATATCAGCTAAGAGGTCAATATAATTATTGTAGTGTCTCACAAAGACATAACTTTTACACTAATTTTTATGCACAACCCGATCAGGCATTCGTTCTGATCAGGTGCACATAAAAGCAAGCAAGCAATTTTTTTTTTTTTTTTATATAAGTTAAGAGGAGATAATTTTTATTGAATAAATTTTTTTTGTTTTTTTGTGTATCAGCTAAGAGGAGATACTTTTTATTTAATAATTTGTATTTAATAAATATATATATTTTTTTAGTTTTTTTTTGGATAAGTATTAGTAGAGAAGATAATTTTTATTTAATACATTTTTTTGTTTTTTTGTATATCACCTAAGAGGAGATAATTTTTATTAAATAATTTGTATATTATATTTTTTTTTTTTTTTTTTTTTTTGATAAGAGGAGATAATTTTTATTTAATAATTTTTTTTTTTTTTGTTTATCAGCACCGGGGGTGGGGGCGTCGGCATGTCAAGGTGATGGCGAAGGCAGGGATGTTTCACAAAGTCAGTTGTTTAATGCAAGACCCAATGAAGAGAAATAGCTATAGGAGCCGAGAGCTGAATTTACGGCGCGGTACAAACAGGCGTTTGCGCAGGATGAACTCTGTTTTTCCTGAAACGACACTTGCAGTGCTCCCTAAACCAATCTCGAATCCTCTTGCAACAAGATTTCCCGGTGGAGGGATTCAGAACTTCAACTTCCTCATGCAGTGCATGTTCAATGTTAGGTTGCAGAGCTACAGGTGGTATAGATTCAATAGGTGGTTCATTAGCTTGAAGAGGAGGCGGTGACACATGTGGATCAAGTGACACACTGGGATCAAGACACTGAATTGACACCGGTGGGGCAAGTGGCTCAAGAGACACAAGTGCCACCGGTGGGGCACATGGAACTTGTGTCAAAGGTGACACAAGTTGGACACTTGGAACAGGTGGTAAGAGCTTTTGCGCTCGCAAAGGTGGTGCCTCTGTGTCTGGGTTTTGTACCCACTCATGTCCCAATAATTCCGAAGAAGACCATTTTCGATAGTATCTTAGTATGCAAAAGAAATAGAAATCAAGCATCTCCGAGGTTGCGCCATGAAAGAAAAGACCAGTGCTGCGATCTACCATCATATTCTTAGCAATAAAACCTGTAGCGCGCAGATCTTTCGTAAAGGTGTCGACACCGGGAGACTTGTGATAGGAGGATATACCGAAATCGCAAAGAAGCACGGCGCCGTCGTCCCCGACTAAGAGATTCCTACAAGCCACGTCATTATGAGCGATGCCAATGCCATGCATATGAACTAACGCTCGGAGCAAATCTTTTATTATGTGACGAATAATAGGTTCCGTAAACTTTACCTGAGCCTCTCTCATAAGGTCTAATATGGTGCCCCTTGTGTAGAGAGGCATAACTATCCACAAATGCTCTCGACTCCAATAAGCTTGAGTCATTTTAACGATGTTCTCATGGTCCAAAGTGGACCAAATGTCGATTTCATTTAGAAAAGTCCTCAGGGTCATATTAGGTTTCATACGAGCTAGCTTCATTGCTACATCCACTCCGTTTTCGTCTTTCACCTTGACGACATGCCCATACGCCCCCTGACCTATCGGTACCACGTTTAACAAATCACATGGCGGTAAACCTTCGATAAGTATCCCTGCCACTAACAAAGCCCTGAAAAACAAATCCTTAAACCTTTCCTCTTCACGCATCTCTCCCTCCTTGTCTAATTCAGGGGGCAAGGAAAACGGAGGAAGATGGTGCGGCTTTCCTACTGGAATCTCTGAAACGTGGTACGCTAAGGTGACAACTGGATGCGGCGGTGGGTGTCCACCATAACTGCCGGGTGACACTACGTTAATTGTGGTTGAAATACCAGGTGCGGTGCCACACCCCTGCCCCCCGTAGGAGACAGAGGCTCCACCGAAGCCCTGGGGAGTGTGTAGCAAACTTATCGTACTGGGTCCAACACTACCTAAACCCAGACGGCGGGCCTGTTTAATCAGCGCGCTCCCGCTAGCTGCCTCGTTGTAAGCTTCCGTAATATTCATCGCATTCGTATTCGTATCCATAATATTATTCATAATATTTATCGGGGCTCACTTTGGTTTCGACGCAGTCCTCGAGCATTGCCGCCCCCCACTGCTGTTCTGGATCCTCCCGCGTCGTCTTCTCTGCTCTTCGAACTCGCGAACTCTCGACGCATCAACACCCTCCGAGGATGCGCAACCTCCATCTTGGTCTGCTAAAGAAAAGAAAAGTCCGTTAATTCAACAGCTTCTTGGAATATAATGCATTGCGCGGTCGCTCCCCCCAACCAAGTCGTAATGGGTGCACACTCTCACTCAACATACTGTTAAATTGCCTAACTTTAATATAAAAAGGCTGAGGGGTGTTAAAATAACACAAATAAAAGTAAATTTCCGCTACATATTCAGAGCGTGCTCTGACTTAGCTTCTGACGTCACACTCGCAGTATAATACAAGACCACACCGATAGCCTGAGCCAACTTGCTACGCGCTGGGGGCCAATTCTTGAGATTCACGTTTTGAAACCGTTTTACGTTTACATGTTATAAAACTGGAAACAGTTGACAACTATCGGTTAGCTTTCAACTTTTTTACGTTTTAAACAATGAAACCGAGACACGGTTTCAAAACGTTAATCTCAAGAAATGGCCCCCTGTGTCAATGTTCTCTCGCACCTTATAGTTGCGGCTGCGACTGCCATTTTGTTGGCACACGTCACAATAAGAGTCAAACTGGATAATTCGAGCATCATGACATTTTCCCTGTGCGTTTTCTTTTGTTTCTATTATTGATCAATGCCCAGGTCAAACCGTTCAAACAATCGATCTGAAATGTTCAACTGCAGTTGAAATCTCAATTTAGTTCTGGAAAGGCAGTTTAGATTTCAACTGCAGTTGGCCAAAGCGATTTCAACTGCAGTTGAAAGTCATAGTGTGAACAAGGTATCAAGCAAGCGACCTACTCTGCAACATATTCATGTGACCCATGACACTTAAATGAAATACATGTATAGCACTTATGCTACATGTATGAATAACAAGGCTTCAAAAGCCCAGAAGAAACACAATGGGCTCAAATTATGTGATGGTCTCACCCATTTGACACTTTTGACACTTGAGATGGTGAATACCTGTTGCCTATGCCAGGGTATAGATGTTTATTTAAAACTGCAACTTTGACGGTAAATATTCAAATCTTCGTAGGAATATCAGGTTCTTTACTATTTCCATAAAGTACAATTTCATTTCAAATACATACAACAAATTTCTTAATTATATCAAACGTCGGGGGTTCTTGAAAACAATTCTATTACAGAATGATTAAAAACCACGCACCTGCCAAAATCTTGGGAATTCTTGCTTCGTGAGGAACTCTGGAACTCCAGGAACTCGGCGTGGTAAAGAACTCAGGAACTCGGGCGCGGTGAAGAACTCAGGAACTCGGGCGCGGTGAAGAACTCGGGACCTCCAGGGTGACGAACTAGGAGAATCAGACAACATACACAAGTATTAATATGTAATTTGTCACTACAAGCAATGGTTTTTGATAATGTGATTGAAATGATGCCCTCAAATTTTTTTTGTCTTGGTCTCCGGGATCGAACCAGGGTCTATGAAAATGAATTCCTCTAGTGTCATTCGAGGAGCTAACTTTCAAATAGCAACTAGTTCAGATAATAACCGAGAACTAATATCTTATGTGTCGCACACATTGTCAACATTAAAACCAGGAAACCGCTCGCGTTGAGCGAGCCTTCGTACTGCTTACGATTTGAGTTGACTGAGGGCCCGAGAACTATCGTAATTTGCAACTAGTGGACGACAAACGACCCTTTTCAGAGCTAACATCACATAAACCAAATGGAGCGTGTATCGAAAAGCCACTAGTTACTGCTTACGATGTGATACTTATGCGTTTGTAAGCCTGTGCTCTAGAGCCCTTGGCAGGGAAGCATTAAGATGGCACTGCGCTAGAATACCAAATGAAATTCCTGGCATAAATTTGCAAATATTTCAAGACTATAGAACAAAATGTCCTCTAAACGACAAATAACTTTTGAAGGCAACTACAAATCAGTCTGAAAATTGTCAAAAATACCTCAAATGTTGGTCCCAATGACCGTGCAAAGTTTTGAGTGAGTAATCATGTATATGGTTTTACAATTGGTTGCAGAAATTGTATTGCGATTTATTTTTAACAAATGGTAGCAGGTACTTTCAAGACTTTTTTTGTAATATCGATCGATTCAGCCACCTTAAAAGGACTGTTTTGCAATGGCAACCAGTGACATTCCTTACTGGTTGGAAGCAGAGTTTAAAAAGTTAGACCTAATAGATTTTGGTGAGTGCATAACGGTTATTTTGATTCCATGTAGGCATCCTGCTCGTGACGTCATGCTCCAAGGCATGTAGAAATGTTGCAGTGAGCCATCTAGCGTTTAAACGTAACAACGCTGCCAGATAATATTTGACAGTGACACTGGCACGCGGCACGCCCCTTTTCCTTTGAAATTTGTTTCAAATGGCTACTTTCTCGAAAATCCAATATTTCAAAATAACAACATATTTGTTGGTAAATCACACTATTTTCATACTAAAAAGCATACATTTTCATTCAATAATATGGCATTAAAATCAGTGTAAATTTTGGCGGAAACGCTATCCCGGCCAGTGATGTCATATTGATATGAAGGATTTGATATTTCATATTTCATAGAATTGGCAGTAATGGGGATGAAAAATGGAAGATCGGCAGGTGTTGATGAAGTGAGGTGTTGATGAGGTGTTGTTGAAATGATTAAAGCTGCAGGAAAATCAGGATTGGAATGGTTTTATCGGGTGGTTTGTGCGGCATGTCATCAAAAAAGAGTACCTAAAGATTGGTCGCGAGGAGTAATTGTGCCTATTTTAAAGAAAAGAAATAGGAAGCAATGCTCAAATTATCGGGGTAATACTTTAATGAGCCAATGTGCTTTGATATATGAAAGGATTTTGGAGAAACGGTTAAGATGGGATGTAGAAGAGAGTCTAAGAGAAGAGCAATATGGATTTAGGAAGGATGGATCGCAATCGATTTGATTTTCGCAATGAGACATATCATGGAAAGAAGTTGGGAACAAGGAAAGGAATTGTGGGTGGCATTCTTAGATCTGGAAAAAGCATACGACCATTTGCCTCGCTGTAAAGTGTGGGAAGGTTTAGAAAAGAGGAATGTTGAGCAAGGGTTGATAGAAAGAGTAAAGAGTTTGTATGTGGGATGTGAAAGTTGTGTTGAGAGTGGTTGTGGGAAGACTGAATGGTTCTCCATAAACTCAGGAGTAAGGCAGGGAAGTGTGCTGTCGCCACTACTGTTTACGGTAGTAATGGATGACATGATTCGGGAGGTGGTAAATGGGAAAATACCAACACTGGAGTATATGCAGATGATATTGTGGTGTGGAGTGAGAGTAAGCACGAAGTACAGGCAAAAATAGATAAATGGAATGAAGTAAGCACATGTTTTAGAATGAAGATTAGTAGAGACAAGAGCGAGTATTTGGTCATGGCAAAGAAGAGAAAAGCACAAGATCAAGGGTTGCAGTTGAGAGGTGAAGAAATGAAGAAGACGGAAGCTTTCCCGTATTGGGAAGCCTACTGACAGAGGACGCTAGATGTGGAGAAGAAGTGAGGAGGAGGGTAAAGAAAGCATATGGATTCTACCAACAAGTAAGAAAGCTAGTGTGTAGAAAGCTAGTGTGTTTAAATAAGCTAGTGTATTTAAAACAATGTGCCTATGAGATGGTGTCTTTTGCGACATGTCAACTCTTTTAATGAGTCATTACGACATTGAGACTATTTATAAGTGTATTCAAAACACTGTGCCCATTAGATGGTGTCTTTTGCGACATGTCTACTCATTCAATGAGTCATTACGACATTGTGACTTTTTCTAAGTGTATTCAAAACAACTTGCCTATTGGTGTCTTTTGCGACATGTCTACTCATTCAATCTAATCCTAATCAATCATAATTCTAATCCAGTCTCACTCATTGGTGGATAGATGAAAAAAATGAAGTAACACCAAGCCCATATTGAAATGTAAGGGGAAACAATTGAATTTTAGTTAAACCTTCACAAAAAGCATGTAGTATATTCAAAGTTAAAAAATATAAAAGAGTCTATTAAATAGTGAATATCAGATATATAAACAAACAAGTCGTACAAGTGGGGGGCCCCCTTACCCCTGACAAAACGTTTTCAGCCTAGACGTAACCTTGGTCTTATTGTTACGTTTAGACGTACGAATATACACTCCGATATCTTTGATCATTGTCTTGAATGAGTGCACTTTTAATTGTAGTTATTTTCCAATTTTTTCCTAGACGTTTCCGTGGCAAGTATTTACACTTTCAAAATTAAATCAAGATTATTTGCGTTCAAACGATTTATTAATATTGCATTATTGTGATGTGTTATTTCATATTAGCTATCAATTTGTTGACTTCTGAGCACAGAAGATAAGTTTTTTTGTGATTTTTCTTTGTACAAATTCATGGACTTCATGACTATATTCATCTAGAACGAACGGTTCTCTCACTTCTATATCGATAACATTGACCGAAGTGAAGACTTAATTAACAGACCCTGGGTTTTCAGGCGATTCGGCTGTTGTCTGCGATTTGAACGACATCTATAGCGTGAAGAGTTAACTACTTGATCACCAATCGTGATGGTGGTTTGTTCACCTATTTACCACTAGTAGCTTATATATGCGCTAGCGAAGCTGACGACAGCCAATGGAAACGGCTTAGGAAGAATTTGAAAAGGATTTTAATCAGCGCCCCTAAATGTAATAACTAGGTTTCGTCTGCGCATGAGCAACTTCAAGGTCACCCGTGTAAAAGCTTCTGCCCGCGAAACATTCCCGGCAGATGTCTCTGGCGAAAGTATTTTGTTCTATTTTGAAACCACATCGGATTTAGTTATTGGAAATACACTTTCAATCTTGGCTGTCCTGCAACACACCCCTGGACCTCTCAGAATACCTCTGAGTTAAAGCTCTAAAGCTCTAAAGCTCTAGTTTTAATAATCAAGGGTTTTATTTGACTTGTCAAGACTCGTATATTTGTTTTTAAGGCTGTTTTCCCTCTGAACATTTGCAATAACGCCATGAAACACTTGATTACTACAAGAACCTTGGTTGACAAGAGGCCTGCATGAGGTAACTGGACGCGCGTGGGTCTTCAAAGTGTTTATTTAGTTTTGTCTTCACACAAACAGAGTGGTAAATAAATATGTACGTGGCATTGTTTATTAGAGTGTGAACTTGAATCCTTCAAGAATCCTGAATCCTTCCTTCTTTACTCCTTCATTTTGTACACATTCTTTTAGTTTGAAGAGAAATCTGTATAAATCACTCTAAGAGCCGCGCGTCATGTTCCTCACTAAGACGTAGCTTGCGAGAGGTCCGTGATAAATGAATTGTTACTCACATTTCCCGGATGTCGGCTGTGAAGTGATGATGTCCAAAGCACTGCATCCTCGATCATCGACAGCCTCCTCCAGTGAAGTGATGACGTCATGATGTCCAAAGCACTCCATCCGCAGTCTCTTTCACGTGAGATGAGCAGAAACTTCTTCCCGTCATGTGGAAACCAAACGTCATTGTATCTAACCGATCGATTAAGTAAATCCAACCAAATCATATGGTAAATACTACCAAATCATTTGATAACATGAATCATTTTGCAACCAAATTTTGATTGATCTAACCAAACTTTTTTGTGGTAACACCTTAGATGAACAATAAGCAGGAAGCGTCTAATTTACATAGCAAAACAATATTAGGTATGCATAAGTGATTGTACTTTTCACACTTCAAGGGACACTCTGCAATAAAATCATGTACCATATTTTAATGGCACTATGTCACTTATACGGCGCTTATGGTACTTATTGCCCATGGCACTTTTATGGTGTGTTTGGCACTTATAGGTATATGTTTAGTTTCACCCATTTGATACTTTGGCACTGAGATTGTGAATGCCTGTTGCCTATGCTATGACAATATGAAATTAATTTTAAACTCCTACATTGAGAGTAAACATTTAAATCTTTGAAGGTGTATCAGCAGTGCGATTGTATAACTTCTTAGCCGAGATAATGGATCGTTATCTATACCAATTGATGAAAGTAATTTAGCCTATCAGAAGGTAAAGCAATTCAAAGTGCGTAAAGTCGACTTCCTGAGATAAATAATGGTATATCCTAGTAGCTTTTGCACAATTCAAATGATTAACAATGATATTAATAGTTTACTTTCATCAATTGGTATAGATAACGATCCATTATCTCGCCCAAGAAAGTTATACAATCGCCCTGCAGGTTCATTGCATCAGGTTCATATATCAGGTTCAGGCTCAGATACAAAACGTTTTAGAATGTGTATAATCCACGAACCTTTTCTTCATGTGATTCATTGAAGAAGACTGCCGAACACTGGGGCACTCGTGGGCGATGAAGAACTCAGGAACTCGAGGGCGATGAAGAACTCAGGAACTCGAGAGTGATGAACTTGAACTGGATGGATCTGTTGGGCCGATGATGAAGTATGGAAAGAGAAGAAGAAACTATGCGAGTACATTGTCATTGAGAGAGGAGAAATACAGAGAAGAGAGGTATTGGCAGCAAGGTTTTTCAGCAATTACGAAAATTGCAGTGGAACGAGCATTTCCACGAGAAAATCAATATGTTGTTATACAAAGTCTTTTTGGTCCGATTTTAACATTATGGAGCTGTTACTTGGACTATGGGATGGAGACATAAAAGTAAAATTCAAGCATCATTTTAGAGATCCGTGTCAAGAGTAACAGAAATTGTAAAAATTCTCAGTGTTACAAGAGAAAAGAAATATATAAATATATACACAAAATCACACAATATAAACATTGTGTTTAAATCACATCAAAATTCACAAAATGCAACAGTGTAATTGAAATCTTTTCCGGACCTTCGCGGCCCGGACCCGCGTATGCTTGTGAGCAACTCAGGACCCTTACCTAATATCGCTATTATTTCAGTAGCACCGTGTTACTGTAGCACGATCGGCTAGTTGCCATGGCGACAATGCTAATTCTTATGGCTAAAACTTTTAAAACAAAAGTTGTGCTACAGTAACACGGTGCTATTGAAATATGGCGATATTAGGTAAGGGTCCAGGTTCCGTTACTTTACCTTCAAATATTACCTACTTAACAATCAAAAGCACGCTACTGGATTCATGAAAAATAATCATAATTGAACAATTAAAAGAGACCGAAATATGAAGTTATACTGAAGCCACGTAGTATACCTAGTATAATACTAGGTAATATAATAGTATACCTAGCTGATACCTACAGTATAATATTTAAAGTCGATGGATAATCGTTGGAGACAAACAAACAAAGCTTATCAGCATTGTTATCGTCGGAAATAATGTTACAAAATATCGATCACTAAGTAATTTTTGTACCTCAAGTTGTTAGATAATTTCAAAATGGGTCTAATTTATAGCTAAATCGTGAATTACGAATGAGCTATCAAAGCGTGCATTAAAAAGGAAATTGTTTGAGTGCGTGTGCGTGTGCGTGTGCGTGTGCGTGTGCGTGTGCGTGTGCGTGTGCGTGTGCGTGATCGGGCAGCAATGGGAAACGACGTGCGTGAGTGTGAGTGAAAAATAAATATGATTTCGTGACGTGACCCGACGCGAGTGTCGTCACCTCTAGTGCCTTCCTGTTTCGTTCAATTCGCGAATTAACTAGTGGCAAGGAACTATAATGAACACTAAATAGCGTCCCGTAAAATGTCGTGTATTGTTCAAACCATAAAAAACACTCCGTGTAAAAATACCAGCCAAGTCCTTTGAACTATAAAAAAACATAAGAAATCTAAAAATTCAGCACTGAAAAATATTGATATCAAGAAATGGGCCAAGTCAAAACTTAATTTTAAATTATAGGTAATATATATATTTATATATTATATTATATATATTTATATATTTCTATACTATTTATATACACGATGCGCCAAGTATATTTTGGTTTTTAAAATTAAGTTTTGACTTGGCCCATTTTTTGATATCAATACTTTTCAGTGCTGAATTTTTGGATGTCTTCCCTTTTTTACAGTTGAAGAGATTGGCTGGTATTTTTACACGGAGTGTTTTTTGTGGGGATATCACTAATTTTTTTAGTTTATTTACACAACTTGTAACACATATCGGAGCAACAATGACTAATTCCTTTTAAAAAAACGCAATCACCGAATTGGTTACTAAGAAAAATTGTGTTTGGTGCTTAAATAAGCGTAAAGTGATATTCAGCAACACGAAATATCTCAAAAATAGCAAATAGAATGAAAGAATATGTTTGTGAGAAAGTTACTAAACTCAAAACGTGGTTTAATTGAAAGGGCGTTCAGAAATGTATTACTAACCATTTAGACAAGGAGAGTATTACATTTCGTAGCCCTATCAAGACACAGCCTTGTACGAAAGTGTTCATGAAAGTTGTTTTTGAATGACATGGCCCCAACCACCGCCATGCCAAGTGACAATCAACCAGATCAATATTGCCCCCTCTTACGCACCTCATGGTACACAGCTGATGGCAGAGCTCTCTATGAGGCCGAGAATGTCATCTGGAAGAGATCATTTGATACGCGAACAAGGAAGCCACTAGAGTGACCCCTCTGACGCACCTCACGGTACACAGCTGATGGCAGAGCTCTCTATGAGGCCGAGAATGTCATCTTGAAGAGATCATTTGATACGCGAACAAGGAAGCCACTAGAGTGACCCCTCTTACGCACCTCACGGTACACAGCTGATGGCAGAGCACTCAATAAGGCCGAGAATGTCATCTTGAAGAGATCATTTGATACGCGAACAAGGAAGCCACTAGAGTGACCCCTCTTACGCACCTCACGGTACACAGCTGATGGCAGAGCTCTCTATGAGGCCGAGAATGTCATCTTGAAGAGATCATTTGATACGCGAGCAAGGAAGCCACTAGAGTGACCCCTCTTACGCACCTCACGGTACACAGCTGATGGCAGAGCTCTCTATGAGGCCGAGAATGTCATCTTGAAGAGATCATTTGATACGCGAGCAAGGAAGCCACTAGAGTGACCCCTCTGACGCACCTCACGGTACACGCTGATGGCAGAGCACTCAATAAGGCCGAGAATGTCATCTTGAAGAGATCATTTGATACGCGAGCAAGGAAGCCACTAGAGTGACCCCTCTGACGCACCTCACGGTACACGCTGATGGCAGAGCACTCAATAAGGCCGAGAATGTCATCTTGAAGAGATCATTTGATACGCGAGCAAGGAAGCCACTAGAGTGATATTTCACAATATGAAAGAGATTTAAATATCAACAATGCAGGTGGTACAAGTAGATTAAGCAAGTCCGAACGCACTATATACCTCCCCAAATGTGTCAAGTGCTTACATTTTATTGCGGTTGGCTAGATTCTAGATTGATTTAGATTGACTGATGTTATAAACGGTTTATTTCTTATTTCCAAAAAACCGCGATATTGAGGAGTTCTGTAACGTGAAGTAAATGTTTGACTTACTAGCACAGTAGAACTTCATTGTTTAAGTATACTTATGCACTAAGATGTCAGTATAATATATACTTTAGTGTCAAACAAAGGTCCTACGGCCAGCAAGTTGTTCAAGGCAACCCTTAACCAGGCATTCGTTCTGACCAAGGGTGCATAATAGCTAGCACAGTAGAACTTCATTGTTGAAGTATATCCCCTAAGATGTCAATATAATATATACTTTAGTGTCAAACAAAGTTTCTATGGCCAGCAAGTTGTTCAAGGCAACCCTTAACCAGGCATTCGTTCTGACCAAGGGTGCATAATAGCTAGCACAGTAGAACTTCATTGTTGAAGTATATCCCCTAAGATGTCAATATAATATATACTTTAGTGTCAAACAAAGTTTCTATGGCCAGCAAGTTGTTCAAGGCAACCCTTAACCAGGCATTCGTTCTGACCAAGGGTGCATGATAGCTAGCACAGTAGAACTTCATTGTTGAAGTATATCCCCTAAGATGTCAATATAATATATACTTTAGTGTCAAACAAAGTTTCTATGGCCAGCAAGTTGTTCAAGGCAACCCTTAACCAGGCATTCGTTCTGACCAAGGGTGCATAATAGCTAGCACAGTAGAACTTCATTGTTGAAGTATATCCCCTAAGATGTCAATATAATATATACTTTAGTGTCAAACAAAGTTTCTATGGCCAGCAAGTTGTTCAAGGCAACCCTTAACCAGGCATTCGTTCTGACCAAGGGTGCATAATAGCTAGCACAGTAGAACTTCATTGTTGAAGTATATCCCCTAAGATGTCAATATAATATATACTTTAGTGTCAAACAAAGTTTCTATGGCCAGCAAGTTGTTCAAGGCAACCCTTAACCAGGCATTCGTTCTGACCAAGGGTGCATAATAGCTAGCACAGTAGAACTTCTCTGTTGAAGTATATCCCATAGCAGATCACAAAGTCACAAAGTCACAAAGCACACACGTCCTAATCAGTGTTGAACTCAGACATCGAGGTGGGGGGAGGCATAATGGTTACTTATGCAAAACATAAAGTTATCTTTAGCTGGACTCAGATTTTGGAAACTGGTTATTTTAGATTATTTAAAATCATTTTAGAGCAAAATGAATGATGAATGATGATGAGAATGTAGGTTTCTTGGAAAACTTCCTTGGAGTCAGAATGATGTTAAGGGATGTGCGTTGTGAAAATATCCGACCGAACCTGGGCTCGAACCCGGGACCTCTCACTTGTCGGGCGAGAGCTCTACCAACTGAGCTACCCGGTCGGACGGACGAACATTAGACACAACGCACTGATGAGGGTTAGAGATCTCCGAGGAGAATGGAATGATGGTAGAGGATGCTCACTACGAACTGTCATACCACCGGTGACGATACTGTCACAATGGCTCATTGCACTTGCGTGCGCAACGCTCTTTTACTCGACCGAGCGAGCTGAGCAACTCGTTCAGTCGAGTAAAATAGGGTTGCGCACGCAAATGCAATGAGCCATTGGGACAGTATCGTCACCGGTGGTATGACAGTTCGTAGAAGCATCCTCTACCTTCATTCCATTCTCCTCGGAGATCTCTAACCCTCATCAGTGCGTTGTGTCTAATGTCCGTCCGTCCGACCGGGTAGCTCAGTAGGTAGAGCTCTCGCCCGGCAAGTGAGAGGTCCCGGGTTCGAGCCCAGGTTCGGTCGGATATTTTCACAACGCACATCCCTTCCTATGAATGATAATGTTGGATCTGTCATAATAATAATATGCAATCTAATGGAGCTCTAGAATGACAAGATTGACAGTGCAAAATGTGTCAAAGTAGGGGGAAAGTAGGGGTTGAAATATGTTTTATAGAATATGAAATGCCGTGAGGCTACTCGCATCAGACATAGAAATATCTCAATTGAGAAAAAAAAGTGTCTGTGGAAATAGAATATTTTCCCGCGGGGACGGGGGGGGGGGGGGGAGGGGCACTCAGCCCCCTCAGATATGCCTGGTTCAACACTGGTCCTAATACAAAGATATTCTCATAATCAGTCCCCTACTACTATGTAGAAATTAGTAACAGACTCTTCTCAAGTAACCACATCAATGAATATATGAATTCAAATCTTTGATTTTATTTAAAAGAACATTTGTGATATGGCATATTTTGGTTTTAATGATTTGTACTTGTGGGACAATTGTCCATATTACAATGAAGAATCAATAATAAAAGTAACATTTATGAGAAATAAACTTGTGAGCGGGCTGTATATAAATAATATAATTTAATGCGAATACTCTATTGCGAGTTTATGGTTACTTTTTGGAAGGAAAACAGCACTTAAAATTTTTTCGTAACCATGTTTTGAAACGTTGACAAACAGTGGGTGTTTGTGGAGTTGACTCTAGATTTACTTGATTACTGGATGGTGGTCTGTCACTAACATCGAACATGTCTATAAATGAAGTATCAAAACGGCTCATACTTATCGTGTGATGATCGTTGACCCTGGCAGTGAGATCGTCATTCTTAGGAGAGGATACTAATGGGGCTGACAACTGTTCTCCCGAGAAAGATATTGGCATAGATCGATGCTTCATCCACTTGTGTAAGAGCAGATGGGAAACACTAGGTGTTTCACCTTCAGGCAGAGTACACAAGCGAACGAAGTCGAACATATCCAACGTGGCTACACACGCGAGGTCACTCAACGGCGCTTTGTCATACCCCATAAATATCCTCTTAGCAAGCGCACCCATAGCATGAATATCCTGATGAAAAGTCTCGTTCCCCCATTCCCTGTGCATTCTAGCTAGCCCGAAGTCGCACAAAAGAAGTGTGTCATCGTCCTTCACCAGGAGATTCCGCGCCGCGACATCGTTGTGAGCGATGCCCCTAACATGAAGATAAGCTAAGGCGTGGATCAAATCTTTAGTTATGTGGAGAACAATTCGTTCTCCCCACAAATAATCAGCCTTTCTCATCATGCTCAGTAAACATCCGCGTGCGCACAGCGGCATTACAACCCATAGATGTTCGCGACTCCAATAAGCTTGTTCCATGGGGACGATATTACAATGGTCTAACAGGCTCAAGATGGCGACCTCCTTGAGCACGTACTTCATTTCCATATCGTCCGGCATGCGAACAAGCTTGATGGCTACCTCCTCCCCACTAGCATCTTTCCCTCTAACTACATGCCCGTAGCCCCCCTGTCCTATCGGTACTAAACTTCCTAAATCAATGCCGACCGGGTCGCATCTCTTAATTAAACCTTTACCTTCTAGCTTGACGAACAATTCATCTTTCCGGCATCTCTCCTCATCTCGCTCATCGCTCGAGGCGTCAAGTTCAGCAGGAAGCTCGAAGTCTGGAAGCTTGCGGGGTTTCGGGACTTGTGCTTGGTACTTAACGGTAGCCTGATAAACTAATACATTGTGAGTTTGTGTTGCTACATCTACACTGACCCTCTCGTCCCAATATGTCTGCGTCCCGACGTCGCTCGATGGTCTCTTCGGCTTGACAGGTCTCGGAGTCAGTGGTCTAGTGGTTAGTATACGTGCTACTTCTTCTAGCTCCCAGCTAGGCGGCCGACGTCTGTTCCAGTTCGTCTTCACGCGTTCCCAACAAGTGGAAGGACGTTCCACTGAGTTCCCATTGCGGGCATCTCCAAGGACACGGGGTTGAACGTCGGCCCCAGCATCTGGAGTGGAGCGCTGACGTCTTCCCGTGTCCCGAAGCGATGTTGTTCTCGTTTTGATCAATTTGATTTTATTCATTTTGTGTATTTACCTCCATCTCGACTGCTTTCTGCATCCTCCTTCCGCGTCCAGATCTCACGCGTCGTCTTCTCTCCGCCTCCAACTCTTCCGGCAGAGTCTGATGAAGAAGAAGAGTCCGTTAATCCAACACATTCTTGGAATATAATGCATTGGCGTAGTCAAGTCGTTACATGGGACATTCGGCCTATCAATAACTGAAGACATCACTTTGTAGTGTAATGTTTTAATTTCTAGGTATGTCCCATCCGAATATGCCCTATTCCCGAGTTTGTTGAAAATGTTCGCCATGTGAAAACAAAAGATTTCACTTGACTTTGGGAGGGCACTTTTACCGGTTCTGAACAATAGGTAAATTTACCGGTCAGCGTTAAATTTTGTAAAATGATGGCTGATACCAAATCATGACTATACCAAATACTAAAATGCCCCTACTTTATAATTTGACCCATTTACAAACATTACCAGTCAGGACAATAACAATACATCTATAATCAATGTTAATAATGAAAAGGCCGCATTTTGATAAGGGATGATACAGCTCAGGGGGCGGCAACCTGAGGCTCCTTGGAGGCTCTTGATTAACTAATGATTTAAATAAAGATCTGGAATTGAACAATTTGAAAATTTGAAATAAAAACACCCTTGCGGGGCAACAATTAGAAGGTTATTTGATTAAGTTTGTTCATTGAAGCCCCAAAATCATTTTTAAATTGTTGACATTCTAAAATAAGCTCATTCATATAGTAATTATTGAAAATTTGCTTGATGTATTACAAATTAAAATTGCTATTGTCAATAAAAACGGACGCAATTTGAAAACCCGCCAAAACGCGACTTTTTTTTATCGAATAGGAAAGGAGATTTCCATTTGCACAGGCGGATGAAAAACGAGTGAGTATTATTGGAGCATTTTTGGACAACGAAATGCACGAAATTGCGAGAAATTTACATATGTATATTCAGTACAAGAATGCCAACAAATAAAAATTAAAAAAAGGCATTATGCAAAGCTTTCCCGTGGTTAATTATTGTTATACATTTATTACTCAATTCATTGACATCGATTCATTGGTTCAAATTGAAATTGATTTGGGGAGGAGCAAGAAAACCAAGGCCTCGAATCTTCTATAGATTCAGATTCAGATTCAGATTCAGATTCAGATTCAGATTCTTTATTTGTCAATTGACCATATACATGATACATATACATGACCGATGATACATGATATGATATGACCATATACTATCCTGTGTGGTAACCGAGTGATTTCTAGCAAGATTGGTCCATTAGTGTAATTAGAAATTGATTATTTAGTTTAGCAGGTTTGTTCTATCGCATAGCAACGATTTTTACCAAATGTTTATAAAATATAGTGGAGCGGTCACTCCACCTAGCCAAGTCGTGCTGTACACTCACACTCAATCAACATACCGTAAATGCCTAATAAACTGAGGAGCAGACCAAACACTTTTACTGTACGCAATAACATGGCATTTTCGGCCTACTGGATCTCAAAATTGGGAAATCTCACATTGTTGCAAAATATCTTAATTTGGAGCTATGGCCCACCCTACCAAAATTTAAGTGAGCTAACAATAGGTTATACTATTTGCGAGCTAGAGGGCGTGAAAATCGTGAAATTACATCACTTTCATCTTCTTCAGATGATGATTCAGAAATCAGGAAATGTCGCTATCACCGCCACAGCCTAAACGGCTAAACCGATCAATCTGAAATTTTTACCACATGTGCTCCTTTGGCGTCTGAGGTGCCATTTTATAAAACCAACCGGAAGCCGCCATTTTGAAACAGGAAGTGACGTCATATCTCGAAACCGGCTAAACCGATCGGAACGAAACTAGCGTCAAACGATTTGGACGGTCATTTATATGAAATAACAATAGTCTAAAAAGAAATGTACTATTACCGAAACCGGAAATGACGTCATAAAAATAAAGAATCAGACTTTCATCGCCTCTTAATACTACAATAACAACATATTCAGAAGGCTTATAATTATACAAAACATATATATAAATAAATTCTAGGTGGCAGTGATTTCAGCCGCCATTTTGTTAACCGGAAGTGATGCCATATCTCGACAACGGCTGGACCGATTGGAACAAATCTTATGCTTTTCTTCATGGAATATCACTTTAAGCATATTTTAGTACCAAACTCAACTTTTCTTAGTAATCAAATTGGAAATGGTTAATTTTTTTAAAGGAATTAGTCATTGTTGATCCGATATGTGTTACAAGTTGTTTAAATAAACTAAAACAATTAGTGATATCCCCATAAAAAACACTCCGTGTAAAAATACCAGCCAAGTCTCTTCAACTATAAAAAATAGAAGAAATCTTAAAATTCAGCATTGAAAAGTAGTGATATCAAAAATGGGCCAAGTCAAAACTTAATTTTAAAAATCAAAATATACTTGGCGCATCGTTTGTTAGGGCATTAGGGCAGGTAGATTTTATGAACTATATTTCACATCTGGCACTTCTAAACTATCTGTATGCACGATGCGCCAAGTATATTTTGGTTTTGAAATTTAAGTTTTGACTTGACCCATTTTTTGATATCACTACTTTTCAGTGCTGAATTTTAAGATTAATTCTATTTTTTATATTTGAAGAGACTTGGCTGGCTGGTATTTTTACTAGGAGTGTTTTTTTTGGTATAGCTACATGGACCATCATCACTATGATCACTGCATGATCAACTATAGACATGTATGTCTATGATCACTGCAATGATACGGTTATATTAAATCCAGAGTATTTAGAAGTCTTACAAAGTTGCAATGAAAATCTGAATAATGGGTAGTTATTGTGGTACGTGTTATATGCTTTTAATTGGCTTATCTGCTTAAGCTTTCTGTAAAATATAATTTCAGTTCGAGGGGTTGTCCGTTTCGGATTTGTCTGAAATTTTCAAGCGAGCGTAGCGAGCGTCTCCACTTGAAACTTATGGCTCGAATCTCTGTTTTTGTGTGTATTTGTGCATTTGGCGTCTCCTGCCAAACGAAGTAATGGATCAGGCCAATTTTTTCACACAACTTAAATTACTATTCTCGTTATGGTCAAAATGATTTTCAGCAAGTTCGCTCCATTGGTTGCATCGGAAACTTGATGTGTAGTTATAGTTAGCTTGGCAATGGGGATGAAGGAAACTCTGTGTATATAACTGCAATAGTTTGACCGATCATCACCAAATTTTGCAAGGTCATGTCTACCAGCATTATAAGTGATTTTTTACAAATCTGTAATGAGCTTCAAGAGTAATAGACATTTTACTGACATTTGTATACTTAATTTAAAACGGCCTATAGCCACACCACCATTTGACCTATCAAATGGTCTTCGATTAATCTGATCAATCAAACTCATATTTTGCATGGTCGTTCAGACCAACATTGTCTCTTATTTTACGAATTTTCAGCCCTACCAGTCAAGAACATAGATGCACTTATTGACAGTTTCAATAACTGTCAGAAATGACATTTCAAAACAGAAATTCCACTGCATTCTGGGTTGCTCTATGTAGCAAAGCAAAGTTTATAGATGGCTTTTCTCAATATCAATGTAAGACAGATTCTTTTCCTAGTGAATCAACTTGCAATACATAATGTAGTCAAAATGTAATGTAGGTATTTCATATACATAGGTATAGGTAAACCTTATCTAAAATAATTTATTTTACGATATGGATTGTGTTTCACAGTTATGAAAACAACGTTTTGACTAGATAGCATAATATTTTACACATTTCCAGCCCAATCGGTCAAGAATTTACATACTTATTTCTGTTTTAAGTGTTTGAATATCTGTCCAAAGAGATTGATGGAAAAATATCAGTACAATAATCTGTTATTTAATTGATCCAGAGTGTTTATGAAAAGTTGCAAGGAAAATTGGTAATAAATAATGTATAGTTAGTTATCTTTGATTGAATGGATCGTGCTTGATTGACGATGTCGTGCGTGTCGGTGCTCGCTCATCAACGCGTTACACCGAGCGTTTTCCTAGTATTAAAAATATTCAACGACCTAAAAAATGTGTAAATGTCGATTTGATAAACGGAGTGAGCTACAGGCCATATTCTCTTTTAGACGGCAGTGGAAAAAATTATTTCAGATCGATCGAACAAAAAAACAAAAAACATGTTAATAAACACCAAATGCAATATGCATATTGCAGTTGGTATTTATTAACATTCACCTAACTGAGGAAATCAGTAAAAACCATATTTCAAAAAACATATTGTCATAAGAGTTCCCGGTTGATGCTCGATCAAATTATAAAGGTTGACTCTCATTTTGACTTGTGCCAACAAAATGGCAGCCACAGGCGAAAAGGACAAGGCGTGAATACGAGTGTATTGTCAAAGCGCGGGGCAAGTTGGCTCAGGCTAACGGTGTGAGGTCACTGGTTCGATCCCCTCGACCATCGTTCCTGACAGATTTAATGTGATCACCTCATTCTTGTCGCAAAATGCTGAGAAGGTTCCTTCTAAATGCCCACTGCCAAGCGCGTAGGAATATTTTTAAATATCGGGAAAGGGGTGGGAAGGGGCGGGAGGGGAATTTGATTTTGAACAATTTAAACTTGATTGTTTTTTTAAAATGAATGGGTTGTTAGAAAATGAAGAGAATGAAAGAAATCTAAAATACAGCACTAACAAGACGTAGTGATATCAAAAAATGTGTATTTTATTACTTGTGTATTTTATCTAAGATCATCCACAATCTTCCAACAAGATAAAAAATCTAAAAAACTTAGCGCATCTTGTATAAAATATGAGATAGGCGATTATGAAATATGGCTTTCCCTTATGACCTAGGGTAGGATGTTGAAAATAAATACCAACTGCAAGATGAAAAGATTTTGCCAGAAATCAATGTAGCTAATACACAAATAAACAATGCGCCCAGTATTTTTTAGTTTTTTTAATCGTTTTGACTTGACCCATTTTTTGATATCACTACTTTGAGTATGAATTACGCGAATTCTAAACACCATGGCTGGAGCCCTGGGCCCACAACACGATGGTCCACAATAGAAACATGGGCTCTGTCTGTGTTTAATTCCGCTCTCTCTGATGATGGATCAACGTATCGAGCTCGTATCAGCACGAAGCCCGCTTGTAATTTCCGATGCAATAAAGCCTCAATTTAATGAACAAACAAGTCGCAGTCGGAGTTTTATTGTCGAAAACAACTCGCGTATAAATTGTTGTGAGTGTTGGATTCGCTAACTGAAAGTACGATGAAACAAAGTGACGGGATGTGAAACAATGGAGAAACAATGAAATGCGTTGAAATATCGCGTTGATCAGAGAACCGATGTGTCAGAGCTGAGAAGAGTACCTAACTATATGACACGGCTTCGATGTTGAAAGAAATATTGGTGTAAATTGTTTAGTAATTTGACTGAAATAATAATACGTGCTTCGATCTTGAAAAGATTCAAAGACGAGCGATTCGATTTATTATAAACGAATGAAATGAAAAGATTAGGTTTGACCCCTCTGGAAAAGAGACGAACAAAATGTAGACTCAGGTACTTTGACTTTGTAAATATAAACAAGCATTTTATATTTGAGGGAGTCTGCACACTTCTCAAGAGTCGATCATATCTTTAAAATTTAACCATTTTTTGCTGCAACTAATTTGTTCCTGCAATCATTCTTTCTAAAGAGAATTAATGAGTGGAATAGGTTGCCACTATCCAGGGAGGTCAGTGATGTAAATAGTTTCGCGGCATTGGTAGACTTGTTTACATTTAGTGATACAGTGGTGGATATCTGAGCGGATGGGTTGAAATTTACAATTAGTTATTATTTTTAATTGATTATGTTAAAGTCTTTCCATCATTACTCTAAAAGTTCAAAAAATCCTTGAAATTTTGTCAAGGTATTCACTGAACATAGACAAATGCATATGTGAAGTCAAAAAACCACCATGCGGTACTCTTTTTTGAGATATAACTTCTTTTAAATTATGACATTTCTCATAAGATAACATGGAAATCATGATTACTAACTCACTCAAATCATGATTTTAAAAAAAGTTACGCCATACAACTCTTTTTTTATTCAATTTAATTGAAGTCAACATATTATTTCTCAATCGAATCACCGTTTTAAAAATATGTGTCACCATACTAATTACCGTGCTAGCTTCGTTTAAAGCCAATGGAATCCTCTATTTTTGAATTACAAGCCTTACATCTGGCAACA
Organism: Leuctra nigra; assembly: GCA_934045905.1. Lineage (NCBI taxonomy): Eukaryota > Metazoa > Arthropoda > Insecta > Plecoptera > Leuctridae > Leuctra > Leuctra nigra. The sequence continues at coordinate 10,643,907 of OW203762.1, forward strand.
GAGATCTTTGCAAAGATGAGACATCAAGGTGATTAGAAGCGAGCCGTTTTCAAACATGGATTTGAACAACATACTTTCACGATTCTTTTAATAATAATTAATATTATGTCTTCATTTATAGAATGCAGTAATCTTTATTCGATTCATAGAAGCAATAAGCAAGTTTAATCCACAATGTTCTCGATATATGGTTTTTGAGGGTTACTGGTTAGATTACACTTAGTACATATGTCATTTGCTAACAAATAAAGATCAAGGTATTCCTCGGGCACTATTTTCGCGACATTCTTCAGACTATGTTGAACTTTTGGTCACTTCACATTTGGACATTCATCTCGCATCATCTTTCTTTTTAATAAAATGCCTCCTGACAACTGGAATTCCACACTTTTGACAGAAGCCATTATCTTTCTATACTTTACTGATAAACAACTGTCTCCCTGGCAACGAAAGAGCAATGTTGCAACCAACTCTCTGCAGTTTGTATGTTGGCAATAGTACACATAATATGCTTATAAAACGGTAATTCGCGACTAAATCAAATTGTTTCACATTTATGTGACCACAAGCATGCCATCTAAACATCAATAAATTACTCTAAGGTCAAAATAATGTAATTGTATGTGATACAAGTTTTATAAATTTTATGGTTAATTTTTAATTGTAATGTTGGCTAGCTTTTTCCAAATCACAACCTTTTTCTTTTCATTCAAAATAAATATAAAATCCTCTAAAATTAAATTATATTTCGGTTATAAACATTAACAAGAACTCACTGTTAAATAAATATAAGTCCACAATATTGATATTAGAATATAATAATGATTTGAATCATACTCTATTGTCCACAAGTATCTCACTTGAGCTTGAATTAATAATGATGGCAAGACATTAAGGTGGCTGGGTCGATCGACCATTTTTTCAGATAGTGTTCAATTTTGCTGAAATCACTCATTGGTATCCCCTAAACAACACTTCAAAAAATAAAATACTTCCCGTGTCTAGTTTTCGAGATAGGCGAATAAGAAATAAGTATTTTCCCCATGTTATCTTAAGGCAGGTTTGAAAAATTTGCTACAAATGAAGATTTTATTTAATTGGCCCGATAGATTTTCAAAAAACCTATATAAGAAAGAATCTTTAATCTATTTACTTTCATTAAAAAAATATAAACCAATATCATCGTGTGCTAAATAAAAAGTTATGGGCGATTCAATTCAAATTGCAAATCAAGTCAAAATACTTTAGGCAACACGGGAGTGCTCAAGGTAGTTAGAAGGCACTTAATGCCTACTAAAGATACCTTGACTTTTCATGAAAGTAAACTCTAGGTGCAAGCTCAGCAAGCTCAGCTATCATGATTCGGCACAAATACAAATTTCCAAAGTACGATGTTGCCATATTGTACCGTATTGTTAAAATTATAGGAAAATCCGGAAAAATCTTCAATATCCAATTCAAAACTAACTTCTTTGGGGGAGTAATACTGCTCTAAATAATAAGATAAAATATAAATACCATTTAAATGTTGTTTATTTCAGCTATTCAGTATATTATAAAAGTAGATTATGTGTTAAAAGAATTTATAAACGCGATTGTTTTACACTTAATAAAATAGTGAAAGCCCTCCAATACTTCAGAAAACCGATCGATCCAGCCACCTTAATACAAATTAGTTATTAATACTGTCAGGACTGCCTACCTCTGTTTATATTAATTAAAGACAGTTTATTGTTTATGTTATGAAGGTATTTTATTTTATTTGTCGCACATGTATAATTTAAGTTAACTAGCAAAGTCAACACAACACTCCAGTTGTCCGAAAGGTCGCGCCTCGTTAAATTGAGAACCATGATTTAATATAAGTAGATTTGAATAACAATGTATTATAATATTAGGAACATGAAACCTATAGGTTAATATTCTATTGTGCCAATCTGTGAAGCCAAAAGTAAAAAATAAAATAATTACAAATTTCACAAATGGTGGCAGATGCGGGACTTAAAAAACATTGGTTAACGCTTTGTTTCAATATGTAATCTGTATTCAGTTTAATTTCGGGATTACTTTATATCTTTCTCACATTTCCTATCAAGGATCTGGCTTACCAGACCAACTACTTTCTGATCACGAGTGCAAGAAATACGCGTGCATCACATAGATCGCATGCGAAGAACATGACATTTTCACCATCTTTATACTGATGCGAGTTAAAAACATTTCAAAATTAAACGATTTTTACTCTCATGGTGTACGTGCACAGTAATGTGCAATATTGAATTTTGAAATGAAATGAAATATATTGAAATTAAATGTGAGCCCCTCCATCAACTAACTGTTTTTCGTTGAAATTTGAGAAAATGCATCTTAACACTCTGGTACCTAAAGCAAATCAAATTCAGTTGCAGTGGATTCCTATTCATTTCGATACTTTATTTCTGACAGAACAATGTCAATAACTGCAAACTTTCATGCAAAATATGAGTTTTATCAGATTTATCTATGACCATTTTCATTTGTCAACCTATCAGGAGATATTTATCTAAATTTTAACCAATAAACGGATATCAAAAAAAATGGGTTAGTGTCAAAAGTGTGAAAAAGAGCGCTCGCTTCGCTCCCTAAATAATCTAGGGGAGCGGTCACTCCACGCCAGCCAAGTCGTACGGCGCGCGCACACTCTCATATAACAAGGCTGGAGCAAACCCACTTTTACTGTAAGCATCAAAGTGTCATTTTCGGCCTACTGGATCTTAAAAATGGGAAATTTTTATTTTATTTAATTTTACACAGCTTTGGAAATAAATTTCCGGTGGCTGGAGATGGAATTACATATATAAAATACATTTAAGTGTTGTTACAATGCAATTGACAATATTCAAGAAATCAGATCTGGAATTCATCGGAGAGTATATTCTCCAATTGGGCAGCGTCAGGTAGGGACTCCATCTTCTTCGCTGGCAAGCGGTTCCAGAGCCGACAAGTTCTACCCAGGAATGAGTGCAGACCGATGTTCGTCTTGTATCGCCTTAGATTTAGTTTGAGGCTATGGTCATGCCGGGTGATGTTGGTTGAGAATGACCATAGCCCATCTAGGCCTTGCCAGGCTGGCTTCCTGCTTAAAGCTTTAAGAAGACAGCGGAGACCAACCCTACTTCTTCTCGTTGCCAGTGTTTCCCACCCCAGCTCTGTCAGGAGTTTGGTCACGCTGACATGTGGCCGTCCATTCTCCGTCGACCACCACCGCAGGTTGTTCGTGACGTGCCTCGCTGCTCGCCGCTGGACAATTTCGAGGTCATAGGTCCTACACGAGGTATACGGATCCCATACCCCACAACAGTATTCGAGCAATGGTCGGATGAGACACTTGTAGGCGTGGGCTTTGGTGCGACGATGGCTACCACGGAGGTTCCTCATTACGAAGCTCAAATTTCTCTTCGCCTTACTGATAACTCTACCTATGTGGTTATTCCAGCTTAGATCTGATGAAAGTGTGACTCCGAGATATTTACATGTTGATGATTTAACGAGGCTGTCACCCTGGATATGATATGTAGTAGGTATTGGTGATCTTCTCCTGGTGAAACTGATTACTGTTGTTTTGCTGGTGTTTAATTTCATACCATTGACAGTACCCCAAGTGTTGATTTTGTCGATGTCTTGCTGGAGTTGCAGCTGATCTTCTGTTCCCTTTATAGTGTAGTATACTATACAATCATCAGCAAAGAGGCGTATGTTGGTTTGCATATTGTCAGCTATATCATTTATGTATCCAGTGAAGAGAGTCGGACCTAAAACTGATCCTTGCGGGACTCCGGATGTGACGTTTGCTAGATCTGATGTTGCTTCTCCTATTTGAACTCGCTGGGTTCTATTAGTTAGGAACTCACGAATCCACTGTATCACTTTGTTATCCAGGTTCATTCCCATGATCTTGTCGAGTAAGCGATTATGTGGTACCACATCAAACGCCTTGGCGAAATCGATCAAGATTGCATCCACTTGATCCCCTTGATCCAGTGCCTCAGCTAGCTCTTGAGTGAATACCGTAAGAGACGATTCACACGAATAGCCTTTCCTAAAGCCGTGTTGATTGTCAAACAGCCAGTTTTCCTCATTCCAGGTGGCGTGGATGTAATCCGTGATAATTCGCTCCAATAACTTGCAGACGATCGATGTATTGCTAATTGGACGGTAATTAGCAGGATTATCACGGCTGCCGTTCTTGTAGATGGGTCGTACTGTGGCCGTTTTCCAATCTTCTGGGACTTCAGAGTTGTTGATGGATATGACGAAAAGTCGATGTAGATAAGGGGCAATAACAGATCCTCCGATTTTCAACATTTGTGAAGTTATCCCGTCCGGGCCTGGTGACGTGTTTATTTTCAAGCGTTGTATAGCAGATTTTATGGCACTGATGTTAATTGTGAAACTGTTCTGGTTGTTTGCGGACATGGCTTGAGGTAAGGATGTAGAGTTGGCTAAGCTCCAAATTGGACTTGCACTAAATACCTTACTGTATGTGAGGTTTAGTAAGTTAGCTTTTTCAAAATCCGTCGTTGCACTCTGGGCATCTGGACTCTTAAGAAGGGTTGGTATTGAATTATTGTCACCCTTCTTTGAATTTACGTGCCTGTGAAAACGGTTCCAGTTTCCAGGTTTATCCACTTCCAATAATGTATGCATGTAATTATTGAGAGAAGTGCTTTTAAGGTCAAGGAGATCTCGGCTGAGATTTTTAAATTTGTCACTGGTGAATCTCGTGGAGTAAGCCTGTCTACACTTCTTTTTCAATTTACGTATCTCTGTGTTGTAATACAGAGGGTCTGGATTATTGGCAAGTAATCGTTGTGGGACAAACTTGGATCTTGCAGTTTCTAGTAGTTCTTTGAAGCTAGTCCAGTAATTATGAATGTTCCCTGGTTGGTTGCTCCAGTCTCCAACAATCTCATATTGTTGCGTATATATCTTAATTTCGAGCTATGGCCCACCCTACAACATACACCAAATTTGGGAACGATAGGTTACGGCCTTTGCGATCTAGAGGGCCGTATAACCGTGTATAGGACGGGTTTCATAATAATAATCTCCTTAAGGCCCGTGCACAATTGACATAACCCGCAGCCGCAACCCGTAACCCGCAACCGCAACACGCAACCCGTATCACTATCTGTTCACAATTGACATAACCAAGAAGTTACGGACCAAAGAAACCAAAGCTTATAGAGTGAAAAAATATGACGCACACATCACGGCATCATTGTTCGCAAGGCACGGCTTCCTCTTCGTCAGACATAAATAAACAAGAAAAGAACGAAAAATCACGAGCGGGTCGCGGCAGACTTGGCTGGTCACGTGATCCGTGCACTCGGAACGCTTCGTGTGTGTCCGTAAATCTTCGTGACTATCAGCTGCTGCGCTGTAAAGATGACGTTTAGTTTGTTCGTTCTTTTTCGCAACTCGTTCTTGTTTGCAATATTACGCAATCGCAATTATCTAAATAAGTACTAGTGCTTGTCAGTAAATTTACTTGATACTTAATTTCTTAATATTAAAAATGTAAAATAAATAATTTCACGTTGTTTGCAATATTACGCAATCGCAATTTATTTAAATAAGTACTAGTGTCACTTGTCAGTAAATTTACTTTGTAATTTATTTCTTAATATTAAACTATAATGGAAATACGATATGTTCATTTGAATTAATTAATGTTTTTCTTGCTTTTAAAATTGATTCATTGATTTCATATTGAAATTTCATTGTCAACATTGATTTGAAATAATAACGATCATTAAAAAATTTATGTAAAACAATTTTGACTTGTTCCTGTATGGTAGAAGACCATAGGTAAACTATCATTGCAAAATAGTTTGATCATTAAAGTGGGAAGGCAACTGATTATCAATTTTAAATTCTTCCCGCGGTAACTTATCATTTATGCACTCGAAGACTTACGGACACACGCGAATGGTTCCGAATGCATGGATCACGTGACCAGCCAAGTCTGCCGCGACCCGCTCGTGAAAAATCCAGGAAAAATAATGACAACACAGTTTTGACGGCTGGGTTAGGTTATGCTGTTGTAAGTAGAAGCTAGTTTGACTTTGATTTTAACCTGTGATATTTGTCTATTTCCGTTTCCGGTTTTGTTATCTCATTCTGATTGGCTGCCCGTCAGAATGTGGGCGTGGCCTGACGTAGCTTACGTAAAATTGTTGAATCTTGGTCAAGTCTTGCGGGCTACGGGCTACGGCTGCGGGTTGTGTGTTGCGGGTATGTCGATTGTGCGCGGGTGCATTGGTATGCATTGTTTCAACTTTTCACGCAGTTGCGCTTACGGGTTGCGGCTGCGGGTTATGTCAATTGTGCATGGGCCTTTAGGCTGGAGCTAAAATCCAGTATACAGGCCACAGCCTAAACGGCTAAACCGATTGATCTCAAATATTTACCACGTGTGCACTTATGGCGTCTGATTTGCCCTCACCCCTAAGACTCTTTTGTGCCGCCATGTTAAAAAACCGGAAATGACATCATGTATCGAAAACGGCTGATCCAATCGGAACAAAATTTGTGCCAAACGATCATAAAAAATTTCAGCCAAATCCTCCCATTGGCTCAAATTTCCCCTTCGAGTTGCCTTGAAATCAAGGGTTGAATTCAACCCCTTCAAGGAAACTTGAACCGTGTAATTCAGGCTTAAGCCCAATCAGTCAAGTATTAATTGTCATTTTACGAGTTTAGTATGGGTTGTTTACAGCTGGAAAAAGTATGTAGGAAGTCACGACACAATGGATCAGATATTAATCCAGAGTATTTATATGGAGATTGGAAAAGTTGCAGAGAAAATCGTCTTGTGCCATTTCGTATATCGTGACTGGGGATGTTGCATGTTCTGTGCTCGCTCATCAACGCGTTGCACTGAGCGTTTTCCTAGTAATGATACATAATAATGATCATAATGATCATTAATGATCATGATCAATGATTAATGATCAAAATTAAGGATCAATGATTAATCAAGCATTGATCAATCATTAATCATTAATCATTAATCAATCATTGATCAATGATTAATCAATGATTAATGATCAAAATGATCATTAATGATCATTAATGATCAATAATGACCTAGTAAGGATCATAGATGTAAATTCTAGGTGGCAGTGATTTCAGCCGGCATTTTGAAAACCGGGAGTGATGCCTTATTTCGCAAGTGGCTGGACCGATTGGGACAATACTTTCGCAATTTTTCATGGAATATCGCATATATTTAGCATCAAATGCAACTTTTATTTGTAACCAAATCGGAAATAGAAATAAGTATTTTCCCCATGTTATCTTATGGCAGGCTTGAAATATTTTTAACAAATGAAGATTGTATTTCATTGAGCCGAGAGATTTTCACAAAACGCTATAATTAGAATCTTTTAACAATTTTCTTTCATTAAAAAATATAAACTAATATCATCGTGTGCTAAATAAAAAGTTATATGCGATTCAATTCAAATTGCGAATCAAGTCAAAATACTTTTGGCAACACGGGAGTGCTCAAGGTAGTTAGAGGGCACTAAATCCCTACTAAAGATACCTTGGCTTTTCATGAAAGTAAACTCTAGGTGTAAGCTCAGCAAGCTCAGCCATCATGATTCCACACAAATCCAAACTTCCAAAGTACCTACGATGTTGCCATATTGTACCGTATTGTTAAAATTATAGAAAAATCTTCAATATCAATTCACAACTAATTTGTTTGGGGCATTAATAATGTTCTAAATAATAAGAAAATGTATAAATACCACCACCTACTCGATCTAGCTCCCCCTCCCCCCGCCCCCCTACCTTCTGATCGACCAGGTGGTGATAATTACCATTAAAATGTTGTCTATTTCAACTAACCAGTATAAATATTATAAAAGAAAATTATGTGCTAAAAGAATGTATAAAACGTGATTATTTATAATTAATAAATTAGTAAAAGCTTTCCAATACTTCAGAAAACCGATCGATCCAGCCTCCTAAGCTGATGATGACAAAATGATCTGATAGAGGAATAGATTAAAATGGACGATGGGACTGAAGCGACCGTGGCCTATTAGTAAAGCACCGTCCCATCATTTACCTCCCGACGGAGAGACACAAAGACAAACTTTAGTCTGTAAGATCTGCCGAGGAATCGAACCCGGGACCTCATAGTGCAACTTCAGGGCCCCTATTTTCAAGATCGTTCGAGAGCTCGTATAATCGAGAGTGACGTCAAAGTGACGTCATACCCCACGAAATAGCATTCAATCTGCTCGTCGTGTTATTATTGTGTTTGGTTTGACGTCGCACGCAGCCGTGAATCCGTATGAAATCTGAGCTCACATTGGACCCGACGGAGAGCTCATAATATCTTTGCCCGGTGTATATTGACACGTCTAGACGTAAGAATAACCATAAGTGTAATGTTACGTTATAATGTTACGTATGTTACCACTTGTATAGAGACCTTGACTATATATATGACTAAACTTCAGAACAATAGACCATTTTAAATATTATCTTGCTGGCTCTGCTTTCTAAGAAATTTCATTATTATGCAGTTTGATATCCAGACACTTTAGGCCCCGTTTCAACAATAGGTAAAACAGGGACTAAGGTGTCTGGAAATAATACTGCATATGATTTTTCTTAGAAAGCAGAGCCACCGAGATAATATTTAAAATGGTCTATTTTTAGTTTTACGTTTTTAGTAGAATAATTGTTTTTATGAAAACAGATTATAATATGCTCTTTGAATGGTATCAAGCCATTGGAATCGTTAAAAACATATCAACGACTTTATTACTGAGATATTCAGATAATAGAGGGCAATTTTACCGAAAAATAAGGAGATATTTGACCATGATTCACGCCACTTTTTCAACCAGCAGTGCGATTGTATAACTTCTTAGCCGAGATTATGGATCGTTATCTATACCAATTGATCAAAGTAATTTAGCCTATCAGAAGGTGAAGCAATTCAAAGTGCTTAAAGTCGACTTCCTGAGATAAACAATGTGATTATATTTCATATCCTCGTAGCTTTTGCACAATTCAAGATGGTTAACAATGTTTACTTTCATCAATTGGTATAGATAACGATCCATTATCTCGGCTAAGAAAGTTATACAATCGCCCTGCAGGTTAAATAATCATTCTACCAACTTTGTGTAAAAACATTAAGTTATCTCTAAAACACATAGAGATATTGTTTTACTTCTTCAACCGTTATGAATATCTAAATGCAGTGTCCTATAGAAGCAAAATACAAAAAATAGCCCATACACAAAAAATCAAATCATTTTGCAAGGCGTAAATATATTTACTTTGATATAATATCATGAGACAATGATTGAGAAGATCAAGGTGTGTCCATTTAGTGCTTTGTTGAATTTTGACCTGTAATTTGCAATGTCAAAGTGTTCCTGCAATAAATAAATATAAACAAGCATGTAGAAGTGGATTTTGATTTTACTTAGGTAACATGTGAATTGGGATTCAATCCTTAATGCACGTCTCTACGTTCAGGTATGAAATTTCTGTGTTTCACATTGACTGAAGTAAAGCCGAGAAAGATGACATTTCGTTTTACACTTACAATATGTTCTTAGGAAACTGTAAATAGATTTGTATTTTGTTTTTAGTTAGAATATAATATGCTATTCTACATTACAGTTGTTATTACACCTTCCATCACATTCAATATTCACAAATGCATCACTTATTCTTTGTTTTAAACATTGACCACATGTCACATAGAAATTGAACTCATTACAGTCTTTAAACGAGATTAAATGAGTTTAAATTGTCAATTTAAGTATTAATATCATTTGGTATTCTGTTGTACTCATGTCATTTGGTGTCTGCGATTTGAACGACATCTATAGGTGGATTCACACGGCCGTTCCGAACTTCCCAAGTTTGCCGAAGTTCCGAATCGCCGTTCCAAAAACTCCCGTGTGAACTATGAAAAGATTCGAACTGCGAAGATTGAGTTCCAAACTCAATTGTTCACCTTATAGTTATAGTCCACAATAGTTTCAACTTAGTTTCATCTTGATCACCAACTGTGATGGTGGATTGTTCATATATTGACCACTAGTAGCTAGCGCAGCGCCCCTAAATGTAATAACTAGGTTTTGTCTGCGCATGAGCAACTTCAAGGTCACCCGTGTAAAAGCTTTGCCCGCGAAACATTCCCGGCAGCTGCCCCTGGCTAAAGTATGACGACGTTATTTTTATAATCATATGGGTTTTAGTTGACTTGTCAAGACTCGTATATTTGTTTTTAAGGCTGTTTTCCCTCTGAACATTTGCAATAACGCCATGAAACACTTGATTACTACAAGAACCTTGGTTGACAAGAGGCCTGCGTGAGGTAACTGGACGCGCGCGGGTCCTCAAAGTGTTTATTTAGTTTTGTCTTTACATAAACAGAGTGGTAAATAAATATGTACGTGGCATTGTTTATTAGAACGTGAACTTGAATCCTTCAAGAATCCTGAATCCTTTCTTCTTTACTCCTTCATTTTGTACACATTCTTTTAGTTTGAAGAGAAATTTGTATAAATCACTCTAAGAGCGGCGCGTCATGTTCCTCACTATGAGACGTAGCTTGCGAGAGGTCCGTGATAAATGAATTGTTACTCACATTTCCCGGATGTCGACTGTGAAGTGATGATGTCCAAAGCACTCCATCCTCGATCATCGACATCCTCCTCCAGTGAAGTGATGACGTCATGATGTCCAAAGCACTCCATCCGCAGTCTCTTTCACGTGAGATGAGCAGAAACTTTTTCCCGGCGTGCAGTGGAACTGAGTAAAGCAAATTGTTTGATGTTAGTAACATAACACACAGTCATGATACTCTACAGTATACAATTACCTAGGTACATGTATTCTTATTATTTTATAATATTTAATGAAAAGTGGGATAGTGGGGCAAACACTTGTCAGATAATACCCAGGTATATACAAACATATTATTGCAAATATGCCTAGACAAGAGCTCGGCCTTTTAGAATTTTTGAGATTGAGAGATACGAAGTTATTATTTTGCAATTCACATAATGCTACAGGAAGTTTGACTGTGTTTGATCTGTGATTTATTACTATTTGTTTGTTAAAATAAGCCATTGCTGTTATTTGAAGTTTGGGGATAGATTTCATAATCCAGAAAGAGTTGAAAAAGCAGTTGTATCATGAACGCCATCAGTATTTCTGCAAATGTGGCAGTGTTAAGCAAGTAAATCTTATTGCCACGGATGAAGGGGGTGTGGGGGGCTTGCCCCCCAACATTATAAATACAAATATGAAGTTTATATTCGAAATATTCAGTCGCCTCCTTTTCCTCCCCTTCTCTCCCTCGAAGACGTAAACTGAAATCAATGTTTAAATTCAAACTTGCCGGCATGCCGACAATGTCGGTAAAGGACGATAAAGGACGATAAAGGACGATAAAGGACGATAAAGGACGATAAAGTAAAGAACGATAAAGGACTGTAAATGACGATTGGAGACCAAACCCGTTAAATAATTGATCTCAAATTTTAATCTTGATTAGATAAAGACAAACTTAGGATTATCACTTGGCAAATTTTGAAATTAGTAATTATTATACGGCACCCAACGGGACAAGAAAATACAAATTATTTAAACCAAAAATCAACTAATTATTACTAATTATAAATGAACAAATTCAAAATGTACCAAATGATAACCATACGTTTGTCTTTTATAATCATGATTCAAAGTTCAAATCATTTCGTCAACCCATTCTGTCTCCAATCGTGTCCAAAAATGTGCCTGCAACAAGCAGCAAAATCGCTCGCGCTTGCAGCACCTTAGTTTTCCTCACATAAGCAAAACTAATTGAGCGAGCGTAGCGAGCGTCACCACGGTACTCTTATGGCACTTTCTCTGTGTGTTTTTTTTGTCCGCACAGCCCAGGTTAAACCGCACATTCAATCGATCTGAAACTTTGCACATATGCTAACGTAATCTATGCGGTCCCTGGGATCGTTTTTGAACGGGCTCCTGTGATTGGTTCAAGTTTAAAAAAAATTATCTTTCGATTGGTTGCTCCGATTAATTTGAAATTTAGCAAAGTCATTGCAACCAACATTGTACCCAATCATACAAAGTTTCAGCCAAATCCTCCCATTGGTTAAAATTTAAAAAAATCTTTCATATGATTTTTGAAATTTAAACTAGAACCGATTGAGCGATCAACTTAAAACTTCGCGTGGTCATTGGTACCAACATTATCTGTATTTTTGACAATTTTCAGAGTTATCTGTGTTTAAATCCAAACGTTATTGACATTTTACGGACATTTTGCGTGTTGGCTGTCAAATTACTCAAAAATGTTGATCACGGCTACTTCGACTCTTTATAGTTCCGAAGTAGTTAGAGCAACTTTCAAACGTATTAAACTGATATGACCGTTCAACAGATCGTCTAATATTGTGTAAGTACACACACTTTTATCATATGAGTGGTCCCAGGTATATTTTTTTAAAAATAGATCCTATGATTTTTGAATATTAACAAGGAACATTTTTGGAGATTTTTATACCTACAAGTCTGACGAATTTCAAGAATTATTGGCTTTTAATGATTATTAAATTGTATCGGGCTGATCAAGTTGAATAATCGAGTCCTTGGATAATACCGACTCTGTGTAGGTAACTAGGAAAACGCTCTGTGTAACGCGTTGATGAGCGAGCACGGACACGCGCAACACCTCGAACCGAAATTATGTCTATCGAAAATATCATTAAAAGCCAATAATTCTTCGCGTGTCTGTGCTCGCTCATCAACGCGTTACACAGAGCGTTTTCCTAGTTACCTACACAGAGTCGGTATTATCCAAAGACTCGATTATTCAACTTGATCAGCCCGATACAATTTAATAATTACTTAGGGTCAACTGGGGTAAGTGTGGTAGTTAAAACCATAGAGTCACTTTAAGGCTTTGGTAAACAAAAACTGTTCATTGTACAATCTTCAAATTTTGGGGATATTTTCTCCAATATGTTTTCTGCAATATCTGAAACTTTCGATATTCAAAAAAATTTACTTCATTACAAAAATGTTATACAAGCGATCAACTTTCCGGCCACACTTACCCACCGAAACGAGGCAAGTGTGGCCGCACCTTGGGGAAGGAAGTGTGGTCGTGGTAACAATTTGGATGAAGATAAAATAATTTTCATCTTAAAAAAATATGGAATGATAAGTATGTTTTTATAGACATAATTATTGTATTAACCATCTTTTTTATTACTTGCATCATAAGCTAATTACAGGTATTCAATGTCACAAATTAATGCGTTGCTCTTCAAATTGAGGCAAGTGTGCACTGTTAAAATAGATCACTTAAATCATACATTCCACGGAATAATAAAATAAAACTCCGTATGTTTAAATACTATATATGCCTACATGTAGTATTAAATGAGTATTATACCAACAATTTAATCTTAAAATTAATACACAGTATATAAACATATGTATACATGCACAATTAAAAATATACCTACATTGTAGTTTAAAATAAATCCACATGTAGGGTTGAATTAAGTCAAGTAATTTCATTTAAGAGTGACAATGCAAGGTTAATTTTATAACCCAGGTTTAAAATTAAAGGTAAAATTGATCTTAAATCAGCAACATCAGATTATGTACCTGCAAATAGCAGGAAAATGTGTCAAAACCAGGATGTCTAACACGAGACTTCCTGCATGGCGCTCGACTCACTCTCATAACACAATGAAGAAGAGACTCTCTTGTTAATTACTTCAGTTTGTTGCTCTTACTCACATCGTTAGCATGTTTTAGAATGATATTGGATACTTTTTTGGCTTCACAATTTAGGAAATCATCGTATATTTTCAATTTTTATTTCAAAATTTTTACAAGTTAAAATTATAAAATGGTGAAATACTGTCCAATTTTTGAAAATCAAAAACATTTTGATTCATTTTTCATTGTCTATAATTCTGGCTCATCAACAAATTCATTAGTAATAGGGATATCACATTTTGCTTTTTTCAGGTAAATTACTTCATTATTACCTAGTCTTCTATTTATTGACACTGCATTACAATGATGGAAAGGTTTGTATGCAGGAAATGAGACTACCCCCCCCCCCCCCATGATAGTCGGATGTCTCACAGGCTATGGGAAAAAAAATTAGCTATTTGCTAAATATTATTTTCTATTCATCAAACGGATATAATAAAAACAAGTAAGTATTGCCTTTTAATTTTAAGAAATCGGAAGAAAATAAGATGAATTAAATCATATTTTATCGAATGGTGCATTTCTTCAAAATTACAGATTAGAGACAAAACATGAACTTGGAGCTGGTCAGGAATTTGAGACAGGATGAGTTTGAAATTTAAATCCGCCTGACAAGAATATTATTATTCTTGCTAAGCAGTAAGTGCTAAGCATCAAAAAGAGTTATCAAGAATACTGATACTTGAACTCTGAAGTCAACTATAGAACTGAATTTCAACAGTTTTCTATTGAAATTGTTGGTACAGATTAAAAATAAATAACAATAGCAAAATAGGTCGGTATCTATGTACGATTTTTGCTAGATAATACTATAAGGTATACACAATTAAATTGTTTGAAAACATTTTGTTAGTATAGATGAGATAGCGTTGGTTTATCCTACTTTACCCTACTTATATAAATTGCCTATGCCGTAAAAATCTTTAAAAATATATGCATCATATTTCAGATTCTGACAAATTTCAGATGCCTATCTTTAATAGTTTAGATATTTTGTGACCTCTCAAACGGGAGATTCTTTTGCGCCACCTGGTTTTTCACAAAATTTAGTCTGCCCACCCACACTTTTGGTCCTAGAACCGCGCCACCCGGTATATAATTTGATATTATAAAAAGGTTTCTAATAATATTATCGTTTACAATACGTATTCCATCAAATTTTATGCCAGAGAAACAAAAGCGTCATCGTCTTTCATTTATAAGTAGTTTTTATTGCGATCGTATTATCGCACTATTTTGTATTTCCCGCAGAAAGGTGGAGTGGGAAAGGTCGGTCACAGGAAGTGCAGGTTCCTCTCAGCCGGATACAATGGAAGGGGTTGGGGGGTTTTGACGGATTTCGCCAAACTTGGCCTAATACGCTTGCAGTGAAAATAGAACTTTGACCTAGTCGGCAGCATAGCCCAGCTGTTAGCGCGTCTGCCTGCTGAATGTCGTCCCATCGGTGCTCTGTGTTCGATTCCCGCTGCAGTCACAACTAATCGAGTTGCGTTTAATTTCAGATTCTAATCCCACATGTCATAATCTCTGTAAATATGTCGTCAAAATGTAAATACCATGAAAACCTATGTAGTTATCGTCAATTAAAGATTCCATTTTTAGTAATTGAATTAAAAGTAAATTTATGTAACTACCTACTAATTAAAATCAAACCTGTAGTTGACTTAGAATTAAACCTACATCGAAGATTTATTTTAGTTCGGAGGGTCGGTTGTGAATGAAATGCACAAGTGCTTCCAAATTAACTCTGTAGTTGGCATAAAATTAAACCTACATCGAAGATTTATTTTAGTTCGGGGTTCTTAATTATAGTATGAATGTTATTTGAAATCAATGCATTGAAGGTGGTTTAATTATAAAGAATCGAATTTTAATTTAATGATTCAAGTAAAATTAACTTATGCGTGTAATGTAAATTTTTTTTTAAATATACTGTAAGCGAAAGTGTGGCGGCTACCTACAGTAGTATTAAAATGAATACAGAATTTGTTACAGTGTGGCCACTCCTGATATATTGATGAAAATTTAACCTGATCAAATTGAGGCAAGTGTGGTCACGTCTGATATTTTGATGAAAATTTGATAGTTAAGTACTGGAAACATTGTAAAATGATGCATTACTAAATAATTCTTGTTTTGCATGTACATTTCTTACTTCTTATGATCGAATTACAGGTATTGAATGTCAAAAATACATTTAATATTTGAAAGCATAGACCTTAATGTCATTATAAGCAACCACAATTGAATGTAGATTCATAACAAAGTATTCATCATATTTATTATTTACATGTAAATTCTGATTCATTTAATTAAGCAAGCTGCATTTTCTGTAAGAATTACATAACAATTAGGTAGACATCATTTCAAAAACATCTGTAACTGGGCCATTCCACGGTAACTCGCGTATCATTTAGAAGGTTTAATATCCATTAGATTGTCTACCAAATCCCTACATTTAAGACTACACATCTCAAAAAAAATTGTATGCATCAGAGAATACTGGTTCTAAATTTAGGTATATTTGAAAAAATTAATAAAAATATCCTTCAACGCTAAAAAAATTGATTTGGTCCGGAAACTCGCGTATCGATAAACGGAAGAATTCTTGGTGACATGAAATCCAGAAAAGGCGGCAATAGTAGAACAGCTGACACTTGTCAGTGTAGTCAACTTACATAAATTCATTTCAAAGCCATAGATGTCCATATCACATTGCGATAACAGAAATAACAGCTGTTAGACCGTGACCACACTTTCCCCCTCTTGAATTCCACACTTGCCCCATACTATGTTAATTAAGGGGCAAGTGTGGCTTTGCAATTAATTGATAATGACACATGATTAAAAATAAACAGTTTTCACAATATTATTGTCTCATACCTATGGAATGACCCAAGAGTTTTCAAGTTATAAAAAATCATGATTGTACATGTGTTAACCAAATTGAAAAGCAAAGTCAGTGAATTGTGATTCTCAATTCACTGAGGTACCACTGCTGTCATGTGTGTATTTCATCAAGATATTTTTCCAATCATAATAAAATTATTGTGGAGCGTTCTTGACATAATACTCTATATATCAGGACAAAAAAAATTAAAAAGCTAAAAAATCTGTAGAGTTGTGGTCCGTGGCCACACTTACCCCAATACCACACTTACCCCAGTTGACCATCCACATTAAACTGTATTAAGCCAAAACCACATGCTACATATTAGTTGTGTCGCCTACATTTTCCATACGACAACATTGAATGCCATGTGTCATCTATTTAAAAAGAACTTAAAATCGCTGCAAATTCGATTTACTTTAATTAAAAGTTTAAACAATGTTCTGCGAAGTCAATGGAGAATCAGAAAAAATAGGTAGTACATCTTTGGTAGTACCTACAGATTTTATTGCATTTCTGGCACAAGAATATTACATCACACATTTTAAATTTCTTTAAAAGATACCGAAAAAGCTTTAAATTAGATTATTTTGTATAAAAAATTTAAAAAAATCTATGTGGACTACCTGGCCCCATTGTGACATTTTCCTCGCGGTAAATTTATACTTTTCCGTCGCCACATAAATACGCATTTATTCTTGCAAAACAGATAATTTTCAATGAAATTAGTGTATAATATACCTTTTTATGGAAGCGTAGGCTATATTTTAGTAAGTATTTCTATGATATAAGTTCAAAAGTTGTATCATTTTGACACATTTGTTCACGTGATGTATGGACATCTTGAATGCGCGGGCAGAACTGTGTGAAGTCATAAAGTTGTTCTCCCTCCATTACTTTAGAATTAATCCTTCATTATTTGAAGTAAAATTATGTGAAATAATAATATAATTATGTCATTGTATGCAGGAGGAATACTCGAAATGGTCATCAACTTTTTAGTTTGAATTAGTTCAAGCTGGCGAAATCAAATGTCCTTATACCAGACGTCACACCGTTCTGCGCGCGCATGCAAGATGGCGATGCAAATGTGTCAAAACGATCAACTTTAATTAGAAATATTGAACTTATTTCAAATATCTAGTGGAGCGGTCGCTCCACGCCAGCCAAGTCGCACGGCGCGCGCACACTCTCATATAAAGGCTGGAGCAAACCCACTTTTACTGTAAGCATCAAAGTGGCATTTTCGGCCTACTGGATCTTAAAATTGGAAAATCTCACATTGTTGCGAAATCTAGTGGAGCGGTCGCTCCACGCCAGCCAAGTCGTACGGCGCGCGCACACACTCATTTAAAAAGGCTGGAGCAAACCCACTTTTACTGTAAGCATCAAAGTGGCATTTTCGGCCTACTGGATCTTAAAATTGGAAAATCTCACATTGTTGCGATATATCTTAATTTCGAGCTATGGCCCACCCTACAACATATACCAAATTTGGGAACAATAGGTTACGCTCTTTGCGCGCTAGAGGGCCGTGAAAACAGTGTTTTAGGGCGGTTTTCATAATAATAATCTCAGTAGTAGTAGGGTGGAGCTAAAATATGGTAAACAGGCCACAGCATAAACGGCTGAACAGATTGATTTAAAATTTTTACCACATATGCACTTTTGGCGTCTGAAGTGCCTTTTGCTATAACTGGTTTTATGCCGCCATTTTGAAACCGGAAGTGACGTCATATCTCGTCAACGGCTTGACCGATTGGAACGAAAATTGCGCCAAACGATCCAGACGGTCATCTATATGCATGATAAGTAGCAAAAGACTAAACATTATGTTAAAGAAACCGGAAATGACGTAATGAAATTTGAAATACATCGATTGGCTTTTTGGCAACAAAGATTGATCCAAATATTTTGATATTTGTGTAACGTATGTACTTTTGACGTCTCATGTGACTTGTTATAAAACAAACCGGTAGCCGCCATTTTGAAACCGGAAGTGACATCATATCTCAATAACGGCTATATAGATTTCAACGAAACCAGCGCAAAACAATTTAGACGGTCAACTTTATGTATTATCATCAATAATATTTGCAGTTTCTCATACCTAAACCGGAAATGACGTCACACATTTTAATAATCTCACAAATTTTTATTTTGATGCAATAAATATACTATTTGAGACAGCTTATAAAATTATAATCATGTTTCAAATATACTTCAAGGGGTCAGAGATTTCAGCCGCCATTTTTAAACCGGAAGTAACGTCATATCTCAAAAACTGGTAGACAAATCGGTATGAAACTAGCGCCAAACGATTCGGATGGCCATCTCTATGGAATATGAACAGTACAAATAGAATTTTCCTATTTATGAGACCGGAAATGACGTCATTCAAATGTATAAATTATTATAATTCCCTCCTATACAATAAATACATATTCAGAAAGCTTAAAATGATTCACATCATTTATAGAAATAAATTCTATGTGGCATTGCAGAAAGTTCAGCAGCCATTTTGAAAACCGAAGTGTTTCTATATCTCGGAACTGGGTTGACTGATTGGAATGAAACCTTTGCTATTCTTCGTGAAAGATCATTTAAAGCAATTATTTAGGACCATACGCTGCTATTCATTAGTGGTAACGAAATTGTTAAGGGTGATGATTTTTTAAAAGAATTTAGTAATTGTTCATTTCATATGTGTCACAAGTTGTTAGAATAAACTAAAAAAAGGAGTAATATCCCCATAAAAAACACTTCGTGTAAAAATACCAGCCAAGTCTCTTCAACAAAAAAAAAAGGAAATCTAAAAATTCTGCACTGAAAAGTAATGATATCAAAAAATTTGCCAAGTCAAAACTTTATTTGAAAATCAAAAAATACTTGGCGCATCGTTTTTTTAGGGCATTATAGGTATACTATGTATGTATATTTCATGTATAATTTATAATTGGCTTATGGGCCATTATCCCACTATATTAGTTTTGCTGTCCGAGTTGAATTGCTAAAAGCAATTGAAAGAAAATGAGGGAAATATTTTTTTTAATTTGTATTGCGTACCCCTCTACATGTTGCAATCACTATTTTTGTGTTTTTGTACAATAATATTTTCAAATTTGCTACTTTTATAGGTGAAAAGTAACCTCCGTCCCGTGTCCGTTTTTGAAAAGTCAATGTTTGAGCGCACGGCATTTAATTTTGAGGCAATGAATATAGTAGGGTGATTTTTTTTTAGTGAAAAGACCACGCAAAGTTTACATTTACACAGATCAAACATCAGTTTGTCCACACAATTAATTGTAGTAAATTTTATAATAGCTGTCCATCACTTTGGTTGTAACCTCCGTCCCGTTTGAAAACTCCGGTTTATTAAATTGTAGAGTTGGTAGTACAGACCCAGATTTTTTTTTATTGGTTCGTCAACCTGTCTTCGTGAATTTTCTGCTTACTTCATGGCACTCTGATTAAATGACAGAAAATGAGAAGTCATTTTCTATCAAAAAAGGTGAGAGTTCCCTTTCTCTCGTAAGTCCTGTCCACCCCGGTATAATTAAAACGTGTCAAGCTACATACTAGCATTAATTTTTATTAGTTTGTACTATGTTGCCCTGGAATATTTCCAGAGTTTCGAGTTTCTGGCACCTACCCTTAAATAACTGTCGTCATTTTCCTTCTTAAAAGTAACTCCTGTCCCGCGTAACTCCTGTCCCAAAACAGCAATTTCAATGGGGTCGGGAATAACGAAAATTTTGAAATTTTCATTTTTGTATGATCTGATGCGTTACAAGTTACCATTATATGTATAATAGTATGTTAGAATAGAAAAACTCTTGCAATGAGTGCTGTAAATATGATTTTCTTGGATTTAAGTAACTACCGATTCTCCGAAATATCCACTTTCCCTCGCTTAAAACAGCCGAAAAAAATTAAATTTTGCTGTTAGCATATGTTTATATTTTTTTCCTGAAAATATATATAATAGTTTACTCATTTTATTTTAGTTTGTGTTATTTGCATTATGATTTTCATGTGCAAATCTAAATGTAATGTTAAATTTTGTTAAATTCCTTCAAAATAGTAAGTACTTTCGGCACAATTTTTAAGTTATTGGTATTTCTAAGTCACGTAAATTTTTTTTATAATAAGTTATATCATAAGCTTACGAATAAATACTATAAACAAGTTATCTGAGAAACATATTTTATATTGTAGGATTAAATATGTTTGGGACGGAGGTTACTAAAATGAACGTTTCATCATGCAAAATCGCAAATAATTTCGTAACACCCGAGGATCGATCAAAGCTACTTTCCAGTTGGTTACCCAACTATGTAAGTAACATTAAAAAAAATAATGCAACATGAAACAAGTAAAACAAAAATTATGAAAAAAAAATGTTCAAAACTAATATAGTGGGATAATGGCCCTTATACTTCCAAGCTATTTATGTACACGATGCGCCAAGTATTTTTTGATTTTCAAATAAAGTTTTGACTTGGCAAATTTTTTGATATCATTACTTTTCAGTGCAGAATTTTTAGTTTTCATTTTTTTTTTGTTGAAGAGACTTGGCTGGTATTTTTACACGAAGTGTTTTTTATGGGGATATTAGTAATTACTAACCAAAATATATCTGCGCCACCATAAAACGGTATTTTACATTTAAATAGTTTCATTGAAAAGTATCTGTTTTGCAAGAATAAATGCGTATTCAAAATACATTGAAAATCAAGTTCCTACGCGCCCGCATAGGCTATGAATACTACTTCTAAATACATCACAACACTGGACAAAGCACGGAGCAAGTTGGCTCAGGCTCTAGACTTGCACTGGAGTGCCGAGTTTGATTCCCGCTTTATCCTTCCTGAGGCGAATGCGCGGATTCACAAAGCAATAGGGAGTCGGAAATGCTGGGAAGGTTCCCACCTCCTTCCCACCTCACATCATTAGGCCAATGATATTAAAATCTATCTTTCCCTCAAGCATGTAAGTACTTTTAGAAAAATCGTAAGGTAGAAGAAAGGTCGAAGTTAAAGAGATGTCTCGAACTGCTGAACTACATTTGCCACTATTAATTGAAAATTAATACCTATTATCAATAAAAATGTAATATAACTCACGAATTTTTGAATTCTCCCCATGTTTCAGGCAGTTTGCTCGAAGAAAATTAAATATCAGAGAAAAATGAGCTTCCGTCCGATCTCTTCGATGGTTGGACAATGAATGAGCATTCGGTTGTCAGTGGTGAAACAAAAAAAAAAAAAATCGAGAGCCATTTGTTTTTTTTTGTTTTTTTGTGAAACAAAACTCTTATCTAACAGGGTCTTGAGATATTTTACAACACAATCTTCCAATCAGTTTTTTGATGAAACTTGCTGGGATTGTCAACATTTTCATCACGTATTGAATTACAGCCAACTCAAAAATTGACATTTTCGACAAAGTTGTTTCATTGATCTCTAGTTTCCCCACGAATGATAGGAACGCGACAATTTTCACAGTACAGTGGAAAAAACCTGTGCTAGCATGAATGAATATTTTCAATTTTTGAATTCAAGCAATAACATTAAAAAAAATTACACTGTCCAATGTTAACACAGCACATCGTAATTTCTCGTTCAAGTAATTTCAAATATATACGTATACAAATAGATACACAAATTTACCTACTTCATGCCACTTCACACATTACCTATTGGAAATAAAAATATGAAAATTCGATCTTGCAAAGAATATTAAAGCTGGGCATTCTTAAAAAATAACATATTGGCAGACAGAACTCAAACTTGTGAAAAATAACAAATAAAAGAAGTGACTGAGACAGTGTCTAATGTACGAATAGCAGAAAGTTCGACAGTGTTGCTTGTAAATTTAAAAAGTGAAAATACCATCCCGGCTATTTTCACTGTACGGTGAAAATAGCCCCTCTCTTAAGATAGACAAAAAAATGTTTTAACAAATAAAGTAGATAATTGTACACACTTTCATATAAAAAAAATAGTTCCTCCAAAATCAAAATTTATAGGGGTGAAACTCGCTCAACATCAAATAAAGTTGATCAACTTTGGAATGAGAGTATTCAATCGAGAAGGCTTATGTTGTGGAGACTCATTGGCTTTTGTCATCGTCAAGAGAAATAGATTTCAAACGTCTAAACTGATAGCGATTATAGTTTCATCGTCTGATCATGATAAGAAACCACAGAGTTCTTGCGTTGCTTGTAGTTCTCTCACTGATGTACAATCCAAGCAGCTTCACTACGTCACATGACGACGCCGACGACAAGGAGGCGCTGACCGACGCCGTAGTTCTGTCAAGCAACAAGTGGGCGACGTCACATGACGACGTCGCAGTCGAGGAGGCGCTGACCGAAGCCAAAGTTCTGTCACGCAACAAGCGGGCGACGCTATATGACGACGCCGAGGTCAAGGAGGCGCTGACCGACGCCGTTGTTCTGTCACGCAACAAGTGGGCGACGTCACATGACGACGTCGCAGTCGAGGAGGCGCTGACCGACGCCGTAGTTCTGTCACGCAACAAGCGGGCGACGCCACATAACGACGCAGCAGTAGAGGAGGCTCTGGCCGTCACCGTTGTTCTGTCACGCAACAAGCGGGCGACGCTACATGACGACGCCGAAGACAAGGAGGCGCTGACCGACGCCGTAGTTCTGTCACGCAACAAGCGGGCGACGCCACATGACGACGCAGCAGTAGAGGAGGCGCTGACCGACGCCGTAGTTCTGTCACGCAACAAGTGGGCGACGCTACATGACGACGCTGCAGTAGAGGAGGCGCTGACCGACGCCGTAGTTCTGTCAAGCAACAAGTGGGCGACGCTACATGACGACGCCGAGGTCAAGGAGGCGCTGACCGACGCCGTAGTTCTGTCACGCAACAAGCGGGCGACGCTATATGACGACGCCGAGGTCAAGGAGGCGCTGACCGACGCCGTAGTTCTGTCACGCAACAAGCGGGCGACGCCACATAACGACGCCGCAGTAGAGGAGGCTCTGGCCGTCACCGTTGTTCTGTCACGCAACAAGCGGGCGACGCTACATGACGACGCCGAAGACAAGGAGGCGCTGACCGACGCCGTAGTTCTGTCACGCAACAAGCGGGCGACGCCACATGACGACGCAGCAGTAGAGGAGGCGCTGACCGACGCCGTAGTTCTGTCACGCAACAAGTGGGCGACGCTACATGACGACGCTGCAGTAGAGGAGGCGCTGACCGACGCCGTAGTTCTGTCACGCAACAAGTGGGCGACGCTACATGACGACGCCGAGGTCAAGGAGGCGCTGACCGACGCCGTAGTTCTGTCACGCAACAAGCGGGCGACGCTACATAACGACGCCGAGGTCAAGGAGGCGCTGACCGACGCCGTAGTTCTGTCACGCAACAAGTGGGCGACGCTACATGACGACGCCGAGGTCAAGGAGGCGCTGACCGACGCCGTAGTTCTGTCACGCAACAAGCGGGCGACGCTACATGACGACGCCGACGACAAGGAGACGCTGACCGACGCCGTAGTTCTGTCAAGCAACAAGTGGGCGACGCCACATGACGACGCCGAGGTCAAGGAGGCGCTGACCGACGCCGTAGTTTTGCCCCGCAACAAGCGGGCGACGCCGCAAGACGCAGGTATTATTGCGATGGAAAATGTGACTCTAATTTGACTTCGGAAACATCAGGGGTGTTAAGGGCGATGGGTTGGTCATGAGGAGTGGCTAGTGTGTCTGCGAAGTGCGCAGGGTTCCGAGGGATTACTCTGTTAAACTTTGCTGATGTCGGCCAAAGGGTGTTGGTGTAATGCATACAGACATAGCGAGCCTTACGTCTTGATACGCTATGGTATAAGCAGTGTTTTTCCAGATAACAAAAAAAATTATCTAGATAAAGATAAGATAACTCAGTTTTTTTGTTATCTAGATAAGATAATAGATAATTTTTTAAGACGTTATCTAGATAAGATAATAGATAACTCTCAGTTATCTAGATAATAGATAAGATAATTTTAATAGAAGAGTTTTAGGGAAAATGCTTGAACTAATTTTGCGAGACAATATTGAGTTCACTAATCAACATGTTTATTTCAAAAGGACTAGCCTGTATTGTGCTTTTAAACAGAGTAACCAGAATTCATTACAATAGGCCCAACTTTCAATACTCTGCTAAATTTTAAACAGTTGATTAGAAATATATTGTCATGGCAACAACCAATGACATTTCTTCAATGATCACTAAGTGTTAACGTATTTAACAGAGTATTAAAAGATCGGCCCTTGTTGTAATCCAGATTCAAGACATTGAAAAAACATGTTATTATACGTTACATGCCACAGTTAAAAAAAACTGGCAATGAGGGCGTTCGATTTGAATAAATCGCGGGATAATATTTAATATAAAATACATTTTTTTAGACACTGTGTAATTAATTTGGCTGAAGAGCAATATTAAATTATTGTTATCTATTATCTGGGATTTAGATAATTGATAACAGATTTATTTATCTAGATAAGATAATAGATAAATGATGAAATATTTATCTAGATAAGATAATAGATAACAGAAAGTTATCTAGATGAGTTATCTAGATAACTTTATCTAGATAAGGAAAAACACTGGGTATAAGGTAACTACAATCTGTTCATATGTCGTAAGAGATGGACTAACCTGTCTTCTCTGTTCCAATCAACAGGTGTGCATCAGCAGCCACGAGCCTTGAGTCGGCCTCCGCCAGCTCCCGTGTCAGGCGAGAGCGTCATGGAAGACTTCGACAAGTGGCTGAAGACGCTGTCCCCTGCGCCGCAAGACGAGGTGGACGCAGACGCCGCGGAGGAGGCAGCGGAAGTGCTGCTCTCTGTGACTCCGGGACAGCATCTGGAGCGCTTGCGTGCAGCCAAGGAAGCTGCGGAGGCGCTGCGCTTCGTACCATGCGCAGTGAACCACGACAGCGCACGCGCAGCGGAGGACGCAGCGGAAGTGCTGCGCTCTGTGACTCCTGCCGTGAAGCTTGTGCGTGTGCCGCTCACTCAAGTCGTGTCCTCGGCGCATATCTTCGCCGACCTCCCCGTACTACACCCTTCAACAGGCAAGCTATATAAGTTGTACACCCTCACACTCAGGTGTTGTATGTACTCTCTCCCTTTGTATTGAACCGATTGAACTCATGTTTACCCTCTGTCTCAGCCGGGACTCAAGTTCACTCTCTCTCTCAGCCGGGGGGAACTCATGTTTACTCTCTCTCTCAGCCGGGAACTCATGTATACTCACTCTCTCAGCCGGGAACTCATGCTTACTCTCTCTCTCTCTCAGCCGGGAACTCATGTTTACTCTCTCTCTCAGCCGGGAACTCATGTTAACTCTCTCTCTCAGCCGGGGGGAACTCATGTTTACTCTCTCTCTCTCTCAGCCGGGGACTCGAATGCGCTTGGTCACGTGGACAAGAGCGCTGGGCACGGCTTCCTGGAGTCCGCGACGAGCAATGACGTGGACAAGAAAGTGAGGAAGAAGTCGACGGACGAACAGGACGCCGGCAAGAGTCAGACGCCTCCAGCGGCGACAGAAAAGCCTCAATCGACGACGACTCTGCAGCAAGTTCAACCCGCGACAGTCGGTCAGGAGCAGACAACGCCTTCCTCGACGTCACCGAGCAATCAAACAAGCTCAGTCGGCACAGGTAGGCGATGTTTACACCCCCGAATATTATAACGGATATTTTCTACGTTGTGAAAGAAAACCGTTTATTTTCCAACAATAATCCGTAATTTAATAAAACACCGTAGGATGTGGGTACAATTCCGTAATATGGACAACAATTTCAACAACAAGCCTCGGACCTTACGTCCCTTGACCCCAATGACCTTGTGCCCTCGTGTCTTAGCGACGACCACCGCCTCCATGTGCTCGGCAGAGTCCTCCAACAACGCCTCCAAGCTGCCCAACAAGCACTTGGAGGAACAGAAGGCCCTGGCGCTGATCATGAGCGAGGTCGCCAGCATCAAGTCAGCGCATCACGTCAACGTCAGCGACGACGGGGCGTCGTGCAGCGTCGGAGGCTCGTGGCAGAGTCACGCCGCCGGCGTCCGCTTCGACGTCACGGCGACGCCTAACACGACCCGCGGCCTCACCGTCGACGTCGGCCTCCTCACGCCGCCCTCCAAGACGGGCTTCATGATCACCAGCAGTAAGAGACGATCATTTTCAACAAAGAAGTTTCAACACATTTTATTGGATTGCATTTTGTAAAGAACACCACAAAATAAGAATGAGAAACAAAATTAGCAAACACAAAGTGTTAAACTTTAGCAATCCGATAAACCTCTGCCAATTACATGGCGATTAAACTCTGACAACATGACGGCGGTGAACCTCTGCCACTAGCAGGGCGATGTAGTGCATGGTGCTGATTGATTCAACAGGTTGGACGGTGGAGGCGGAGGCGCCGTTCCAAGACGACGGTCCGTTCTACATGTCGGCGGTGAACCTCTGCCACTAGCAGGGCGATGTAGTGCATGGTGCTGATTGATTCAATAGGTTGGACGATGGAGGCGGAGGCGCCGTTCCAAGACGACGGTCCGTTCTACATGACGGCGGTGAACCTCTGCCACTAGCAGGGCGATGTACATGGTGCTGATTGATTCAACAGGTTGGACGTTGGAGGCGAAGGCGCCGTTCCAAGACGACGGTCCGTTCTACATGACGGCGGTAAACCTCTGCCACTAGCAGGGCGATGTAGTGCATGGTGCTGATTGATTCAATAGGTTGGACGATGGAGGCGGAGGCGCCGTTCCAAGACGACGGTCCGTTCTACATGAAGGCGGTGAACCTCTGCCACTAGCAGGGCGATGTACATGGTGCTGATTGATTCAACAGGTTGGACGGTGGAGGCGGAGGCGCCGTTTCAAGACGACGGTCCGTTCTACATGACGGCGGTGAACCTCTTCCACTAGCAGGGCGATGTACATGGTGCTGATTGATTCAACAGGTTGGACGGTGGAGGCGGAGGCGCCGTTCCAAGACGACGGTCCGTTCTATATGACGGCGGTGAATCTCTGTCACTAGCAGGGCGATGAACATGGTGCTGATTGATTCAACAGGTTGGACGGTGGAGGCGGAGGCGCCGTTCCAAGACGACGGTCCGTTCTACATGACGGCGGTGAACCTCTGCGACCAGCAGACGGCGCTGTTCGTGGGACAGTGCATGGTGTACGGCGGCGACGAACTGGTCACCGGCTCCTGGGTGATCGCCGGCGACGCCAGGGACTGCGAGGACACATTCCTCGCCGTCGAGACGGTCCACGACGAGTTCCGACGCGACTCGCTGCATCGCCTCCTCAAGAACGTCTGCGAGATGACCAAGGCGACGGACGTGACGGAGGCGACGACCACAGTGATGGCGGCGACCACCACCAAGGGCGGGAGGCACAAGAGACACAAGAGGCGACATCGCAGTCAGGCCGGCGGCGATGGAGGTCGTCCGTGTGCAACTGGAAGATGACAATACCTTGTGCCATAGAGTCAAGTCCAATCAGTTCAGAATTATTTAATATATTGTTATTGTACACTTTATATATTGTTTAAAAAATAATTATGAAATTAAATATCTTCAAAATTCGCACTATACTTAGTATTCCAAATACCGGGTGGCGGAAAAAAATCCCCTGATTGAGAGGTCACTTTATCAAAACTATTATAGATAGGACTCTGAAATTTGTACACCTAATAGAAAACATACCATAATTTAATATGTGCAAGTTTAAAAAACATTACTATTGTAGGAAAAAAATTACAGCTGTTCAAATTTGGTTGTCAAAAAATTGGTTACGGAGCTCAAATAGCGCGCTCCGAGAAAACTTCCAATGGCCGGGAAGCTGTTTCTTCAAAACTACGTACGATATTAAGCTGAAAATTTCAAATTTTATTGAAAATATATTAAGATCGATTGTGTAAAAATGTCAATCAATTTGAATGAATGGAACGAAAATTATGGATCTTGAAGTTGAGCGTAAAATCAGAATATGTAGATTATATCTAAACTTTTATTACACGCGTTATAATTTATAAAAGAGATTTTTTCCCACTACCTATTCTGTTTTCAAGCTCAACTTCAAGATGCAATAACTTTTGTTCCATTCATACAAATTGATTATCTAATCATAGAGATTCATATACTTACAGAGAGGGGCAAGTAGATAGCCAGCCTTGGTATGATGCGATGTACATTGTCAGGGTAGATCTGAGCATGCTCAGCCACCATCTTGGAGATTATTTCAAAAATTACTTAAAAAATGGCACCCCCCTCGATTGTAATGTTGTTGGCAAGAGACTTGAATGTTACTTTGTACTAACCTTCAGTGCATACTTCACAGTAACAACACAGAACAAATAAATGTACAGTAAAAACAAGATATAATATTGTAATAGTCTTCTGATTCAAGTTAAAAACGTGTTTCTAGTAAGTTTAAAATTTGACAGCTCAAAGTAATTTTTTCACTGCCTTCCGAATTAATTTTCCATTTCAGTGGCAGTGAATTATTAAATATCTCCAATATGGAGAAAAAGGATCTTTCAAAATTAGTCAAGCATTAACCAGTAGTTACCCCTCTCTGTAATATATCTCTATGATCTAATCATGATTAAAATTTGAGTTCATTTGGTTTACGGGTATGGTCTCCAATCGTATCTAAAATTGTATAGACTGTTTTGCGCGGTTTTGTTGAATAACCGGCGCCTAATTAACAAGGCACGAAGCAAGCAAACATGAAAAAGTGCTACTTATATACAATAAGACGGATCATGTGAACATCCAATCAAAGTTACACCTACTTATGAAACAATTTTTCTCTCTCAAATGTCTAAAACGGCTGAGCGCTTGCACCACCTTAAGATCGGTAGAACTAGATAGCACCAAGGTCCACTAAATCTCCGCTCCTACTAGCGCGCAGCACCTCACGGTGCTAATTAGGTCGTTGCACACACTTCCACTATGTTAAATACAAAAGTGTCCGCCATTGCGGAGCCAAACGGAAACCGGAAGACGTCACGCATGCGCAAGACATCTTAGCTAACATCTGAACTGTCAGATGCAGTGTCCGTCAGTAAGTCGGCATAGTCACAAAATAGTATAAATTGATATTTACTTTTTGTTTGATATTGATCAGTTTCATCGTCTTGGTTTTAATGTAGTATGAGCGATCAATGTTATTCAACAAAATTTACTTCCGTTACCGCTTTACTTCCACTTGATTACTTCCGCTTGATTTTACTTCCGCTTTACACCGTAATGGCGTCAGATGGAACGACCTTATTTGGCGGTTCGCCTGGTGGTAGGACCTTTCGCCGACGAAAGGTACCTGATAGATGCTGCCCATGGTGGCGGGAGAAGGTTGAGTACCTGATAGATGCTGCCCATGGTGGCGGGAGAAGGTTGAGTACCTGATAGATGCTGCCCATGATGGCGGGAGAAGGTTGAGTACCTGCCTGATAGATGCTGCCCATGGTGTCGGGAGAAGGTTGAGTACCTGATAGATGCTGCCCATGGTGGCGCTGTTCGCCGGGATCGTGTTGTTGACGAAGATGAACAAGGCGTCTTCGGGACGCAGCTGGATGCGACGCCGGATCAGGAAGTAGAACTGACCCACGGTCAATTCAGACGGGACGAGGAACTTCTCCTTGTCCAGGCCGATCAGCTTGGCGGTCGGCAGTTTCTGGACGATCACCTGAGGGAGACAATCCTTCTTCAAATCACAGCGAAAACACGATGCTTTTGAGAGTTTCTGCACTAAATCCATAGAGTATAAAAGTTCAGTACTTAAACCAAGAAAAAAAGAATAGCTTGAGCACAAATATTCCTGCGTTGACTTTTGCCAAAGGCAAGTGTTACCTAGTGTTGATTATGTTCATGCTCATCTTTGTGCGTGTGTCACAAACACAAAGTTAGTTTGTGCAAACTTTGCACCGGAGCTTTGCACAAACTAAAAACAATGTTACGCAATGTTTTTCACTGCGTGTGTTGACACGAACGTTCGTTCTGATGTCATAAGATAAGATTTGTGTTTCTCAAGTCTAATATTTCTTTTGGAAAATTATGTTCTTACGAAATAGGTAGGTACACTTGGCCAAACAAAACTTGAACGTTCAATACATCTGATAGGCTGATAAATAAAAGATCGCACCATCAGAAGTCAGTCTAAGCGATCTCATTGTCTCACTCTAGTAGGTGACCTCACATTTCAATGATAATAACAAGCTTTGATTGGTTATGGGACATGACCAGCAGTCATTCAAATTTGGTCAACGTTCAGCTTGGCCGAGTGAAGGTATACCTACCTACCTACCTACCTACCTATCTACCTACCTTCCTTCCTGCTGAATAAGGTACGCTTACAGGTAGGACAAAGTAAATACGGTATTAAAAACTGTTAGATTGGCTGTAAAAGATTTGATTTCGTCATCCAAATAAATCCTCTATAACTCTGATTTTATTGATACCAAGAATTTCTTGCCAATGAACCTGACCATCAGCAAATCCGCTCTTGCAAATACCGTTTTTACTTGTGCCAAGTCGTGTTCAATGTTTGATTTCAACCACGAGCTTGTAAATGACCTGTTCGAAGAGCAACTATAGCTAGTGTCAGATTGTGTCAAACTACTCACGGGCACTCTGTCTGGATACTTCGTCCTTATCTTCTCCCCTTCAAACTTCCTCTTCTCAAATGTATGCGTTTCTTGGTAGATGAATTTCATTTTTAAAGTATTTTCTATTTTTTGATTAAAACTGATTTGAAAGATGTTGTGTTCGTTCAAGAAATGTTTCAAGATGGTGGCAAGCAACAATGATTGTTTTCATAGCTTCTTGGAATCTACTGATCAAGGTATATCTGTAGAGATCCCTGCGATCAGCATTTTGAGGTCTACTCATTGAATCTAGTGGAGCGGTCGCTCCACCCAGCCAAGTCGTACTATTCACTCACACTCACTCAACATACCGTAAATGCCTAATAAACTGAGGAGCAGACCAAACACTTTTACTGTAAGCAACAACATGGCATTTTCGGCCTACTGGATCTCAAAATTGGGAAATCTCACATTGTTGCGAAATAACTTAATTTCGAGCTATGGCCCACCTGACAACATATACCAAATTTGGAAACAATACGTTATGCCGTTTGGGTGCTAGAGGGCCGTGAAAACAGTGAAATTACACCCCTTTTAAAAGCTATCTGATGATGATGATTCAGATTCAGATTCAGATTCAGATATCAGGAATCGTTGCTATCACCGCCACAGCCTAAACGGCTGAACCGATCGATATGAAAATTTTACCACATGTGCACTTTTGGCGTCTGATGATACCTTTTTTCTTATAAATTTTTTGTGCCGCCATTTTTAAACCGGAAGTGACGTCATATATCAAAAACGGCTGGACCGATTAGAACGAAATTAGCGCCATTCGATTTAGAAGGTCATCTATAAGGAATACCAATAGTGAAAGAAGAAATGTTCTATAACCTAAACCGGAAATGACGTCATAAAAATGACAAATCTGACTAAAATCATCTCGATTAGATTGATAGATTAATAGGGTTTAACGGCGCGTCAACGACGAGGTTATATTGCGCACATTAATTATTTTACTTTAAACTTTGTTGAAATAAGTGGAGGACATTGAGAGGGGGTTGACCTAACGGGCCCGATCCGGGGGAGTCCAGCACTGGTGGGAAGGCCAGGCAGGAATGGGGACGGACCGGGGGGTGTGAGGATTCGGGCCGGCGGAACCCGATTTCAGGGGGATCACCATCTCGAGGGGGAGGCCGGCCCGATTGGGACCGCAAATTCAAGGGAGGACATGGTTAGGCCGACCCTGGCTGCTCTTGGTCTGGACCTCACCACTGACCTGTCCGGCATGGGTAGCCCTTACACATGAGCATATGCTCGCCGGCGTAGCTGCAATGGATCGTTGGCCAACACAAACCCCACCACCGCGATAAGGTGGCAGCCGTCGGTGGGGAAAAAAAAAAAAAAAAAAAAATCATCTCTTATATCAATAACTACATATTCAGAAGGCTTATAATGTTACATAACATTTATAGATACAAATTTTAGGTGGCAGTGATGTCAACCGCCATTTTGAAAACCGGAAGTGATGCCGTTACTCGAGAACGGCTGGACCGATTGGAACGAAACTTTTGCTATACTTTGTAACATATTATTTATAGCATTAACACAGTAACAAGCACAACTTTTCTTAGCAACCAAATCACAAAATCTTATTTTTTAAAAGAATTATAATCTTTGGTGCCACAATATGTTACAAGTTGTAATAATAAACTGAAAAAAGGAGTGATATCCCCATAAAAAACACTCCGTGTAAAAATACCAGCCAAGTCTCTTCAATTAAAAAAAATAGAAGAAATCTAAAAATTCAGCACTGAAAAGTAGTGATATCAAAAAATTGGCCAAGTCAAAACTTTTCAAAAAATACTTGGCGCATCGTTTTTTTTTAGGACATGTGTAGATGAGTACATTTCATTTCCTGCCTACTTCTATACTATTTATATGCACGATGCGCCAAGTATTTTTTGAAAAGTTTTGACTTGGCCAATTTTTTGATATCACTACTTTTCAGTGCTGAATTTTTAGATTTCTTCTATTTTTTTTAATTGAAGAGACTTGGCTGGTATTTTTACACGGAGTGTTTTTTATGGGGTAGATAATGAATGAAGTAAGCATCTCCAAGTTGATTTTGCATTCCTATAGCATGGTCAAGTTGGTCAAATACTAATTCTATCACAAGATGAATTGGTCCTCACAAAAATACTCAAATTTTTCAAATATTTCAATTTTTCTTAAATTTTACTCAATACCCAAACCAGTTTATTACCTATACATTTATAAACAAACTCGATTGTCTTGATACTGAAAGAATTTAATTGAAGCATAAATAAAGTTTGGATTATTCAAATAAGTTAACTATAGTTTTTATACCTATTTGATTACAATATTTTCCTCCATATTAACCAAGATTCATTTTATGTCATTACCTGAATACGCTCAATGAATATGGAGCGAAATATTGTATCAAATATAAAAACTGTAGTTTATGACAGGTTAAAACCTATTATAAATTCAAAATTTTAAGTATTATCAAGAAAAAAATAATGATATACAAAATTATAAGAGTATATTTTTATATTGAAGAATAGAGTAACAAAGGGTAACTAATAAACACTTATTAAAAAATGTATAAAAGTATAAGTTTATTTAGTAGGTATACGAAATAATATAATTGTGTTTCAAGTGTTTATCATCATGTTGGTACCTACGCACTTCTGTGCGTTGAGGTTCTCCTTGGAAGTCGTTAATTTCTCAGTTTGTATTCTTTCCTGTTAGAAAGAAATAGATTCATTAGACACGACGCTAGGTGAAACCATCTCACAATATTTCTCGTCATTTGAGGTTTAACCGTCACTGTTTGTGGCGAGGAAGTAGGATCTATTTATAATTATGTAATAGGTAATGTGTACTCTCTGCCGAGTATGACACCGCGCGGTAATGTACTTTCAAGGTTACCTCGATCTCCTGGAACGTCTAGGCAGGAATTCCATAGGTAAATATAAAACATGAAAATGAAGGAAGACATTTAAAACGCTATTTTCCTATTACCTATGGCTGTCTATTTACAGTCTAGTTGGAAAACAGCATTCTTGTGCATCGTTGACTCATTCTTGTACAATATTTTGATCTCCTAAAAGTTATGAGGTATTTCATATTTCCAACTTCGATGTATTGAGGTAATTATTTTTAAAAATAAAACCAGATCAAAATATAAGATAAAATGGCCAATGCTTTTCAAGTTTTCAGGGCAAAGTTATACTTAAACTTTGGTGTATAAATTCAAAAGGTAATATTATTTGATTTATTTTTTATTTGATAATATTATCTGATAAATTGACCAACTAATGGAAAAAGACGTTGTAACAAAGCAATGGAAATCAGCAGTAACTACCTGGGCTAAAATGCCCAGCTAAAATATGCTTGATAGCTAAAATGTGCAGCGATAAAGAGTGTGATGTGATCTGTTTACAAGAAACGCATCGAGGTGATTTTCATCGTCGGCCAAAAGTACCAGGAATGAAGTTAGTTATTGAGTTGCCTCATGAACTTTATGGAAGTGCAATATTTGTGAAACCAGATGTTTCAGTTCTTACCGCTCATTCTATACGGGTGCTAGATATCGAAATATTGACAATTGAACTTAAGGGATGCACAGTAACATCAGTATATAAACCGCCCAGGACCCCATTCGACTTCCAACCTCCTTGCAATTATTTCAACCAAAAGATAAGATTTGTTCTTGGGGATTTTAATAGCCACAGTACCAATTGGGGGTACCTCACTACGGATGACAATGGGTTAAAAGTGGAAACGTGGGCTGAAAATGCAGGGTTGACACTGCTGCATGATCCAAAACTACTACCATCTTTTAACAGCGGCAGATGGAAAAGGGGATACAATCCAGATCTAATATTCGTGAGTGGAAATATCAGTCAACAATGTGTGAAAGATGTATGCGAATCAACACCAAATACGCAACATAGAGCATTAAAACTACAAGTACATGCGGTGGTTAAGGCTGATACAATACCATTCAAAAGGAGGTTTTACTATCGGAAAGCTGACTGGAAACAATACACGAGGAGCCTGGATATGCAGATTGGGGATATAATACCATCTGTTCAGAACTACGATACATTTGTGGAGCTAGTTCAGAAAATTTCGAGACAGTTCATCCCTCGAGGTTGTAGAAGACAGTACATTCCCGGAATGTCGGAATCGGCAAGTGAGCTATTGGAAACATACACGCAATCGTTCGAGACCGACCCATTTAGCGAATCTACCATCATGGAGGGAGAAGCACTCATGGTGGAGCTAGCTGAAAACCGGAGAGCAAAATGGCATGAGCTGATGGAAAGTATAGACATGATGCACAATAGCAAGAAAGCTTGGGGGTTAATCAAAAAACTGAATGGAGATCCAACAAAGGCAGGGGTGCACACAAACGTAACACCTAATCAGGTTGCACATCAGTTACTCATGAATGGGAAAGTTAAACTGAAGCTCAAGAAGAAGAAACTGGTGAAACAAGTGTCCGAAGTCCCTAGTAGCTTAGAAAAGGATTTCACTCTTGAGGAGTTAATAATCGGAATACAAAAGCTGAAGAATGGCAAAGCGGCAGGTATAGATGACATTATGTCAGAGCAAATAAAGAACTTTGGCCCAAGAACGATACAGTGGTTGCTGAGCCTCCTTAACGAATGTCGAAGAACGTGCCGAGTTCCGAAAAGTTGGAGAAAGGCGAAGGTTGTGGCGCTGCTTAAGCCAGGCAAAGAGCCACAGGATCCCAAAAGTTATCGGCCTATTTCGCTGCTTTGCCATACATTCAAACTGTACGAGAGGTTGATATTACATCGCATTGCGGATTCTGTTGATGATAAACTAATAAGAGAACAAGCAGGATTCAGACCTGGTAAAGCTTGCACCGGGCAAGTTCTTAACCTGTGTCAGTTCATTGAGGATGGTTTTGAGTCGAAACGAGTTGCAGGGGCTGTTTTTGTGGACCTAACCGCAGCTTACGATACAGTTAATCACAACCTTTTGCTAAACAAGGTACATGGAATGACGAATGATTACCATCTCACGGAAATAAAAGGGTCTTTGCTTCATGCTCGAAGATTTACTGTGACGTTGTATGGTAAATACAGTAGATGGCGTATGCAACGGAACGGACTGCCTCAAGGTAGCGTCTTAGCACCAATGTTATTCAACATATATACAAACGACCAGCCACTACCTGAGAGCACTAACCATTTCCTGTATGCCGACGACCTGGCTATAGCAGCTCAGGCAGCATCGTTTGAAGAGGTAGAGATAAGGCTTTCCAGTACTCTGGATATCTTAGCAGGTTACTACGGTGCTAATCAGTTGCGGCCAAATCCTGCAAAAACCCAGGTATGCGCTTTTCATCTGCGAAGCAAAGAGGCGAAAAGAAAACTCCAGGTTTCATGGCTAGGTAAGAGTATAGAAAGCACTGAGAATCCTGTGTATCTCGGTGTTACTATAGATCGCATGTTAACCTTCAAGGAACATTGCAATAAAACTAAGATGAAAGTACAGGCCAGGAATAACTTGCTTCGCAGACTCGTTGGTACCACATGGGGAGCCAAGCCGCATACAGTGCGGACAACCGCTTTGGCTATGTGCTACTCTTCTGGTGAGTATGCATGCCCAGTGTGGAAGAGTTCAACACATGCAAAGCAAGTAGACACTGCCTTGAACGAGACTTGCAGAATTGTAACTGGGTGCTTGAGACCAACTCCTAGAGATCAGTTGAATTTGTTAGCCGGGATTGCACCGCATCAAGTTCGAAGGAGTGTTGCAACTGATATTGAAAGAACAAAGCAAATCAGAGACAGCAGGCATCCTATGGCTGAGTACAAAGGTCCTCATCTTAGGCTAAAATCACGGAAGAGCTTCATGCAGGTCTCCAAAGAGATCCCTGATTCGGCTCGAGATGAGCGTCTGTCGAGATGGGAAGCTGGCCTGCAGCGACGTAACATTCCGGGAAATCCAGCAGAAGAACTGCCTCCAGGGAAATACCTCGAGTGGAGAATTTGGAGGACATTGAATAGGATAAGAACTGGTGTGGGAAGGACAAAAGCAAATTTAATGAAGTGGGGCTATTCGGAAGACGGAGATCTCTGCGAGTGTGGAGAGCGGCAAGATGGGGAACATCTTCTTCGCTGTGTTTTGGCACCAGGTCTCTGCACACATGACGACTTAGAGAGGGCTAGTAGCATAGCAATTGACGTGGCCACATTTTGGCAAAAACAAAATATTTAGTAATTAGGTGTAAGTTGTAAGTTTTAATTATTGCTTCCGGACACGAAAGAAGAAGAAGCAGCAGTAACTACTGTGTACCTAGACAAAGTGAAGTTATGTTTCCGGAAGTAACAATGGCACGTGTACCTCAAAGAGGCTGCGTAAGCGCGCGCACCCGGATCTTGGTCCGTAATCCTCTTCTTCTTATCCATCAGTCGTATGACTCTAGTGGTACTGACGTCACATATTAAATGGTCCATACATGTCAATCTTGCATGACAAACTTACTTGAAAAGCCTGCAAGTTTGATCGTGTGTGGGGTTTTCAGTAACGCGTGAAAAAATTTAAACACGGACAGAAATCCTTCATGCCAAGGTCACCCGGCTTGACATGCAAGTCGTCAAGTAAGATTTACCGTTTAATATGCGGCATTTGTGGTAACATTATAGATTACCTACTACTTCTATGATATTGGGCGATGGCAGTGGGTGGCAAATATTTCAAATATTTCTTATTTCAAATAATGTTTTACTACTTTTCACTAATATGACCAAACTGTATGTGATTTCTGGGCAAGTTCATCACATCAATATTGATCAATTTGTTAGTCCTTTCTCGCCCACCCACAAGTCCCCGATAATTATTTCACGAAATACAGTCGGGTAGGAAATGGGGGGGGGGGGGGGGGATTATTTTTCCCAACTCATTGAGTAACCCATTTACTTAGTGACGAGAGAGTTTTGAAGAGAAATAAATAATCACGTCCTTCGATGCCCCTGTCGACATATCAGGGCGTTTTACTTCTGTGAGGAGGTGAAGATGTTGTGTGTGGGTTGGGAACTATCACAGCATTCGCCGCAACTTGAAATCTTTTCAGAAATCGTTCTCTACCGATAACTGCTCCTGCCACCTCCACCCTCTATCATCCAGTATTCTTCTGCCCCCAACCCGGCCTCTCACCCTCTATCAGCCAGTCTGCCCCCAACCCCGGCCTCTCATCCTCTATCATCCA
Organism: Leuctra nigra; assembly: GCA_934045905.1. NCBI lineage: Eukaryota > Metazoa > Arthropoda > Insecta > Plecoptera > Leuctridae > Leuctra > Leuctra nigra. Next base: position 10,682,530 of record OW203762.1, read on the forward strand.
GGTGCCCCCAACCTCTCACCCTCTATCATCCAGGTTGCCCCCAGCCCGGCCTCTCACCCTCTATCAGCCAGGTGCCCGTGGCGCCCCAGCCCGTGCTGACGCCGACGTGCGTGACTGTGAACGGCGTCGGATTCCGCCACGACATGAACGGCGTCGACTCGCCCTCCTGAGAGACGGTGACGACGCCGTCAGACCAGCGGATCCAGAAGCCCGTGTACTCGGCGTCGGTGAGGATGTCGGGCGTCTCGACGCTCACGACGTCGGGTTTGTTTCGGTTCACGCGGATCACGGACTTTGTGTTCTTCCACCCGCCAACAAACACCTGGACAGAACACTCGCATTCAACAAGTCAGCTCGAAGTTATTCTGATTTGATGCATCCCGGGCGAGAGAAATACTTATGATAATATTCTAAATATCATTATTACTTTTAAACTTTTTAAAAATAATGTGCAAAATAGTTTGCATTGCTATTTTGAATTCGACCTAAGAATATGAATATGTAGGAGAAGAGGAGAAGATATGCACATTTTTAAGGATTTGAATTGGCTGTAGGATGGGAACTCGACTTCACAGAATTTTTCTATAATTTGTGACCTCTATGGTGTTTGTAACTTCACCTACTCTAATTGAAGTATGTATCGAGTTGTTTGTTTGTTTTGTAAATTGAGTTGATTGCACAAAAGAAATAAAAAAACTGATCAAAATTTACCAAATTTGGAATTTTTATATGTCATTAAGACCCATCGGTCTCTACGGTCTGTTCAGGAAAAAAATCAGTATATTAATTTCCTTGTGAAATTACGACTTTCTTCTAAGCAATGCAATGAACGTTTAGAACTTTATGGTTTAGATTTAGAACGTCTATTGGCCGACGTTCATTGCATTACGTGTTGATAGAAGAAAGTCCTACTTGATCGACTGCACTTCATCCTTGTCCGCAGCTGACTGATCTGAAGGTGGAGTGAATCTCAAGTACCTCTATCATGGGAGTAGTTATGCTCGCCGCCGACGTGAGCGCCAGGTGTGCGTCATGGGGCGCGCGCACCTTGAAGTGCACATGCTCGCCCGCCACTGGCAGGAACTGGTACTCGAGTCTATCCTCCGTCTGAAGCTCTGTGCAAACAACATCATCATGAGATTGTCTATCATGGGAGTAGTTATGCTCGTCATGGGGCGCGCGCACCTTGAAGTGCACATGCTCGCCCGCCACTGGCAGGAACTGGTACTCGAGTCTATCCTCCGTCTGAAGCTCTGTGCAAACAACATCATCATGAGATTGTCTATCATGGGAGTAGTTATGCTCGTCATGGGGCGCGCGCACCTTGAAGTGCACATGCTCGCCCGCCACTGGCAGGAACTGGTACTCGAGTCTATCCTCCGTCTGAAGCTCTGTGCAAACAACATCATCATGAGATTGTCTATCATGGGAGTAGTTATGCTCGTCATGGGGCGCGCGCACCTTGAAGTGCACATGCTCGCCCGCCACTGGCAGGAACTGGTACTCGAGTCTATCCTCCGTCTGAAGCTCTGTGCAAACAACATCATCATGAGATTGTCTATCATGGGAGTAGTTATGCTCGTCATGGGGCGCGCGCACCTTGAAGTGCACATGCTCGCCCGCCACTGGCAGGAACTGGTACTCGAGTCTATCCTCCGTCTGAAGCTCTGTGCAAACAACATCATCATGAGATTGTCTATCATGGGAGTAGTTATGCTGTCATGGGGCGCGCGCACCTTGAAGTGCACATGCTCGCCCGCCACTGGCAGGAACTGGTACTCGAGTCTATCCTCCGTCTGAAGCTCTGTGCAAACAACATCATCATGAGATTGTCTATCATGGGAGTAGTTATGCTGTCATGGGGCGCGCGCACCTTGAAGTGCACATGCTCGCCCGCCACTGGCAGGAACTGGTACTCGAGTCTATCCTCCGTCTGAAGCTCTGTGCAAACAACATCATCATGAGATTGTCTATCATGGGAGTAGTTATGCTGTCATGGGGCGCGCGCACCTTGAAGTGCACATGCTCGCCCGCCACTGGCAGGAACTGGTACTCGAGTCTATCCTCCGTCTGAAGCTCTGTGCAAACAACATCATCATGAGATTGTCTATCATGGGAGTAGTTATGCTCGTCATGGGGCGCGCGCACCTTGAAGTGCACATGCTCGCCCGCCACTGGCAGGAACTGGTACTCGAGTCTATCCTCCGTCTGAAGCTCTGTGCAAACAACATCATCATGAGATTCCCAGTAAGAATGAGGTTGGGCAGACGAAAGTCTGTGAAGAGCACGACCCCAGTGGTGATTGGGAGGGGGGGGGGCATACCCCCATCCGCCTCGCGCATCCGCCATAATCTTAGAAACACATTTTATCAGAGCTGTTTTTAATAACTGAAATGTCGTTGGTTGTGGCCATAATCAACTGTTGTCACTTTGAGTCCTAATCAACTGTTTAAATTTAATCAGCCCTAAAGGCCGGTTTTTTAATGGCCTGCTAAACCAGTCGTTAAGGTTTTAACGGCCATTCCAGGATTATCATTGGTTGTTGCCATGGCACTATAGTCCTAATCGACTGTTTAAAAGTTAACAAGATATTGAAAGTCTGGCCCTAAACATGATAGTATTGTATTTAATTATTTTCTCCTTTATGTCCAATATCGCCATGGCTATTCCAGGTCATGATGTTTTTGTGTTAACGTGGCGCGATCACTCGATATAGCACATTTTTATTTATTTTTGAAATTACCATTTCAAAATACCTTTTACAACAGTTCAACTATATTTAAGCATAAAATACTCATTTAATGTCCTGTAGTTTGCAACTGCCGCCCAATAATGAGTTTTCAATTTTATGTCTTCTGAGAATGTACAAAACTTTAACATGGCAGGTATAGTATAGGAAAATCATTTCGAATTTGGTTAATAACTTTTAAAATAGCACACGTTGGTATCGTTTTCAATTTTTTTCCTCATAGTATGTCCGTATGCCTACCAGAAAAAAAAGTTTTTTGTTAAAATCTGACGGTACAAAATAATTAGAACTTCATTTAAGCTTAAAAATGACACGATTTTACTTGGCTGCCATAAGATAACATGGGGGAGAATACTCAAATTATCTCAGAAACTAGACACGAGAAGTGTTTAATTTTTTCAGGGATTATGTATGTCATGAATATCAATAAGTACACAAAAATGTATGAATATCTGAGACTATGCCTCGAGTGATCGCGCCACCTTAAATAAAGAATGAATTACAAGCGTTGGGTTTGCTTGTACGGTGTGAAATTGCATGAGATGCCGCACAGCTCGATACTCCCGATGTTGCACAACACTTCAATTTATGTCTTAACAAATTACATACATTGTGTACATACATACAACACCATTTGTTATGAATACTCTTTTAATAATATCTTTGTCTATACTACTATTTAAAATGGTCCGTGAACTCCCCCCCCCCCCCTCTTCCCCTTCCCGCCGCATTCTTAAACTCTCACGGTAATTAGTGCATGGCACTTTAATTTAGTGTACCAACAAGTTTCAGAATTTGTGCGTCACTATTTTGGAGAAAACTGAAGAACGAATACGTTGTTTTTTGTGGGAGGGGGTGATCTCACGTAGCCCCCCCCCCCCACACACACACACTTAAGCTAAAATTCCCAAAAATATAAATAATGAGTTCATGACACTGGATCTCCCTCCCTATTTTTGGTAATATGTAACCAAAATAATTATGAGGGGCCATGTTCCATTCTTTTTTGTCTTTGGATTTTTGATTTTTTCCACATGTAACGTAATAATTATGATGCATCTTGGTACACTAAATCCCAGCTTCATTCACTAATTATATTGAGTGTTTCATAATTAGTGCGCATATGGGGGGAGGGGGAGGGGGACAAGAACATTCTTATTTTTCAGATTGGTGTAGCTTTAATTTTAAATTTTAAATTTTTTTAAAATATCAGACGTTGGTATTGTTTTCCATTTTTTCCCTTACAAAATGTTTATCTATCAACAAAAAAATAAGTTTTTTGTTCAAAGTTATGAATACATAAAAATTAGATCTTCATATTATTATCCTGCCATAATTGGCCAACATTGAGGAGAAAACTAAATGTATCTCAGAAACTAGACACGAGAAGTGTTCAAGTTGTGTAGAGATTGTGTATGACAACAAGAAGAGAAGATCTGAGACTTTGCCTCGATTGGTTGTAAGTAATCTGCTGATGCAGCTTTGATCTTACCTTGACCGTTGTTATGAGTTGGAGGAGCTTGAAGCAAGGAACCAATGAGACTCAGAAAACAGATCAAGCCAGACGCTAGCATCTTGTCACGATCTTCTCTACAACGTATGCTCATGCCAAATGTAAGCCGTGATTCAAGCAGAGAGGAAAGAGGTCAGACGTTTTGCCCGAGATAACCTTTTCCTCATTTACATCGATGTAAACTGGAGTTTGATCAGATCAATTCATTTCATATTAATGAAACTAACGAACAACAACTTAAAATATTAATTTGCTCTTGTTGTCTTTTGTATATTTTATGCAATATTTTGGTAACCGCAACTTATTATAAAATCGTTTTGAGAAGAGCGGAACAGGTTGGCTGTGTGGTTAACGCTCTGAACTTGTATTCCGGAGGCCCGGGTTCGATTCCCGCGGCCGTCCTTCCTGACTGGGGTTTATTCGTGGTATTCCCTCAGTCGACAGGCAAATGCTGGGAAGGTACCCCACTAATGAGCCACGACCGCCTCCTTCCCACCTTCCATCCTTACCTACTCTTCACCATCATCTCCCAATCATCATCATAATCATTCATCCGTCGCCATTAGCCTCGCTGCAAAAAAAGACATATTTGAAAATGAATCTTACTTATAGTTACCCAGTTCTGTCTGTCTGTGATCCTGTGGAACGCCTGCGCGCGCATCCTCTCAATTTCGCGCGCACACTCTCTATGTTGTATTTAAAATTAAAATGGTCGACGTTACATTGCCCAAATCATGTCCAAAATACATCTTCTGCTCTTTGTGCATAAATAAATAACTGAAACTTACCTAAATGGCAATCCTTATCCCTTTGTGTTTATAAGAAATGTATTTTAACACAGAATAACTGTCCAAATCTTTACATTACATTGAAAACGGCACTATTTTGTATTTAAAATGCTGGCCTTTCATTGCCAATCGTGTCTAAAAATACGTCTTTTGCTTTCGCAAAGTAAAGAAATAACCATAACTTACCTAAAACGTAATCCTTAAAACTTTGAGTGTGTACAAAATCTACTATAACACATAATAACCGTTCAAAAGAGACATACCATAGAAAATTTCTTCACACCAAGAAACGTCAAAGTGTAATTTTTATAAATTTTTCATTTCCTCTGTATTTTAGAGGGCCATGAAAACCAAACAAAGCCGAACATTGGCCTCAAGATGCAATTTGCAAACGATCAAACGTATTATTTTCTTCCTACATTTAATCAACACGGCTCTGTAACCCTCAAACCAACTAACCGACGAAGTTTTTAAATAATGTTGTTAGATTAATCATTTTCAGTCGTTTCTTATTTCGTAGAGGGGTCTGTATTGAGTCATGTATTGACAACGAATTCATGTTGATGTTGATAAAGTTTGAAGCACCAATGTTTAAGTTTTACATTGTCAACTGAATATCTATACCTTAATTAGAGGTAGATGGGCTGAAGTCCATTTCAATATTCTTGAAGTGAGCTCAGAGAACAGTATTTCTGACATCAACCAATCATTTGTAATGGTGACATGAGTTATTGTAAGAGGTTATTTGTTAACAGTTTGATTTGATTTATTTTTCAAAATGGTACAGAGAGTGAAGAGTGTGTTCACACAGTGTTTACATATTTGTTTGATATACCCCAATAAGTCACGAAGACTTGTGTCGGGGCATATTTTACATGGATAACACATGGACATTTTACATGGATTTATATAATATACCAGAGACATTATTATACGGAATGTAATATATAGCTGAACGATTACTAAATTCTAAATACTAATACTAAATACACATTGTCAGTTATTAATCAGTAAAATGAAAATTTAAAAAAGAACATTTGTTGATACTCAACTTGATGCTATGTCATACCATGTTATACCGTGAACAATATTGTACAGAACATTATACCATGTTATATCGTCATGTTTCTAATCATAGTCATAATACATCCACTAGGTTCATTATATATGGAATACAAGATACTGAATATAATATGCATGTTGCAGTATTACTGAATACTAAATATTAATAATTGTCTGTTATTAACTATTTCTAAAATAAAAATAAAATAAATACAAAATAATAAATATAAAATAAAAACCTCTGATGATACCTAGGTACATTAGTTGATACCACAACAAGGACGTGTTATATGTAGATCTACTAGATACAAAGATTACACCTAGAACGTTGGTGAGAAGATCAAGAGCTTTTATTTTATTAAACTGTGGTTTTTTACTTGCAATTTATGGCAGCGTTTATTGTGTCAATAGGGCAATCTTTGAGCCATCGCTTGGTTTTAAATGCGTATATTTTGTCCGATTGGATGCTTCGTATATCACAAGGAAGAAGGTTATATAACTTGCTAGCTAGATAAGTTAGGTTTCTTTGCGTAATGCCTTTGTTTACCCTCGGTTGATATAGATTGTTCTTTGTTCCTGATCTAGTTTGTATATAATAATTATATACAACAGTGAAACGGTACTTGATAGAGCTTGATTACAATCCAAAATTGTGCACCGCAAAATCAAACAAATTTACTTCCGCCCTACATCCTGAGGAACGTATATAATGAAACCGTAGATACCATGTAATAGCATCACAAATGAAGAAAAGGTAGTGGGCATCAGGTCACGGTATCAACGTAATGTATATATATAATATATTTTTTACGGCGCATACATATGTTTTTCTTCTTATTTTTACTTAGTACGAATACTCTGGTGTAAATTTGGAAACTTATATGAAATTGTTTCACCATAATAGGTATGATCAAATTGATTTTCTTCGTTCCTCATTTGTTAACGTATTCTGTTAAGATTGGGTCATCAACGACGTCAAGTGTATTAACGACGCACACTCTGCTGACAAATATTGCTGACGTTTTATATTTACGCATAACTCACTGGTGCACATTGGTCATGTTTTACATGACGGGACCCTCTAGTACCTTTAAGATCAGAAGATGAGAAGTAGCTTATTGTGAAAACACAAATACTTATTCTTGGACAATCATATTTTCTTATCTAATAGACATTGGGAAGTTATATTTCTATTTTTCATAAAGTTTTCAAACAGATTAATTTGAAATCAAAAAATCTTGAAACTCTATTAAATTTTCTTGTAAATATTTATCGAACATTTTCACAATTTTGATACAGTTTTTTAATATAATTGAGCTTATTTTTGAGAGATGATTGGTTTGTAAGATTTTTTTCTGACGGTGAAAGTTCCTCCATGGTCAATTTCACCGTCGGCGAAAGTTCCGTGCCTTTTGGAATATCGGCGAAAGTTCCGTCGGCGAAAATTCCGTCGGCGAAACGTCCGTTTACCGGTTCGCCTGTTCTCCGCTAGGAGAAGATTTAGTGGACCTTGGAGAGCACCAGCTCAAGCTAGAGTAAAATATTCAACGGTTAAAAATGCCGTTTCTTTCTATAGGTAGTTTACTATAGAATTGACATAACTTATTATAAGAGGAAACGGGAGAAATCATTTCTCCCGCCGATGTCCTCCAAGAGGATATTTTAAGTTTTAAAAGCAGTTGGCAACAAGGTACAGCCGCCTCATCATGTTCTGATAAAATCCAGTGATAAAACCTGTCTTGAAAATCACCCCGTGTCCTGCATTTGTTGCCCAGAGTCCTGCATCGCATCCGGATCTTGCTCATCTCCGGTCGAGCGAGGTCGAAGAAGAAGCAACGACTCTGCATGACCTTGTAGTCGGAGTCGCGGTGCTTGATGGAGATCGCCGAGAAGGAGTTGTCGAGCAGCTCGGGGTCGATGGGGAGGACGTCGCCGTGGAGGCAGGGCACGGGCATGGCGAGGATGCGGCCAGCTGGAGGGCGTAACAATACATCGTCTTATTAAGCGAGAGAAGGAGTTGTCGAGCAGCTCGGGGTCGATGGGGAGGACGTCGCCGTGGAGGCAGGGCACGGGCATGGCAGGGATGCGGCCAGCTGGAGGGCGTAACAACATCGTCTTATTAAGCGAGAGAAGGAGTTGTCGAGCAGCTCAGGGTCGATGGGGAGGACGTCGCCGTGGAGGCAGGGCACGGGCATGGCGGGGATGAGGGCCAGCTGGAGGGCGTAACAAAACATCGTCTTATTAAGCGAGAGAATGAGTTGTCGAGCAGCTCGGGGTCGATGGGGAGGACGTCGCCGTGGAGGCAGGGCACGGGCATGGCGGGGATGACGGCCAGCTGGAGGGCGTAACAACATCGTCTTATTAAGCGAGAGAAGGAGTTGTCGAGCAGCTCGGGGTCGATGGGGAGGACGTCGCCGTGGAGGCAGGGCACGGGCATGGCGGGGATGAGGGCCAGCTGGAGGGCGTAACAAAACATCGTCTTATTAAGCGAGAGAAGGAATTGTCGAGCAGCTCGGGGTCGATGGGGAGGACGTCGCCGTGGAGGCAGGGCACGGGCATGGCGGGATGTGCTGGAGGGCGTAACAAAACATCGTCTTATTAAGCGAGAGAAGGAGTTGTCGAGCAGCTCGGGGTCGATGGGGAGGACGTCGCCGTGGAGGCAGGGCACGGGCATGGCGAGGATGCGGCCAGCTGGAGGGCGTAACAATACATCGTCTTATTAAGCGAGAGAAGGAGTTGTCGAGCAGCTCGGGGTCGATGGGGAGGACGTCGCCGTGGAGGCAGGGCACGGGCATGGCAGGGATGCGGCCAGCTGGAGGGCGTAACAACATCGTCTTATTAAGCGAGAGAAGGAGTTGTCGAGCAGCTCAGGGTCGATGGGGAGGACGTCGCCGTGGAGGCAGGGCACGGGCATGGCGGGGATGAGGGCCAGCTGGAGGGCGTAACAAAACATCGTCTTATTAAGCGAGAGAATGAGTTGTCGAGCAGCTCGGGGTCGATGGGGAGGACGTCGCCGTGGAGGCAGGGCACGGGCATGGCGGGGATGACGGCCAGCTGGAGGGCGTAACAACATCGTCTTATTAAGCGAGAGAAGGAGTTGTCGAGCAGCTCGGGGTCGATGGGGAGGACGTCGCCGTGGAGGCAGGGCACGGGCATGGCGGGGATGAGGGCCAGCTGGAGGGCGTAACAAAACATCGTCTTATTAAGCGAGAGAAGGAATTGTCGAGCAGCTCGGGGTCGATGGGGAGGACGTCGCCGTGGAGGCAGGGCACGGGCATGGCGGGATGTGCTGGAGGGCGTAACAAAACATCGTCTTATTAAGCGAGAGAAGGAGTTGTCGAGCAGCTCGGGGTCGATGGGGAGGACGTCGCCGTGGAGGCAGGGCACGGGCATGGCGGGATGTGCTGGAGGGCGTAACAACATCGTCTTATTAAGCGAGAGAAGGAGTTGTCGAGCAGCTCGGGGTCGATGGGGAGGACGTCGCCGTGGAGGCAGGGCACGGGCATGGCGGGGATGCGGCCAGCTGGAGGGCGTAACAACATCGTCTTATTAAGCGAGAGAAGGAGTTGTCGAGCAGCTCGGGGTCGATGGGGATGACGTCGCCGTGGAGGCAGGGCACGGGCATGGCGGGATGTGCTGGAGGGCGTAACAAAACATCGTCTTATTAAGCGAGAGAATGAGTTGTCGAGCAGCTCGGGGTCGATGGGGAGGACGACACAGGCGGGGAGGGGAGTGGGGGGGACGATGGACGAACTCCTCAGGCAGAGTGTTCTCATACAACGTGACCAAACATGTTTCATCCTGCCAAAAGCTATAGTCCTTCGTTTACATAATTTGCATTATAAAATTATTATGCTACTTACTACTTATTACTAATTATTTGCTACCTATAATATACAATAATAATTAGTTATTATCATGTTATGTTAATGTTAAATTTACTAGGTATTTCAGCAGGCAGGGTGGAAGAACGCAAATTCTTGTGAACCTCGCCTTTTTATGTATTAAATCTTATGGTACCGTATCTGATATAATGCAAAAATAAAGACAATTCTATATTCTATTCTATTCTATTCTAACACGGTCTGTTAAAATGTGAGAAACGATATCTATTCTAGAAAACAAGGAACACGCTGCCCTCTTGTGGCCATGTGTTACTAGGTAAATGGCGGATGACAGGGGACCATTTTATATAAACATTAATATTTTCTTTAGTTGTTTGTTATGGTTAAAATGTAATAACTTCATTTTAATTTCAATTGTTTCTCCTTTCACTGCACTTGGAAACACGAACTGTCAAAACAAATAAATGAATCTGTAGACAGGCAGTCGCCATCTTGACGGAAGTGGCTCCATCACGTGTCGCTTATTTGCGCGCATTGTAATGTAGTGTGTGTCAACAAGGAAAATATATTCTTTTCAAGTAGAATGTAGGCTAGTCTGGCGCACTGTTAGTAGAATGTGAATAGGCACCCCTGTAGATGGTACACAAATCAAATAGGTCCATCTTATAGAAAGCATAAAACACTAAGTCACAAGAAATAAGGTGATATGATTGGTAATGCTACTAAGAGTGACTAAAGATGAAAGTGTTGGTGGTTTCTCGTCCATTCAGAAGAGAGTAAAATCAGCATCTGCATAAACAATGGCGACGTCGACAACCAAAGCATTCAGTGCCAAGGACATCGGGGACCACGCGGATCCCGGCAAGGAGGTAGCGTCCGATCTCAAGAAGAGAATCGTCGACCACCTCCCCGAGACCCCCTTCAAGTGGCGGACGACGAACCTGGCCAAGACCAGTGAAGAAATTATCGCCTCCATGACGTCGAAGAAGTCACGTAAAGACGAGGACGAAGGTCACTGGCTCATCTTCGTCGTCAGCCTCGGTCTCTGCTACGAGATGACGAAGAAGGGCGAGAGAAAGGAGGCGTATCTCCATATCAACGACTGTCAGGCGATCCTGGAGGAGGAGGACGTCGAGGAGTTCGTCCTGATGTACCGGGAGGTGTCCCAGAACCTCTTGACGGCGTCGTGCGACTTCCTCGACGCCCATCCTCTGTACGACGCCGTCAACGACGTGCCCCAAGTCGTGTGTGGGGTGAGCCGTTTGGGTGAGCCGTTGGGTGAGACTTGATCTGACTTACTGACCCTCTCTATTGCAGGAGGGTAGAACAATACGGTCATCTGCATACTGCGGCTTGCCTGCCAATGCGAGCTAATAGGGACCCCTGGCTGGCTTCTTTTGACGCTGACCATATTATTTTCCAAACTATACTTACAGTTTTCATATCTGTGATATTGATGACCGTGATTTAGAGAAATATCTTTGGTCCGTGCAACAAGTTATTTCAACAAGATGACAGCAACACCAAGTTCGATTGATTTTTTTTTACAGAAAAGTAAAAATGGAGTCGGTAAACATGGGTCAATCAATTCACTACTCTTTCGTTCATGAGCGAATAACCTGAATAACAGACAGTCAAACAGAGAGTGTCACACGTGACAGCTGTCAGCTAATAAGAGAGCTGCTCTACACTCTCCACTCACGCAGACATTGAGAGTGTATCCGGTATCTAGTGGAGCGGGGAATGTATCGTTTTATACCTCTATTGTAAATATGTATGTATAGGTACTACATGTGTTTAAATTAAAAATAGTATTTATGTACTAGTTTTAATGCTTATTCCGGGCTGTTCTAACTGACAGTGACATGAAACGTAATTTAGTAAATCCAGCTGTACCTGCGATGTTTACAATCTTCGTCTTCCAGATTTTGTGGAATTATTCCATTTCCCCAGCAGTTGCTCAGCAGTTGCTCAGAGAAAAACACTCAAAAACACTCTCTTCTCTCCCTTTAAAATATAAATTTGACAGCTGTCACCCAAGGAAAATAAAAGATTAGCATCGATAAAATGGAAACTGCCCATGGAATAATCTAGTGGGCCTTGAAAATATGGTGAAATCAAGGTCACTGACATGTTCACGGGTACACCCCTTAGTCAAGTCGTGCATGTTAGTATAGTTCCAAAACTCAAAAGCCAGAATTCCTAAAAATGCAACTTAAATTTAGCAAATTCAATTTCTAGTCTATGAAATAGCGTTTAGAGTGAAAAATCCAATTGGCATATTTTAGTTATAAAAAAAAAATCCGAACGGACCACTAAAATACAGCCTGGAATTCAAGCTATAACACTTTGTTAGAATTAGATCATGACCTACGGTCAGTGTTAGGCAAAGATGAGCCCATTTTAACTTGGCCAGGTATAGGCCGACCCATTTTAGGGCGGGTTCATCTTTGCCTGTCCTCGAATGTACTCATGTGTAAGGTAAAATCTGAGGAATGATCACACAACACGTCATAAACAGTCTAATAAGCACTATTTGAACGGAGTGACTATTTTCACCGTGTGAAATGCTCATGCTCATCTTGGGTCTATCAGGGGCTTTTACTCAGCCTAGGGTCACTGAGGGGCAAAGCCATCTTGCCACCTTTGTTATAGTTCAGTGGATTCACAAAAATTATTATCTGTTCATATATATTATATTTCTTAAACTTAAAGTTCTTAAGACTTTACCCAAAATTTATTCTAGTAGAATGATCCTGAACATTGTCCTTTTTAATTTTTTAATTTTGGATTAAAAATGTACGTTTTATTGCATTTTACTAATCAAAGGTAAATTTGAGTGAGACGCCCAACCTAGCCGGCTTATGGCGTTACATGGTAAATTTTCTTCCATTGAGCTTGTGTAGACTTTTTGAGATGCTCTTCAGCTAGAATACCTATATTTGATATTTATAATAACGTCTGAGTTGCAAAATGCAAAAAATACATGTCAACATTTTTCATTTTGAATGAAAATTTATCATGTAAAACGCCATAAGCCATCTATCCCACAGTCCCGTGGCCATCTATGGATATTTGCCTAAAAAGTAGACAATTAGAAATTTTTTTTTTACTCTGTCAATTTTTGTTTAAAAAATTAAAAAACAAATGGGAATAGTTAAACGTTAATAAACACAAATTAAAAAAATCTGTATCAAATCGCACTATACATTTGAAAGTCTGGACCCTGCCATTGTCCCCAAACTCAACTTATTTTGAACAATTTAACTGCAAATTGCGTTTTTCTTATTGCCTAGAAAATAGTTTTCATAATATTCATTGAAATATTTAGGCAGATAAAAGAAAACTTTTTAAATTTGTTCGAATTTAGCGACATCCAAGTGCATTTTTGTTGCATTTTTGTTTGTTGATGCACATGCCCTAGGTATAGAGGTACGTAACGATACATAACAAAACTGTGAGAATAGTACCACACTAAGAAAATATCCTCGGACGCATTATAGAATAGGCAATAAACTCGGAAATAATAAAAAATCAACAAGATATTTAAAATCAAAATTTGTTCAGCTAACTTCATCATAAACACAAATATTCAATGACATAGGTAGTTAAAAGAGTGCAAGCACACGGTAAAAACTAAAAAAAAATCGCGTCCATTATTTATTATTCGTCAATTCATCATTATCACATTATAAAAATAAATATTCGGAACAAGAATACGAGTATAAAGATATTATATATTATAAATATTTTTAAAATGTATATAAAAGGTACAATTAAAAATATTCACTAGGTACGCGGAACCGATTGGACTTGACTCTAAGGCAAGGTATTGTCATCTTCCAGTTGCACACGGACGACCTCCATCGCCGCCGTCCTGACTGCGATGTCGCCTCTTGTGTCTCTTGTGCCTCCCGCCCTTGGTGGTGGTCGCCGCCATCACTGTGGTCGTCGCCTCCGTCACGTCCGTCGCCTTGGCCATCTCGCAGACGTTCTTGAGGAGGCGATGCAGCGAGTCGCGTCGGAACTCGTCGTGGACCGTCTTGACGGCGAGGAAGGTGTCCTCGCAGTCCCTGGCGTCGCCGGCGATCACCCAGGAGCCGGTGACCAGTTCGTCGCCGCCGTACACCATGCACTGTACCCACGAACAGCGCCATCTGCTGGTCGCAGAGGTTCACCGCCGACATGTAGAACGGACCGTCGTCTTGGAACGGCGCCTCCGCCTCCACCGTCCAACCTGTTGAATCAATCAGCACCTTGTACATCGCCCTGCTAGTGACAGAGGTTCACCGCCGACATGTAGAACGGACCGTCGTCTTGGAACGCCGCCTCCGCCTCCGCCTCCACCGTTCAACCTGTTGAATCAATCAGCACCATGAACATCGCCCTGCTAGTGGCAGAGGTTCACCGCCGTCATGTAGAACGGACCGTCGTCTTGGAACGGCGCCTCCGCCTCCACCGTCCAACCTGTTGAATCAATCAGCACCTTGTACATCGCCCTGCTAGTGGCAGAGGTTCACCGCCGTCATGTAGAACGGACCGTCGTCTTGGAACGGCGCCTCCGCCTCCACCGTCCAACCTGTTGAATCAATCAGCACCATGTACATCGCCCTGCTAGTGGCAGAGGTTCACCGCCGTCATATTGTCAGAGTTTAATCGTCATGTAATTGGCAGAGGTTTATCGGAGTGCTGAAGTTAAAAAATGCAATCCAATAAAATGTGTTGAAACTTCTTTGTTGAAAATGATCGTCTCTTACTGCTGGTGATCATGAAGCCCGTCTTGGAGGGCGGCGTGAGGAGGCCGACGTCGACGGTGAGGCCGCGGGTCGTGTTTGGCGTCGCCGTGACGTCGAAGTGGACGCCGGCGGCGTGACTCTGCCACGAGCCTCCGACGCTGCACGACGCCCCATCGTCGCTGACGTTGACGTGATGCGCCGACTTGATGCTGGCGACCTCGCTCATGAGCAGCACCAGCGCCTTCTGTTCCTCCAGGTGCTTGTTGGGCAGCTTGGAGGCGTTGTTGGAGGACTCTGCCGAGCACATGGAGGCGGTGGTCGTCGCTAAGACACGAGGGCACAAGGTCATTGGGGTCAAGCGACGTAAGGTCGAGGCATATTGTTGGAGGACTCTGCCGAGCACATGGAGGCGGTGGTCGTCGCTAAGACACGAGGGCACAAGGTCATTGGGGTCAAGCGACGTAAGGTCGAGGCATATTGTTGGAGGACTCTGCCGAGCACATGGAGGCGGTGGTCGTCGCTAAGACATGAGAGCACAAGGTCATTGGGGTCAAGCGACGTAAGGTCCAGGCATATTGTTGGAGGACTCTGCCGAGCACATGGAGGCGGTGGTCGTCGCTAAGACATGAGGGCACAAGGTCATTGGGGTCAAGCTGCTTGTTGTTGCCATGGCAAAATAGTTGTAATCATGATCGTATCTATGAAGAATGAATCAATAAAAATAACAATTAATGTAGTGCTACAATGAAGAATTAAATAATGCAAATGCGAAATCATGGAAACAAACTTCGGAGGGCATTCAACATTTCAATCGGTAAGACGTGTTTTTTTCTGCCCAAACTACAGGAGTCCTTTTAGGTAAGTTCGACCTCAAGTTACATAGTATATTAGTTTATAATATGACCCAGGCACTATACAACCATAGTGATAGTAGAACGATAATTATTTTACATTTTATTTTGCGAAAAACAACATATTTAGCCAACTCAGTGTAGATTCGTAATCTATGAATGTATGTGAACAAATTTTCTTAATTTCATATTATTTTATATTGAAAATGGTAAATATATAAAATAAACAATCACATTTTACAAATATCTAATATTAAATCCATGAAAATACACACTGTTTCAAAAAGTAAGCCAAGTCAATGACATTTCCAAATATTTAATCGTATTTTAAATCAAAAATATCTCACCGAGAAATACTTTAAAAAAGGACTTGCCGCATCGTTTTTTATGAAATATTTATTTCCTAAAAGGGGACAGAAATCTGCCTCATAAATAAAACAAATTTTATTTGGACGTTACACAAACTATTTTATTACATCACAATCTCAATATTTCAGCTACTATCTGCAGCCTTTCTCCTGAAGAAGGCTGCAGATAGTATAAAATATAAATACAATTGATGAATATAGTCAGAATTTGATTTTGACTGATGTAATGTAAATCATGGAACGTGCTCAAACAAGAAGGTCATCATTTTCGATCTAACATAGGCATCCAGAGTGCAAGTTTAATGGTATTTAGACTGAGCCAACTTGCTCAAGTAATCCCTATAACTATAGAACACGATATTATATTTAGATGTCAAGTATTAATGTATAAAGTTTTACATGAATAGAAATTCAATGTCATTTCACTGCTAGTCCATACTTTATGAGATGTAGAATAGGTATTGTTCTACAATGTGGAAAAATACTTGATCATTATTTTCATGATGAGAAGTTATTATCTTGATCACGACTCACGAGTGTATTTATTACAAACAAAGAGAGCAAGTTTTATCATGCACATATTGAAATATAAATGTTTTATCTAGTTGAAAAGATGTGTCCCTAATATGCCAGACATTTCTAAATGGCGCTAGCATTTGACATGCTTAACATTATGGTTGAGTTGTCTGGGTGCTGTTATAAATAAAATTAACATGTAACTTGAGCTAGAACTTACCTCAAAACGGCTTCTTTCAAATTAGGATATTCAAATCTACCGGAAGTGACGTCATACCGAAATGGATATGACGCCATAAATTTGCGAAATCTGCCAATTAATTCATTAAGGGGATGGCATCGTAAAATCCCATCTGAAGGTCGGCGTAGCATTACGCAGGTTAGTGCATATCACTAACCTCCTTCAGGTGGAGGGAGGTCGTTAATCGCCAAACACCCCAGTCTCTCTGGCTCAACGCCATTAATTTGCAAGGCAGAGTTCAAACCATATTTAAATTCCCGAAAGTGACGTCATACAGAAATGGAAATGACGTCATAAATTTGCAAAACCGCCTAAATTCTCCAAGGGGATGGCATCGTCCTATCCCATCCGAAGGACGGAGTAGCATTTCCAGCACTAACCTCCATCAGGTGGAGGGAGGTCGTCATCCCCAAACACCCCAGTCTCTCTGGCTCAACGGCAGCAACTTGCAAGGCAGAGTTGAAACCGTGGTAGACAATACACCAGCCGTTTGGTATAAAAAGATCACAGCCGTCTGTGCACTAGTCGTTCGTTCCTCCTCCTCCTGTTCCAAGGAACAGGAGTCTTCCAAGGATATTAAAATATGTTTCACCCATATTTTAATATCTTTGGCAGCAACTGACTTTGTGTTACAGACTGTACGAATTCCTCTTACGATGTTGAAGAACGATGTAGTTGACGAGGCTTTGGATTGGTTAGTTTGGAGAGTGGAGAAGAGTGTGTTGGAAAGAGAGCGTTTCCGACGATTGCAGCGGAGAGCGATGAGGCAGGAGTTGGCGAGGGAGAAGAAGGAGGAGGAACGTCGCCGTCGGCATGAGCGTCTGGAAGAGACACCAACGGATGACCCAAGGGCCAGCCCGAGGGTAAGTCCATTGAATTCAACGTCAGAGGTAGAAGGCCGCAAGTACATTACAATGATTCTTGAAGATGTCTTCATCCAATCATATTTGAGTCATTGTGTAAAACTTCAATAATAATTGCATTTGTTGACATCAGTCACATGTTAATTGATAGAGCTTATTACATCATTCCAAAAGTGTACAATGGCAATATCAAGAAAATTGACTTTCAGCCTTGTTACTTCTGAGGTACAGTGAGATTCAGAAGAAAGCAATCGTAGTGCCCCTCTGCCAGGCAGTGTGCACAGGGGCACTCCGACAGCTTTCTTCTGAATCTCACTGTACATTACCTACGTATGTATCTAACGTAAAAATGATATCTCTGGAGGGAGATGACATATGTCTGTACAACTTAGGTCATATAACCCGATCTAGTTGAGCGAGCGTCACCACGGTACTCTTATGGCACTTTCTCTGTGTGTTTGTTTTTTTTTTTGTGGTCACAGCCCAGGTCAAACCGCTCAAGCAATCGATCTGAAATTTTGTACACATACTAACGTAATCTATGAGATCCCTGGGATCGTTTTTGAACGGGCTCCCGTGATTGGTTTAAATTTAAAAAAAATTATCTTTTGATTGGTTGCTTTGATCAATTTAAAATTTAGCAAAAACATTGCAACCAACATTGTACCCAATCATAAAAAGTTTCAGCCAAATCCTCCTATTGGTTAAAATTTAAAACCATTTTTCATGTGATTTTTGACATTTAAACTAGAACAGATTGACCGATCAACTTAAAACTTCGCGTGGTCATTGATACCAACATTTGAGGTATTTTTGCCAATTTTCAGTCTAATCTGTCGTTATTTTCAAAAGTTTTGTCATTTAAAGGTCATTTTATTCCGTAATCTCGAAAAATGTATACTAAATTGTCATCCCTGCCTTCTTTAAGCTTCTGCTCCAAGGCAAGGCCTGTAGAGCAGCCAAGCTATCCACAATGTAAAGTAAAATGAAAGCATTTTTGAGCTAGCGCATAAAATCGGATGCAGTACAAAGGACAAATCCTCTAATTGGTTTAAGTTTAAATAATATTTTCTGATTGGTCGACAATAAAAATGTTCACATTAAGTTCAAATTTTGCATGGTGATCAAGACCAACTTAATATTAAATTTTACATATTGTAAGCCCAATCAGTCAAGTATTAATTGTAATTTTACGAGTTTAGTATGGGATGTCACAAGAGATTTCTGGAGAAGGTATGTAGGTAAGACTTCACGACACAATGGATCTGTTATTCATCCTGAGTATTATGGAGATTGAAAAATTGCAGAGAAAATCGTCTTGTGCCGTGTAGTGCATCGTTACTATGGGGATGTTGCATGTTCTGTGCTCGCTCATCAACGCGTTACACTGAGCGTTTTCCTAGTATACTAGTCTTAGTATATACCTATCAATGGGCTTGTTCACGCAAAACTAATGTAGATGTTGCTGTTTCTAAAACTCAAAGAGCTAATCAAATGTCAATCAAAGAGCCAATCAAAATGCAGAGCAGAAAAGGAACATTTTTTTAGCCTTAGCGGGAGACAGCTACTGGCTCTGCGTTGCTAAGACCGCAAGTGATAGCAAATGGCAGTGAACAAGAATATTAACAAAATAAGTTCGTAATTCGTAAAACTGTAATTCGTAAAAAAATATATAAAAAAATACCGATGACACACCTGGAATAATCCATTTAACAATCTGCTATTTAATGCACAATCTAATTAATACAATAGTCTTTCTCTCAAGAGGTCTGGGAAAGCGAACGGGAATCTTACCGTTCGTTAGAGCTTTTTTCAAAATTTGTTCTCACAACAGAATTTTAAAATATCATATAGTAGCAACCCATTTCAGGTTAATAGTAAATAAACTATGAATATTGCCACACACTGGAGTACTTTATGGCCTCTGATACGACTTCAAAGTGTTAAATACGGTATATATCGAAATATAATCGTATTTAACAATCGTATTTAACACTTCAAGTGTATGTAACACTTGACAAATGAACTGTAATACAATAGAAAGTGTTAATATAACATGTTTCTTTTTTGCAGGTCCCCGTTGGCGGGCGGAGGCGCGCTAGCCAGGTCTCCTCGTCTAGTAGCGAGGATGCTGTGTGTGAGGACCTGGCAGGAGATCAGACGGACGAGCAGAGCTGCTGCGAGGAGCTGGAGCTGGACGTCAGCCGGGCAGATCGCGCAGTGAGTTTCACTTAGCTACATACCGTATTTATATCCAAACGCACAGATTTCCTATCCTTTTAACATTGTGACGTAATCACCTGGGCGTGACCTTGAGTCGAATCTAGTCGAATGAATGAAAATACAGGCATCCATGTTGGATCAGAAAGCCCAGGCTTTTGAGTTAACACATATTGGGAACATGTTTGTGCTTGTTTGTTGACGCGGCAAGTTTGATAACAGAATTTTAAAAAAATCAGATAGTAGCGACCCATTATTCGAGAAAACAAGAAGCACGACTGCACTCTGGTGGCTAATGTGTTGTGGTAAAGTTCGTTCACGATAAGAATTTCACTGACGTTTTAGTCGATCACGTCGTTCATTGGTCAGTCACTTAAACACTGCCCTGTCAATGGCAAGACTTTCTTCTTTGAATTATTGAAATTGTATAAATTATGTCAAATACACTATTTTTATTATTAGAAAATATTAGAAAAATTCAATCGAATTGATTTATTTCCATCTACAGTCGTATTATACATAGTTTTGGATTATTCTATTGATATTTTCATATGTAGGTATACAATTGTTCATTTGACTACAGTAGTATCTACACGGCCGCCATTACGGCTTGCAATTCTAATCGTGAATGAACTTTACATACTAGGTACATGGCGGCTATCAAGGGTGCATTTGCATAAATATAAATATTAGCTTTAGTTGTTTGTTAATGCTTAAAATGTACATTTATAACTAAATTTCAATTTCAATGGGGTTGTTCACTGCCACTTGCTCTCACTCGCAGCGCTAGCGGCAATGGAGGTGTATCTCTCTGATTGGTCGGTCTCTGAATCCAAGATCTGTGAATCAAACTCCCTCCAAGGTTTAAAAACCTTCCATTCCGCTAGATGTATTTTGATTGGCCCTCTATCGGCATTTTGATTGGTTCTTATTCCGGTTAGGACAGCAACGCCATCTACAACAGTTTAGCGTGAACAACCCCATTGCTTCTCCTTTTTCACTTCTCTGGAAACACGAAATGAAAAAAGAAATAAATTAATCTGTAGACTGAAAGTAGCCTTGCCAGAAGTGGTTCTTTCACGCATCGCTTATATGCAGAAATAGACTAAATAATAATGCCACACACTATTAAATACGATATAATGAGAAAATAATTGTTCAGTGAGTTATCAGATTATCATTATCAAACTCAGCTCTTCTCAAGCCTTGCTTAGCGATGTTTTTACAGGACTCTTATCTTATTTCCTTGTGTGTGTTGTGTCTGTGTACATATGCCTGAATTGTCAAGGTCACACAAAGCAGGTCAAACAGTCGACTTGATATTGTGCACACACACTAATGTCATAACAGCAGTCATATGTACAAGCTTAGAATCTGGTCCTGTGATTGGTTAATTTACATACAAATTTGTTGTGTAGTACAAAAGTTTTTGGCATTTTATGTTTGTTTTGTAATAATTTTCAAAATTGTTTTAAATAACTATCATAGTATATATTATCAGGGGGTTCAGAGGCCTAGCAGCAACTTTCCCCTTGAATGTTAATTTGCATATACATTACTGCTGCTCGCGTTACTCAGAGCGTTTCCCTATAGCCCTAGTATCTGTTACAGAGTAAGACGAGTGTGGTCTTCTTGCCCGTGGCGCGTCCGCCGACGATCATGCCCGGCCAGCGTCCACGCCCAGTTCCGCAGCCTCGTAGACGGCCGCCAGTACCGACCCCGAGACCGGCCAGACATGTGCTGCCTCCCGTCGCGGTGCAGCCACCGGCAACAAAAGAGGAACGGCTTAATCCGGCTAGGATCCGACATCGAGTGCATGAGATCGCCCGCCGGCTTGCGGCTCTGGAAAGAGAGGTGAGTCCATCAGAGTCCTGAACCAAACACCGGAGTTTCAGACTATCACTGCTGTTCCGCTTCGTACACACAATCGTATCCTAATACCTTGTTCACACCATAACTTTCAACTGCAGTTGAAATCTCAATCGCAGTTGAAAACCAGAGTGTGATAACTGACTGCTATCTTGCTAGACATCTTATAACGCTTACTGTGACTGACGGAAGTAAATTATACCGTTTTTTGTGACACTTGGAATCTCACAAAATTACCCTTAGGTATAAAAAACTTTCCTCGGTAAAAAAACTGTCCTTTCCCTCAGTATTGGTTAAGAGTCTGGTGCTGTGATTCGTTGAAAATCAGAACCGATGGAACCGATCAATTTATAATTTTGCATTCTTTAGGACCCACATTTTAGGTCCTCTGACAATTAGCGCATTCAAATCTGTTGAGTAATTCAAAAGTAATTGCCATTATATAAGCTTGTTTTGAAACAATTTTTCAAATGTATTTAAAGCAATTTCATATATTTTCTCAGAGTGTTAGAGCAGCAACTTTCCCACGCATATTTTTTCGCATACACTCAACGCGTTACACAGAGCGTTTTCCAAGTCCTAGATACCTGTTACAGTCCGACGAGAGCACATTGGGCGACAATGAGGACAGCGTGATCGCTCTAGCCCCGCCTAGCGTAGTCGCCGTCCCCAAGCGCCAGGCGCCGCCAAGCGTAGTCGTCGTCGCCAAGCGCCAGGCGCCGCCAAGCGTAGTCGCCGTCGCCAAGCGCCAGGCGCCGCCAAGCGTCGCGGCGGTTGTCACCGCACCATGGTGTAAGTACCTTTAGAATACGTATTAACATTCAGCGTGTGGAAAATTCATAGAGTTAGGCCATTTGCTCTCTTTGATCTGAAATTTTTTCATATTTTCAAGGGGGTTGTTTGTGACTATTCGAGTCCAAATATATAAAATACTCACTACCGAGCGAATGATTATAAATTATAATTAGCGAATCCTTGTTTGGCGAAAGTGTTTGAATATTGTTCAAATATTAATAATGTTGTTTACTTTTGTTTCTAGACAAGCGGGCATGGGGAAAAGTTACGCAGTGCTGTTGCAGACCGTGCCGTCATAATAACCCTGTCCCCCCTGCGTCGAGGTTGACAAGGACCCGCTCATCTATAAGCCGGCCACTGAGGTTGTGAAGGAAGACCAAGTTCTATCGGCACCTTCTCATCCAAGGGATATTGTTATTTTTTGGTTTTTTGTTTCTCTTAATTGTTTTTTGTTTTGTTTGGGTTGACCTGTACCCTTGTTTTGTGTTGTGTCTTGTGTCCATTTATGTTTATGTTTTTAACCTCACAATAAATTTCGTATATGTACACATTCAATATGTAGACGAAACTGGTGCTGAGGTTTATTTCAAGAACTATAATATTATTAATTGTTTAAAATATTACTTATAAAGCATTAAAATCATATTTAATGTTGAATTCACGAACAATATTGGCGTAGGTACTAATGGCATTTTCTTAACTGACAGCTCTCTCAATGACAAAAGCAACCACTGCACACTATGTTGTCATCATTTGGCAATGTACTATTTTCATATGGAAGGCATAGGGTGTGAACTAGCGCTCTTGGCCTGTGCCGAAATGTGGAACTTCTGATTTTCAGTTGGTGGACAGAGGTGGGATTCTATAACTCCATTGCGACCGCTTAGCAATTATTTCAATGTTAATCCTTATGGAAGAAATTGCTAAGCGGTCGCATTGATTGCTAAGCGGTCGCAATGGAGTTATAGAATCAGGGCCCTGGCCAGGAATCGTGTAATAAAACGGAACTTATAAAGGAGGCCGTGGGAATAATACTAGATCAAAACTCAAAGCTGTGAACCATGACAAAAACTTCAAATCAAAATCAAAACAATGTCACTGATTATAAAATGTACAGTAGGTACGTTATATCAATTCAAATTGAAGTTAAATTGAAAGTAGATATAATCAATGTCAATATCAACCCTATAGTATGTCCTCATAAAATTTGCAACACGGAAAACTATTTTCTGCTTGGAATTCCTACTTTCCTTTCTGGTCCTACCTCTTCCTCCACCCATAACAGAAGAGCAGCAAAGAAAGCCTCCCATTCATTTCAGAGAGTACCTACATTGTTTTATTGGCGTTTGTGTTCTGGCATTTGCCCCGAGGCGCTGAAAGATCCCTGAGGAATTAGTTCCTAGTAAAACAATAAGACTTGGATTCCATCAACCAATCAGAACGATGCAAAATGTGGTTTTAATCTCTGACTGGCTATGATATAAAATGTGTTCTGTTTGATGCCTGCGAAAGTCCCTGACCACTGTTTGTTGGCGTAATCTTGGATATCTCCTTGAGGCCCCCACCCTGCCCGGAGATAGTGTACAACCCTTCCCAGCAAATAGTTCAAGACTAAGCATGAAAAATGTTTAGATATTTTATACCTAGGACAGAAAGATGTATTTTAACTTCTTGATGTATTTTAGTATAGACTTTGCTACATGAAACTGAAGTAGTTTATTTAATTTTTATTTTACTTGAAATGTCATGTCTTTTAAATGTGGCAGGGATGTGGCAAAAGCTTTGTAATCGAGTAAAAGAGCTGAATGCAATGTAATAATAAAACTCTAATGTCGGTTGGCTGGTAAAGTAAATCTAGTAATATCTGCAATAATGTTCCTTGTGGATCGTGGCAAGTTACCTTGAGCAGTTGCCAGGCCTGGTTTGCCTCAGCGCTGTCACCGCCGTAGCGCCTCGTGGCATACTCTTTGAACCAGGCGGTGAGGTTGGCCGGCTCGGTGCGATACGCCATGTCGTTCATCAGCTCGTACACCGCGTAATTCTGGTGGATCCCCTCCGGCGTGAGACCGGTTCCGATCATCCGATCATCTGGTTGGCCATCCCGCGACCGGAGAACACACCCTGTCACCATTTTTATACAAGATGATGTGATTGGTTCAAAATTACAACTGGAAACGTTTGACCGATCAACTTCATATTTTGCATGGTCATTGGGAACAACATTTTTTTTTTTTTTTTAATATTCAGACCAAAGAGAACTTAAGCAATTACTGACAATTTATGCTTGTTTTGAATATTGGTCTGCTCTTTTGAAACCTGTTGTCTTCCTATCATTTCCAATGTCTATTTATAAAGCAGCTTAACACGAATAGATACTAATTCGCATGCAATACGAAGACTTGCTTACCAACGAGCGTCACTGAGCGGTTTTTTGTTTAACCTTGTAAGTGTTACACTGTTTTTCCTATGCCCACACCGACTTAGAATTAAACCCTAATATTGAGAACTAATAGCTGAGCTCAGAGATGGCAAAAAGAATAATTTTTATTTGAATATGGTTGGTTGAATAGGAAGGCTGCAAATTCTTCAGCAGCAAATATAAAGATTGAAAGACAGAATGAAGCAATTAAAAGGTTAACTAGTAGGTAGGTAAGTACAGGTTAGTAGGTACAATTTCTGTCACTAGCAAATAATCTGCCAATGACAGAACACCGCGATTCTTTGCAACAGAAATGCTCCGGTCAAAGAGAAGAAGAGAATGAAGAGAGTATTCTACCTCGGAGTCCCAGAGTGCCACCGAAGTTGTGCAACATGCACCAGATGAACGACTGCCCGAAGTACGAATCCATTCGCTCGTATTGCGGAAGCAGCTCCGACTGTAGGTCCAGCTTGATCATCTTCCCCTGGAAGCAACTGACATTAGACTAATGCAAGCGGGAGTGAGGCGAAGTAAAACAAAACGTCAACAACAAAAAGTTCCAATTCATTATTTCACATGGAATTGAAGACATCTACAGCAGCAGTCTCATTGGTCTTACTCATTTGATATCTCTTTTTTAGAATTCAGTCTATCAACCACATTAAAACTTATCTCTTTAATAAATAATTTAAGGTTGTCATGAGTCAGGAAGCTGTAAGGTAAAGCAATTAAAAGTCAATTTACAATGTTTAAATAATATAACTTTATTTTCCCAATTTTAATGCCATACCACCATTTCTTTAAAAATAATCATAGCACCAGGCAATCATAATGGTTAAGAACATCTTCATCAATATATTATTACTTTATTATGAAGTATTAGTAGATCACGATTCCTGGATGTAACGGTGTAAACATGTCTCGAAATAACAGTGATATCATAACAATTGTCGTACGTCAATACATTCAATACGATTACAAAATTTAGAGTCAACATCAATATAACAATCATGCGGTAAGTTGTAACTCGTTAGTTGTAACAAATGCTTATAATTACATCTTGATTACAATCCTCAGTCTCATAATTTCCTTGCTTTTGGCTCAAACAGAAAAGAAGGGAAAAAAAGCATAACTAATGAAATAAATACTAATGATGAACAAACCATTAGGGAATGGAAGGTTACTCTCAAAATTTACATCTCTGTCAATAATCCCAGCTAGTGCATAGGTCCTACATACTGTTATTTGTAATTTATTGGAATAAATGTAATCGCCTATTCGAAATCCTTTGAACTAGTTTATTTAACGATTGTGACAGAAACACATAGATAATGGTAATATAAAACACTGTCTATTGGTATAGTAGGTGTGTACAGCTGTGTGCTACGAAAACAGATTAGGCCTATGATAGAACAAGTCACGAAGTAGTTCTTTTACTACATTTATGTTCACGCAACGAGATGCCAACACCAATGCAAGTACCATGGGCAATACTAAGTTTACCTTTCACCTCACCAGAAACCGCTCAAATCAATATGTGCACCAGAAATTTGTACTAGATTTTGTACAAAATCTACATTTTGTACTAGAAATGCAGGATCTAGAAAAATTACAGAATGTATGGCCAAATTGTTTTGTTAGTATAGTAAAAGGAAAGCTGTTCCATAATAATCAGAAATTAAATTGGCTGTTATGTAAAAAAATAAGGAAGTTTAATATTTTATATTGATGCACATATTTAATGAAGAGAGACAAATTGTGTGCATAGAAAGTTGTGAAAACAATCGGTGTCAATAAACTAATTGATGCTGTAAGTGTAACGTAAATAGGCTACCTTCTCCACAAATGTGTTGGAATATATGGTTCCAACTTCCAGTCAAGGTTTCAAATGCATTATACATAGTCAGTTTGGCATAAAGTAGGTTCACATTCCGTCACGTGAATATAAAACTGTCTTAGGCTTCATTAACGTTCATGAGGCATTAGAAGCAACAATGCTTTGACCAATCAGGTGTCATTCATTTGTGGTGTGCGAATATTCAATTGATGCCAAGAATTCAGTCAAATAGTAGTATGTAGAGATGGGCCGATTCCGATTCCGATTCTCGCGATTCCACCGATTCCAGTGGAATCGGAAGAATCGCGATTCTCCGATTCCTGTCCATATTTTAGCGATTCCGATTCTTTTTGAAAATCCCGCCCTTTTAACTTGATATTTTAGGTTAAAAACATCACCAAAGCACAATTCCTAGTATTACTACTTACTTTCCAACAAAATTAAAGATCTAACACATTAAAAATACATTAAATGTTGTTTTCTTACCACTTTTTTGATTTTTTAATTACTTACCTGAGGGCAAAATACTAAGGGTGATAAATACAGTGAGGTTTGTAGGTATTTGTGAAGAATCGGAATCGAAGCTAAGAATCGGTATCGGAATCGGAATCGTGAAATTTTGGAATCGGCCCATCTCTAGTAGTATGTATTCACAAACGTAGAATTGTTTGTTCATATTTGTCGATACTGCTGCGATTGGTTGGCATTAGAGATGTTAGTTTTCGAAAAACATAAAAAAATATGTAGGAAATTTTTCTTCATTTTTATATAACTACATACCTATCAGTAAAATAACTGCACATCACCACTTATATCGGTGGGAACACATTCATATTTTGAAAAAATAAAATGATTCTGCTGTTTCTGCAATTTCTGCAGAGGTAAACACTAAGTCCTCCCAATTAACTTTCTTAACAATTAAAAAAAGAAAAAATCAAAGACATAAAAAATCGGATAATTTTCCGGAAATATGTCTCGAACTTTCCTTGCCGGAAAATGTTCTCCCATCTCACGACTCGCATCTGAGTGAAATGACTATTCGCACACCACTTGGCCGCGCTGCTCGAGTTACGCGTAGTACGAGGGAGGTATGGTCAGGTCCCCCAGCACGCCCAGCTGCTCCTCGGTGAACTTGAGAGAGTGCTGCTGCCAGTTGTCGTGGTGCGTCCGCTTGAAGTCGCCCAGAGTCTTGCGGATCGTGGACTGCACAGGGAACATCCATTCAGGCATTAGCAGGCACAAGTGAACAGTCCATTCATTTCAATATACATTTTACTTTATATAAAAACCAAAGCTCTGACAAAAATTTCCAAATGGGAAGGGTCCCTCCACATGACAGTAAAATAATAAATATTCATAGTTTGCACATGATGTCATCTCATTGTTGCCTGCCACTATCTTGATGATACGCAGAATAGCTGTGATTCTCTGCTTTTTTGACGATATATATTACAGTTAATAGGTAATGGGAAATTGTATAAGCTCCAGAGATATCTTTAGTACGAAGAGGAATCCTCTTATTACAAAAATACATCGATTTACCTCAATATAGTTATAAATCTGACCCGGCAACGTGCCAACAAAATGTCCATCCTCATGTGGAAAATACAATAATTTTGCATTGCTGATATAGGTAAACTAGGGGTGTGCGAATAGTGAATTTTGATGTCGAAGTCGAATAGTTGCCCATGAATTTCTCGAAGACGAAGTCGAATTCGAATATCGAAGTTTCTCGAATAGTTTCTCGAATAGTTTCTCGAAGTCTAATATTTTTTGTAAATAATGCTATTTTTCCTACCAACAAATTTAAAATAGAATTCAAGAAATTTAGATTTATATATTTTTTAAAATTAATGTAGGATCAGTATCAGAC
This sequence comes from Leuctra nigra, assembly GCA_934045905.1. Lineage (NCBI taxonomy): Eukaryota > Metazoa > Arthropoda > Insecta > Plecoptera > Leuctridae > Leuctra > Leuctra nigra. The sequence continues at coordinate 10,711,075 of OW203762.1, forward strand.
ATAGGTAGGTAGCATGGTATTGTGCCCAGTGTTGAGTAGTAACTTAACGAAAGTAACGCGTTACCGGTAACGCGTTACATTTCAGGAACTTTAGTGGTAACTTAGTTCCTTTTTTTCAGTCAGGAACTTTAACTGATAAAGTTCCTTTATTGATGTAACGTCTACATTACGTTACGTTACTTGCAAAGTTCTTTTTTTCGTTTGAACAGACTCTACTTTTTCAGCAATCTTCCCAAAATTTCCCAACTTATACTTCCGGAGTAGCGATCTGCCATCAAAACAAGTTTCCACTGGCAGTCAGTGCAGCTGCATGAGTCATTGCTGTGGAATGTGCATGCTCTCGCCAGGCCAGTGATGATAAGGGTGTGGGGAGGGGTAGAAGGACCAATGAGAATCACTTTCACTTCACCCCCACATTAATCCTCACTTGACCTTGGCTTGTTGCAGTGTGACGTACCTAGCAGCTCATTCTCCCTTCAACCATCGTCGCCATTATTTGTGCTGAGTGCTGAGCATTGTTTATAACCTCTTCTAGTATTTCAATTTCGTTACGTGTGAATTTCTATCATTTGTAGATTTATATGGTGATAAAAATACGTGAAAACTGAAACTATTTGCCGTGATACTTTGTGCAGACAAAAATACTACACTACATGTATGACATTACGTTTGAAACCACTATTTCCCTGCCACAATATTCACGGTTTTTTCCTAAAAATCCATCGCGGTAACTTTGCAAGTTACTTTTGGGTAACTGGTAACTTGTAAGTTCCTTTTTTCATGAAGTAACTTAACTTTAACTAAGTTCCTTTTTTGACCAAGTAACTTAACTTTAACGAAGTTCCATTTCTCAAGTAACTTACTCAACACTGATTGTGCCTATAAATAAAAACATACTTTTTACAATGTGGTATTGAACAGTAAAAATTAAATACCTATAGGCACACAAAATTGAAACAATATCAAAATATTGTATGTAATCTCAGCTATTAACGAAAGGAAATTACTTCCTGCTCAATAAGCTTGTACCTAAGTTGTAGATAAGGCGTCTTTAAAATGCTTTGACGCGTTCGCCCTTGCCAGGGGAAAAAGAGTTCCAAAGCCGCTTTTCCTTGCTCTAAATTTGCGTTAGCAGATTCCATAGTTCGACTTCGTGTTGGAAATATTTCGCAAAATTAAAAACACAACACAAAACACAGGTAAGCTTGGCACGGCGAATGCAACAAATTGAAATCAGCTGTCTACTGTTGACACACGACGAGACGAGTTTTGGCGTTGGAACTTGGAGGGGGGTGTGTGTATTGTGCGCGCGATCTTGTCCTTGGGCAAGATGTACGCCGATTGGTCTGATGAACTTCTTTACCAACGCGCGCGCACTATTCGAATTTGAACGAATACTTCGACATGTAATAAATCAATATTCGACTTCGAGATCGAATACTTCGACTTTGGCCGAATACTTCGCCTAATTCGAATATTCGCACACCCCTAAGGTAAACCAAAAGAAGTTTGTGCAAGCTAAAAACTGTATTTTTCAATCATGAACAAATCTTCCAGTAGAGTTAGAATGATTAGAAGGGCTGTGAGGATTGTCTGTCCATCTGGCCATATGCAGCCAGCCTCATGCACAAAAGAATTCCCAGAATCATCGACGCAAGTCTACTGGAATACGTCTATAAAATTATTAGCACACTGTCTAGTGGTGTTGAGGACTCTTTTGAGCATGAGGCCGATAGCTCGCATGGTAGAGCTCTCGCCTGCCAAGTGAGAAGTCAGGTCTCACAACAGTACATATCGCAGAGTGAACTCACGGGAATGGGCTGCGGATCGTTGAGATGAGCCCCGAGCACCGAGAACACGTCCGGAAGGAACTCGGGCACGTCGTACGGGTAGGCGCTGATGAAGGCGCACAAGCCGAGCACGCCAGAGTGGCGCACACGCACCATCTCGATGCTGGCGGCGTCCGGCACCATCTTCAGCTTGTTCCGGCGCGCCAGCTTGGTCCCCGATGTGGCCTTGAACTTGGCCTGGAAGAAACAACGTGCGTTCAGTGACATGAGCAACACTTTCGGGAAACATACCTTTCAATATGCCAGCTCCGTGAGCCAATCATCCGCTTCAGTCTTGCTGTAGTGCACTTAGTTAGTGATGATTATTATTGTAAATTTGTATGTAGTAGATTGTAAAACTGTTAAGGTTGCGGGAGCGCCGCCATCTTGGAAATAACGGTAAATTTGGGGATGTGACTTCAGTCCGGCTTAGACCGTCCTAGAGAGTGGTCACGTTTCTCCTCGCTCTGACCAATATTCTACCCCGCAAATGCAAGTTTTGCATAGAATCAGAGATTATGATCTCGTCGCCCCTTCTCTAAACCTGTCAGCGCGAGCGACGGAAGTCAAACAATGTATGATTAGTCCCTCCTCTACCCTGTCTCTGAAAGGGTCAAGATCTATCAAAACCTGACCATAAGTTTCTGATATTGTTTCACAGTTAATATCCTCTCAAAATAGGAGCAAAATATATATGAATTGGTAATTAGATTTGTGATTGCAGCATATTTAGTTTTTTAAATTTTTCTTTAGCGTAACTTTGAGTGCCGGGTGGCGCAAAAAAATCCCCCTGATTGAGAGGTCACTATATCGAAACTATTATAGATAGGATTCTGAAATTTGTACACATATTAGAAAACATGCCAAAATTTAATATGTGCAAGTTTCAAAAACATTACTGTTGTAGGAAAAAAGTTACAGCTGTTCAAATTTGGTTGTCAAAAAATTGATTATATACGGAGCTCAAATAGCGCGCGTCGAGAAAACTTTCAATGGCCGGAACGCTGTTTCTTCATAACTACGTACGATATCACGCTGAAAATTTAAAATTATATTGAAAATATATTAAGATCGATTGTGTAAAAATTTCAATCAATTTGATGCGAAAATTATGGAATCTTTAAGTTGAGCGTAAAATCAGAATAGTGGGAAAAGAATAACTTTTATAACGTATCACTTTTAACACTTTTCTAACGTTTCATTGGTCCTTTATCGGGATGTTATGGTAATTTTTTAATAGTTTTAATGTACTGTTTGCCTGCCTTTTTGGACGCTTCAAAGGTCCTAAACATCATAGCACATATAATTAATTTATTAGCAAGTCAAACAATCACACTCGCTATTATAATGGGTCATATCTTTGTAAAGACGAGATTATTGAGTAACATATTATCAAAGTTTCAATTTGTGTGATTGTTTTATGAAAGTGAAAAAGATTGGCTATTAGCATAAAGTAAGCTATTAGCATTGTGAGAGGAAAATTATTTAATTGAAAATTGGTATGGGAATTGGCAATTGCTTTTGTTTGTAATGTTCCCTGTCCGCCCCCCTGTCCATCGGGGGCGCTATTCTTAGATCCAAGGAAATGCTAGTAAGTCGTCATCAGAAAGTATAAGTATAATTAATGATACAAATTATTCAAATATTTTATCTAATATTACTGTTCGGCGAACAGGGTGCGGAGGGTTGCTTGAGTCGGCTATTCACTGGCCGAGATCCTACTCTATAACTTGACAGCATCTCGATGAGTGGAAGACAATGGCTCCTAGCATATCATTGGTACCTACCAAGTATTGAATTTCATTGATTTTATTTTTAAATAACTTAATTTTAATTGTAACATTTGCGTTTTGCTTTAGATTTAAAATTTAATTTCAATTAAATTTCTTATTCATATATCTACCTATCTATATTGGTTGCTTTTATAATAATTAGAGAGTAAACTGAGATGTGGAATTGAAACTTGATAATGGAATGAACCTCAGTAAGATGCGAAATATTCTCAACGACTTTGAATGAGATAAGATCAGACCAGGATGTTCCTTTCCAACCCCAACTCTGGTTCAGTCAGGCGTGATGGCTAATGACGGTCATTCTACCTGCGCTCGGTGGACGAAGCTGCTCATAATCATATCAGGCAGTACACGGGCAAGCAGGGGATGATGCATCCCGCATCCCACCAATCTAATTAATTAATTACAAACGATCCAAATTAGATACGAGCTTAAAAAATTCGCAAACCCCGCGGATAGTGGTCCTTGATGATCTGTGAAAATATCAGCTTAATAAATAAAGTGGTTCAAGAAATATATTCAATAACGAAAAAAAATCTTAAAGTTACATCATTGTCAGAGTATTTTTGCTCTTGATTAGAAATCACTAAGGTTTGAATCTTATCCCATTAAAACGACAATGAATGTATCTCGGGTTTAACATATTGTGCATTTCTCTGTGACTTCGGGATTAATTGCAATTAAATGTTAAACACAAATAGTTTCGCCCTATCTCTGAGGGGCTCCCTCAACCTTAAATTCTGTAAGAATTCAACATTATTGCTTCGATTAGAAAACTACCCTAACACAATTACCATTTTCATTATGATACACCTGGTACCCTATTCCTAAAAAAAGTGGGTGTGAATGTGAGAAAAAAAACAGCAAGAAAATTGATATAAGTTCAAACAGTAAGAATCCAGCAGCCTAAGATTTTATTGGCTGATACTAATTTTCTCACTATTTTTTCTCATGACTTCAAACTTATCAGGAAAGGACACCTGGTGTGCGATCATATAAAATGAAAAATTTCTTGTTGCATGACAAATTTCTCATCTCAATTAATTCACGGCCTCCTCAGATGAGATAAGAAGCTTGTCACTGCTACAACTGCTCAAATTGCACCCTCGGAGAGCTATTCTAATCATGTTGTCTCGTATCGATTAATACGGTGTCACTACCATGTTTAATAGATAGCACTCCAGTGTGCAGTGAGTCCGTATCAAGTGAAACATAACGGCAATGAAATTTAGACACCCCTCCTGGTCTGTATTGATGACATCTTGGAGGGAAAGAGATCCTTGTCCATCCCCCCCCCCCCCCCCCCCCACAGCAACGGAGACGTGCGACTCACCAGCAGCTGGTCCGTGGCGTCGAGGAAGTCGCAGTGCAGGAGTCCGCTGAGCACTTGCGACGCCTTCTCTCTCACCTCCAGCCAATCGTCCGCCAGCAGCCGCAGCACGATCTCGCTCACCTGCAATCACGTCACACACCCCATTTAAATCTTATGGGCCATCCGATCAGTGTAAAGCCCGTCTTCCATCATTGCGATGTTTTCGCTTTAAGCTATTGAAGCTAAGACTTAGCTTCAAGTCTTAGCTAGTCCCGACTTAGCTTTGCGGCACGATTTTTCAGTCACCGTCTTCCATGGTTGCGATGATTTCGCCGTCGCGTCATGTATTTCCGACTCCCCCATTTGTCCAGAGGTGGTTCAGTGGTAACCGCGCATGCGCACAACGCTGCGATAGAAATTTGCTGCGTTGATTACTGAAGTTGGCTCTACTTTCAGCGACGATTCGCAGCGATTCGCGTGACGTCACGCGATGCTGCAATTCGAGCTCTGATTGGCTGAGAAGCCACGATGCGGCTGCGAATTCGCATTGCGATGAAAAAACGCAACGATAGAAGACGGGCTTAAGTTCAAAATTACCCCTACATTTAGTTGTTATTTTCAGTTAACAATACGAAGTTATTGTAAAATGCCGCTAGTCATTATAAATGCAACAGATGCAAGTTTAATAGTCAGTGGAAGATACTCAAAAATAAAATATTCTAATCATTTAAAAATGTATTTAAAAAAACCACACAACAGATACAATGACTTTCAAGGAGATTCAAGGCAAGCTGTCTACAGCTGTCACGGTCACCAGGTCAGTTGTCACACATAACTGCAGAAGAAAATGGCGGCTAGCGCATGCGCGTTTAGTTTCTGCTTTAGTCAGTTGAAGAACATCTCTTGTGGTTGAAATGAAGTCCCGCTGGACAGACGACGTACCTGTTGCACCCAGGCCTGGTCGCTGAGGATGGTGGCCATGTTGTGGAAGACGAACACCTGCATGAATTCGAGCAGCACAAGCCTGGCCGACCACGAGGGACTGAGCGAGACAGTGTTGAGCGTCTCCATGGCGGCAGGCACATGCCTCGGCAGGATCAGCACCTGGCTGAGCGCCGCCAGCAGACTGCCGCACGTCTTGCCGAGCTCCTCGTCGCCCTCGTAGCTCGCCATCAGGCACGTCACAGGCAGCAGCAGGAAGTACTCGCGCCGCGCTCCGTACTGCGTGCGGCCCACGCTGCCGGCCACCCAGCGGCACACTGGGACATCGGAGCTTCATTAGTCAGGGACAGTGTTGTGACAGATAACCTATTTCCATTATCTAGATAAAGACAATGATAATGACCAAAAATATAATCCAAAAATAGAAAGCTCGAAAAATTATCTAGATAATTTAGTTTAGACAAAGATAAAAAAATTAAATGTTGAGAAGGGTAGAAAAAATATATTCCGTTTTTGAAAGGAAATCAATAGACCAAAACATAAACTAGTGGCGCCCTCAAAGCGAACTAAAAAAGGGCGTGTCACTATGTGTGACCACTCTTTAGTGCGCATGTTCCAAGTCACTTAAATGTCAATCTTAATGAGTTCAGTAAAAGTTATAATTACATCGCGAAATAACAGAATTTGATGCTTACCTCAGTGTCAACATTCAAATACAATCGGCATATTTCATTTCAGCACATATTCATACACATTCTTGTGAAAACTAGATGTCTATTCACCAAAATCACCATTTGACATATCGCATTTTTTTTATCACAGCTTTCTGAAACTTTTCTGAATGAGCTCATTCAGAAAGGGAACGGTTCAAAAGATCGTGATAAAAAAATGCGTTTGTCAAATGATGATTTTGGTGAATAGACATCTTGTTTTCACAATAATGTGTATGAATATGTGCTGAAATGAAATATGCCGATTGTATTTGAATGTTGACACTGAGGTAAGCATCAATTTCTGTTATTTCGCGATGTAATTATAACTTTTACTGAACTATCGTTATACGATTGACATATAAGTGCCTTGACTGAATGTCACACATAGCTGGAAGAGAAAATGGCGGATTGGGCATGCGCGATAAGTTTATGTTTTGGTCTATTGATTGGGAATTATACTTATATTACCGCATATTTTAAAGGGTAGATACATATAAATGCGGGTAGATTCACAAAAAAATATTTAAAAGTTATTCTCATCAAGTTTCTTCAGAACACGGAAGGAAATCAATGCATTTCCTATTTTCGTTATAAATCTAGATAATTTAAAACTTAGATAAAAGATACATGATTTATTTATCAAGATAAGATAATAGATAATCACTGAAAAATGTATCCAGATAAGATAACAAAATATTATCTAGATAAAATTATCTAGAAAGTCACTACACTGGTTAGGGATGAGTGGTATGAGTATGAACAAGTAAAATAATTGATTATCTCGTGAACCAAACTTCCCCTTACAATGCAGTTTGGGTTAGAACTTAGTAATGTTACTCGTCATACCTACTTAATTGTGTGGTTAAATTAAATATTGGTGCGTAGTTTTACTTTTCTGTCACAATTACCTGTTTTAAGCAGTCTTATTGCCATATCCCTTTCTTCATTGTCCAATTGCACTTTCTTCATCTTCTCCGTTGTCTCTTCAATACAGTTAGGAACACTCGACATATCTGAAAATGGCCGACAATCAATGAAACAAGCCTCTTGAAAGAGGAGCACCATAATTCACATTTATAACAGTTGCGGCTAGTTTTTAGTGTCTTGTAAGAATTAAACTTTAAAAGCCTACGGAAAATATCCAAGAAAATACTGAATCTTTGGTAAACTTCAGACCATCACAGCTGTCGTGTAGACTTATTTTAATATGAAAAATTATCAACATCATTAAAACATTGTCCGTATTGGCGACATCTGATTCTGAAGAAAATGTCTACTCAATGCACTGAAATTAAAACACGGTACAGTGGATGTAATGTGATTTGTAATGCATATGTTCTCACCACCCTTTGACGAGATGTGGTTGGCTGAATCGGACGCTCTTGGCCCCAGCTTGTCCAGCACAGCCAGCTTGGGAAGCACTTCTTCTCGCATGAACACATCGACGTGGGGCGCGCTGGTGGTGCTGCCGTCGCCCAGCACCACGTCGGTGTCGAATACGTTCACTAGCACACTGAAACAATATAACAAATATTTTTTTTTAGCAAATTTTGCCCAATAACAATTAAATTGAAGGATAATTTTTGTCACTTGGATTGATGATACAATGCAGGTGAATTACCCAAGGACTGACAATAGGTCTGTTCGTCGGGGTGTTCTAACCTGCTCGGAACACACCGGAAGTCGTAACGGAAAGGTTTACTTATACCTATCCGTCGAGTTTTGATTCGTAATTCATGCACCTAAGACAATCGGTGACGACTTCCGTTTGCTCCGAGCAGGTTCGGAACAGGCCGACGAATAAACCTAATCTCTCTAATCTGTGTGCAAGTTACAGAATAAGCAAGTAGATATTACACAACAATTGCAAGGTTCCAGAAGGCCTATTCTTGAGCTTTCACGTTTTGATACAGTCTCAAGTTTTTGTTGTTTAAAACATACAACAGTTGACGATTAGGCCATAGCCTTCAACTTTTTCAAGATGTTTAGAATGCAAACTTCAAACGGTTTCAAAACATGATTCCTAAGAATTGACCTCCAGGACGTATTGGATGCACAAAGATTGCGAGCCACTCACCTCGCCAGCCTGTCCCTGACGTTCTGGAATGGGTGAGTGAGGAAGGGTTTGAAATACTCGAGCAGTCTGTTGAAGATCTCCTGCAGCCGCCACTCCTGCTGGTTGACGGCCCCCTGCATGGTGTAGAGACGGCCGCACTCGATGAAGGAGGCCTCGTCGCGCAGCGGGTCCTCCATCAGCAGCTCCAGCAGCCAGTGGTGGCGGTTCGGGTCGCGCCCCTCCTGCAGACAGAGTGGAGCACGTTTCATTCGCTATGCACGTGAACAAAACAAATTAAAACAATGGATTCCTACAAATTAGCCCAACAAACAATTAAACAAGAGTAAATACCTAAATAACCAACATGAATGAGAATTATTTCTTTGTAGTTTAACAGATTAAGTCCTTTGTGGTGTGTGGTAAGCCTGCATTGTTGAATTTTTAACACTTTTTTAAACATATAAAAAACTTACAACCTAAGAAACGAAGTCTTTTGTATGGATTCAATTCCCCTTCTTGTTTCACAGTGAGACAGTACGTACCACAATGACATGAACAATGTACTGGAGTGTTTGAGTGTTAGTGTGATGACCTGCCTCCACCTGTCATCAGAACGGGTTGTGGAGGCCCGTGCTGTAAATGCTACACCGTCCTTTGGATATGACGTTAAGCCGTTGGCCCCCTTGGTATCTTTCGTCAGGAGTAGGCTACATGCCGGTACCAAGTTTCCTCTCCTCCCTTATCCATGACATTCCCTGTTGAGAATATGGACTTAATAATGTGACTCACCGCGGAAGTGGCGAAGCAGATGCCCCAGTCCCCCATGGTCTCCACGGTCATGTTCACGAGCGCGGCTCGAATCATCGGTGACACGATCTCCCACATGGCCGACACCTTCTCGAACGGCCAGTGCTTCGAGCCGCGGATGATTCCTGTGAGGAAGTCGCAGGATTGTTAATGTGCTCCTGCTAGAGATGTGTGCGAGAGAATTCATTTAACTGATTCATAAACAGAGCAAAATACTTTATACTCTTTTGGCACACTTATTTAGACCAGATATGACCAAAAGCTGACTTATTAATCTGCAATCTAGTAATGATCTACAATATTCAGTTGAGAGCCGCTCTGAAGTCCAGAGCGGTCCAGAACAATGAAGTCCATATAAAAGTTCACTCAGCACAAATAGAGGGTTTAGTAGTAGGATATTTTCGACACTCTTAATATGTTAGAAGATTAGAATTCTATTGTTTCACTCACTAGAAACGTAGGGTATCAAATCATAAACGCTGATTGGGAATCGAACCCAGATAATCCCTGGAATCAGTCTCTCCTTCTAATATTCATTTCATACAAACTTTTGAACCCAAAAATATACTAATGTAGTAGGTATCTGATATTTATACAAAAATATTAGTATCCAGACCAAATCTTTAGTTTTCTGCAATTTAAACCCCCAGCCCCAGCCCCCCTCCCCCCAAGCTCTTTAAACATGTGTCTATTCCAATGACACTGTCTTGCACATGTCTGTGATTGAACTGATGAATGAAGGATGAGTCGTACCTGCGATGATCTCCGCCGCACAGCGCTGGTTGCTCTCGTGCTTGTCCGATACGAGGCGCAACAGGTGGGGCACGAATAGCGGCAGGTACTTGTCGCCGTGGTTCCTGAACAAACCCTGCACGAGCAAACAAGAGATGTGTTACATTTCAGATAAATTGTTATAGGTATCATGAGAGTTGAGATAAGCCTGAACTCGGCGATGATTTTAAAACAATAAAAATATCATTGAAACAAAAAAAGGCAACAGTCAATGGTATTTCAAGTTTTGTATTTGACCAGTCAATTGACCAATGCATTTCTATTCTACATTAGGTACTTAGAATTGCCAAGTAGGTAATCACCAAAATGCATTTTATTTTATAATTATACTTCCAAGACCCATAAACAATTCTTTCTTCGGAAAATCTGCTCTACAATACACACATATTTACGATTTTTTTTTTTAGTTTCTTCCTTCTCTCCTTCTTTTACTTAAAGAAAACATGTTTTAATTGATTATATACCAAACTACATAAATAAATATATTTTTTTAAATGATGGAGGAACCACAAACAAAACATAACACATTTAGGTAAATGTATGATCGAGTTCTTACTTCTTAGGCGTCAATGACCTTATCTTCACCCACACTCTCTGCTCCACACATTATATTTCTTGGTCATTCTAAAATGAACAGGAAATCATTACGTAACCTTATTATTTTAATATTATTTGTAGTTTATTGTCATATTCTTCCTTTCAGTGTGATACCTAGTGTAAGAAGTCTGTTGTTTGTGTTTACTAGTGTTAGTTTTATAATAGGATATATAACCCCGCAAACAAACAAGCCTATTGGGTAGCGGGGCTACAATAACATGAAATTTGTATTTTTTCCAAATAAAAAGTTAAAAACCAAATAAAAAAACCCTGAACATGTCACATTGCGACAGGCAGGCCTCAGTGCTCCCTCGTAACAGGCCTCTCCTCTCTTACAACGACTAAGTGGCAGACTCAGACATAACGGTCGCACCTTGAACATGATGAAGCGGAAGCCGTTGAACTTGTCCTTGCCCTTCTTCTCCTCGAGCGAGAGGAACTCGACGAGCTTTGTGATGTTGTCCTCGTTGGAGAAGAAGAGATCCACTTCCCTCTCGGCGGGGGACAGCTCCTCGGGGGTTCGGTCCAGCGCGGGCTGCTCATTGGACGGAGCGTAGCACTCGACCTCCCTGCACGCACGACCAAGGATATAACACAGTAACCTAACTAGGAACACGCTCCGTGTAACGCGCTGGTGCGCGAGGGTTTGTATTGCACGCGAATTGATATGTGTTTGGAAGTTTCTTCTCTACATACAGTGGAAGGAGCCGAAACGAAATGCGTCAGAGAAGCAGTGATAGAGTACCTATCTGACATTTCCTTCCAGAAATTTCACAAATATTAATTCTTAACACACATGCAAAAAATGTCCGTAAAATGTCAATAACCTTAGAAGTTAACGACATATTAGTCTGAAAATTTACAAAAACACAAAAAAATTTATCCCTATGCCTTGCAACTTTGAAGTTGACAGGTCTAATGGTTCAAGTTAAAATTTTAACAAAATTCACAGGATCCAGTTAAAAACTATACACGAGACGAGACCGAATAGATTACATTAGTATCTGTACAAAATGTCAAATCAATTGGTTGAACTCTTCGACCTGGCCAATGCTGGCAAAAACAAAACAACAAAAAAAACATCCTACGAGTTTATTGTCCTTACTCCTTACAATAACTTTAAAAACAAGAACTTGGAATCTAAGACGGAACACGCCACTCACTTTGGCCACGAGTAGTAGCCGTGGTATGGCTTGTGCAGGTATCTCGTCTGGTCCCATAGCTCCGCTGTGTTGGGTCGCTTGCTGCTGTCGTACTGCACCCAGCGGTTGTCCGCTCGGTCTCCCGGCTGCAGCAGGCCGTTCCGCTGCGTGCCGCTGAAGCTGAACGGATCGACGGACACTTTCTTGTGCGGCCGCTTCTGCTGCTTCAGCGCAAACACGACTCCTCGAATGGCGATCTGACACAAACGTATACGCAAAGTGAAAATGGATCGTTGAATTAGGCCGAAGCAACAGATGAAAGGAAGGGTATTTTAATCTAGAGTGTGTAAATGATTAGTGTGTGTTCATGATTAAACAATCAAATCAAATCTATTATTTGATAATGATGGAAAATTTAGTGAATCTCTCACTTAGGGATGGTGTTTTGGAGGTAACCTGCGAAATAAAAACGCGCACCGCCGGAAACCCGAAGGATCTGGGTTCGATTCCCAGTCGGGGTGCGCGTTTTTATTTCGCAGGTTACCTCCAAAACAAATCTATTATGTTTCTATTATGTTTGGAAATATCTTATACCAAAAACTACCCAAGAGGCAAGTAGCAGTAGGTAGCCAAGATATTGTGATTGCGTAATTTAATTTAAGTTACCTTTCTGAGACCCAGAGAGTCGTGGATGAGCGAGTGGAGGAACAGGCGCACTATTCTTGCTGGGTAAGGCAGGTCTGGATGCACCAAGTCTCTTAGGAAGCACATTGCCATGGAGTTGTAGCGCCAATGTCTGCAATATAATCGACTTGTTATTCCACATGGCACGGAAAACAAAATAGAATCACTCAGCTTATATCACAATACATGAGATGCTCTGTTCTGCATTATATAATGCGAGTACAAACTACGAACCAATGACGTTATGGTTAGGGTTTACATACTACACCTGAATTAATGATCGATCCAAGTGGAAGAAAGACTTACAAATTTTTGTGGCTAGTTTAGGTATGAACATTAAAATACAGATTTTGACATGTTTGTTAAAACTCTATGATGGTTCTGCAATGATTGTTTGTCATGACCTAGTGAAAGTGAATGTACTCACAGGTTGCCCTCGTTGATGGCATCCATGAGGGCGTTGAGCAGCTGCAGATATTGCTCGTGGTTGGTAGCATTGGTCCTCTCCAGACGCAGACGGCCGGCCTCGATGTCGGCCTCGTCCACCAGGGGCACCGTCGGCGCCGGCGCTGACTTCCACAGCTGGCGCGCGCAGTCGATGCACTTGTCAGGGATCTGCGGGCACCAGAGTTACCAACTCATTGTCTAGGATACAACGGGCATTCATTCATTGTATGAGAGTTAAGCCCAGCACTTTCTTGACAAGGTACCCGACGGTTTATTGACTCCCCAACCCAACCCCTTCACACTGTTGCCAATGTTGCCAAACCTGTCACTTAAGACGGCTGAGTAGTGAGCAAAGGCTTGAAGAGTAAATTAATTGATTTTTATCAATATCCTTTACCAATCCACACCTGTTAATTAACAGTTAACAGTATTATCAATTAACAGGTGTGGAAATGCATTTCCACACCTGTTAATTGACAAAGTCCAAACTTGCAGCAATTATACATCAAGTAATGCTGGTTATTTTGCCGTTGAGCGCAAATTTTTATCTGGTCCCCCGCCTGAGGAAAATGGGACCAAAAATGGTACTTTTTAGGGTTTTGATTTTTTTTTGGTAAAAATCTATTAATAAAAACTAGCAATGAAGTGTGTAAATCTGTTCCTACATATAAGGTGAAACTAAAATATAATTGGGAGTTTGAACCATCACTCCCTTCTATTCATAATCATGCCTCATATATTGGAAAAATGTAAGAATTTTAGTCAAAGTTTGAGGGCACATTACATTACCTATGAAGGGTTCCATATACAGCAAAATTGTAATGAGCATAATTATAGACTGATCTTTTATGAACAAAACGCCGCAAAGATCGTTCTGTTATCTTGAATAGTATAGAAATGGCAGCATTTCTCCTGGAAGCTTAAAAACCCCCATTTTCCCGTCCGCGCCATCATTAATTACACGTAATTTGAGTACGCCGACTTGAAACGAACTGAAACTAGAGATTTGACATCACCTCATATGTAGGAACAACTGTGCAAAATATAAAAAAATCAAAATTCTATGCGCAACGACTTTGGGTTAACCAGAATGGAATGAGCCAGTTTGGAATGTTACTATTAGTTTTATTTCGTCCTACAGACGTTTAGTGCCATATTTTTACTAATTTTCAGGCAATAAACGTCTGTAGCACAAAATAAAATTAATAAACAATTCCAGCTTGTGAATTTATTTTTATTGAACTGTTCTGAAGAAAGCCTTATTTTATTAAAAATTAGGTAGACACTGGTAAAAGATATTGATAAAAAAAATCGATTAAAAAACTCTCCAAGGCACATCTTAAAACATGGCTAAGCCACATTGTTGGAATTTTCAAAAGAACCATTACGTGTTCTACAGAAAAACTGTCAACAATACCTCTAGGTTGATTGTGATGGTAGGGAAGTGTTTGTGGACGCCCTCCACCAGCGACTCAAGCAGTCGGATCACAGAGAGCTTCTCGGAGGGCTGAGCGCGCACCACGGCGGGCCACAGCGTGTTCAGCACGCTCCAGTCGTGGCGCGTGATCAGAGGGTTCTGCTTCGGTCCCAGCAGCACGTACAGCGAGCCCTGAAACGACGCTGCATTCAGAGGGCGACACGTGGGGACACGTCATTGCAAGTCACACGTGATTGAATGCAGTGGATTATTGAAAATTGTATCCACTAAGGAATTAAACCCGCCATACCCATGACTCATGAGCCGGGCAAAGTTACGAGGAGTCATGAATTCACAAAAAAACTAATAAGTAAAGAAGAACACATCCGTGGCATGATGGCTAATTCTGGTGTTATTTTCGCACAATTCGGGACTCAAAAACCTCATATTTTGAGTGATTGTGAAGAAAGCAAAGTCAGTGTCTCCTTGTGAGTCATGGCCATGTCATTGATATAACATGTGAATTGAGCATAAATGTTATGAGAGTGAAGTGAACTTTTCTAAGTCCCTGCCCTAGAGATGTCATATTTTCACTGCCTTGTAAAGTACTATGTTACTAAAGTTGCACATTATTGGTCATACCACCCACTTAACTTGCAATTCAGTTGATTCACAGAGATTTTATAGATGATTCAGATGGTATAGAAGGCCGTTATAAAGTGATAGCCTTGAAAATGATAATTTTATCACGTTTCATTCGGCTTCATTGAACTAATGCTGAAGGGGTTTAATGCGCAATCAACACAACGAAGTGGAAGTATACATTATTGATAGAGCCAGTTTTAAATGGTGATGCGCGAATTCGCGAATTGTTCTGATTGCACTATTTTCTTCTACTAAAATCCATTTCATTGTGTATAGATCCCAAATCTACCATTTTTACATCGCGAAAAAAAACGAAATCCAACCCTGATCGCGATATTCAACATTTTCCGCGAAATGACCACGAAATAAAGGTTTTCTATATTAAAATTACTGCTTTTATCCCCCTAACAGGTCACACAACAACAAACGAAACCAGTTTCTTTCCATGTGCTACTCACTCAACCCCCTCCACTAAACCACTTTAGAGACCACTTTAGTGGTCTGTACCACTAAAGACAAGAGGTTAGACCAGTGACAAAATGTTGGTCGCATTGTTTGAATGAAAAAGGGCGGGAAAAAAAGACGGAAGTTTCGAAAAAGGTTTGAAAACGAACCTTAGAGGTTCGTTCGTAATATTATCGTTGCGGATTTTTTTATGACGATGAATATCTATCTATCTATCTATCTACACGATCACAGCCCTGATGACGTAGGCAGCAATGTTATTTGCGACCAGAGCCATCATGATTTAAAATTGTGTTTATGTTTTGACATTGGAGGTTCATTGGGCCGTTTTCGCGCGTTCCAAAAGACAATTCGCCAGACAATTTGCTACCCACCCTCAAAGTGAACCAGACCAGTCAAACCAGTTGATGATGCCTCCAGGCTGCTTTGTTTTGCGCCCCCATCTGTTCAAGGTCGACCGGTTTTCCCAACCCCCCTTCCACCCTCAACCAGTCGCAACTATTTATCAATAGTCTACTTACACAGAAGGATATTTTGGAACAATTACTGCACTGAAAATTGTTGGATTGGAAAAGAAAATATCTTGTCAAACTATACATTTTGCGTCATGAAATTTTAAAATGTATCATCTATACAGAGAAAATGTGGGTTGGGGAAAAGACAGTACAGAGCATTAAAGATGCCATTCTAGACAAGCCTATTTCAGTGCTAATAGTGCATGACCAATCCATTCCAATCCCTCCTCCAAAGTGGCATACATGTTTTTCATTAAATTATGGTTTCTGGGGGCTATTACAATGTGTTTTATAACCAATTTAATATAACCACAAAATCGCGAAATCCCTCTTCCAGAAAAAACACAAAAAACGAAATTGATGATTTTAAAAACGAATTTTAAGAAATAAAATCACCATTTAAAACTGGCTCTAATTATTGAGAATAGTGGGCCAAGTCCATTTTATATGGTTTTTGGTTGATAGAGGCCATTCATTGTCCACCAAGTTGAAATTTTACATGGACAAACAATTTATCCTATTTTACACATTATAAAAAAGTGAAAAAGTGTACGGGAATCAAGGAATCACCCCCCAGTAGGACTTTTAGTAGGTAGTACAAAGAAATGATGTTGCTACTAATGAATGGAGTAGTTTAACTACATGAGTGTGGACTGACCTTGAACTGCTCGTGGAACTTGTTGGAGTCCTGCTGTAGATTCTCGAGCAGCTGCGGAACGAGCACCTTGTACGAGAAGCAGAACTTCTCGATGGCGGCGCACAGCTTGGCCTGGGCGCGCGATCGCACCTCGCTGTAGTGACTGGTGGCGAGCGCCAGGAGGTTCTGCATGATGCGCCGGTGCGTGGGCGTGAGGCACTCGAAGCTCAGGTCCGAGATGAGCTCGTGCTGCAGCGCTGCCCGGTCGATGAGCAGCGCGCGCAGGTGGCGCTTGCTGCCGAGCAGCTTGTTCTCCAGCACCTTCTTCACCATGTGGTAGCTCTTCCAGTGCACCTCGAATCCGTTGCGGCCGCCGGAGCGGTTCAGCAGCAGGCACTCCCAGATCTGTGGCGGGAACACGCGGACCAGTGAGACACTTGTTACGTCAGCAAGAGATGAGATACTCTCGTAACACGGGAGAAAAGGAAAAAGCCTCCGAGGGCAAGCGAAAAGGCCCTTAAAATAGAGAAAAACCTGGCTTACGAGTGAAATGATCTTTACAAACTATATATGATGAAGCTCTGTACCTTGAAAGCAGAAGGGCGGAAGTCTATATTGTTCAATAATTATCTTCAAAACAATACATTCATTTTACTTTTTTTTATTATCAAAACAAATTTCTTTTCTCAAACCATTACAAATAAGATTGAACAAGTATACAAGTATTTGAGCTCTGCATCTCATACATTTTTCACCCGGTGACTAGTTAAAAACCATTTTGAACAGAATGCAATCAAACTCAACGGACTATCCAGAACTCAGTTGAAATCTCAATCACAGTTGAGACTGCAGAAAGCAGAAAGCACTTAAAAGGAATTTGAAGTTTTTGAACCATTTTGGTTAATTAAATCATATCTAGCTTCAATTGAAAACTTATATTACTATAATTTCCAAAGCAGTTAAACCCAATCATGATCAAACCCCCAAGTATGCATAAGGTCTTTTACAAAAGCTACAGAAGACTGTGGATAACATGGCATTCCACGCAATGAATCAATGCTTACCGCGATGAGACTGAAGAAGGACTTGGTGTCGTCCTCCTGTGACTGGAGCAGCTTGACTTGCAGCCTGTCCATGACGTCGGCCACGGTCTTGCGCACGTTGGAGCCGTCGGGCATCGTGATGGTGCCGTAGCGCATGGGGATGGGGAAGTCTACCATCTTCAGCACGCTATCCTTGCTGCAACACCAAGTCACTTTGATCATGATGGAAATTTAGTGAATCACTTACTTAGGAAGGTGTTTGGACCTGAATGAAAGGTAACCTGCGAAATAAAAACCCGCACCCCGAGTGAGAATCGAACCCATATCCTGCGGGTTTCCGGCCCTATGCTTAAAACCATAGCCTAAATATGCCTAAAGCATAGGGCCGGAAACCTGAAGGATCTGGGTTCGATTCCCAGTCGGGGTGCGGGTTTTTACCCGGTTTTTAAGTAACTTATCATGCACACACTCTTAAACGATATGTTAATATGTTGAAATATTTAAGGACCATAAAAATGATGACAGTGATATTACTTACTGTCTATTGCCTATGCCCCCACTTTGACGAGAATTTGCCATACTTTCGAGCTTATCAATAGTACTAACTGGGTATCAAAATAAATTAAATCTCTCAAAATCAAAATATCTTGACTTTTATCAACGGTTTTAATGGGTATCATTCTTAAAAACACACAAATAAACGAATCGTTGAATTTCAAGTTTAGTTGGCAATAAATGAATTATTTAATTAGAAAGCGCTCTTGTTTTTGACTCGATACTTCAAGTAACAAAAGCAGCAACTTTCCAAAATGAAGCGTTTCCGATATTTAAACTTGTAACCTCAAATGTGCTATTCAAACGGATCAACGTCCCACCCTACACCATGTTATATAACAGGTTCTCTGTCTATTTGTCGCTAAAAGAAGATTGGACATCCCTCGTGTTATCGTGAAGTGAGCTCCGAGGGTGATGACTTACTGGTTGATGGGCTCCTCCTCCCACAGCGGCAGCAGAGTCTTGCACGCCAGCGTCGAGATGATGATGGCGAGAGACGACTGCAACTGCTCTCTACACAAACAAACAATTCAGATTTCACTACGAGAACAATTCCAGTTGACTCCACCGCCAATCAAAATATGACACTTGTTTGTTGGTTGAGAATTATCCTGTTCTAGTCGTCTGAAGTAGATAGGTAGGAACATAATTTTTGACAAATATGCAAAGAAAAAGTACAGATACAAGCATCAATATGAAAGAATTGATAAAAGCATAAATTTAATGACTGAAAATTATTTCAATGTTGAAAAATGTTTACCAGGTAAGTGACTTATTACAAAATAATATGGATATATGAAGATCTGTAGCGAAGAGTAGAAGATTCAGAGTGAATCAACATGTGGTTGCTTTTGTCAACAATGTAGTATGAAAACAGGTGTACAGAAAGTATACAGAAAGAAATACTTTACCATATTCAACAAGTGTTTAATTTAACAATGCAATGACTACCAAGAACTCATTATTTTACATATCAGACCATTTTTGTTGTTGTTTCCATGAATGTCAACAAAGTGTTCAAAACCTGGTTCAAATAACCTGGTCTCAGATGTGAGAAAATACATTTCAGTGAATAATTTTGTAATATAACAAATCTTAATTTCCAGTTTACTTGATGAATAAGTTCAAAATATCAGAGTATCCTATACAACTAAAAATAATTTTTCAGAAGAGAACACAGCAAGGAATCAATTTAATTCCATCTCTTATATTTCTGACAACGCAGGAGCAGTCAAGAAGTCAACAAAGTCCCTCTTCTAGAACACTACAGTGAAGAGTTGACAGCACAGTGAGTGTACAGTACAACTTGGTTGGGTGGAGCGACCGCTCCACTAGATAACTTGGTTCTTGTCAGATAACTGAGGTAAAGCAACATTAAGCGCGCTCAGTAGTTTAATGGGAGATGGTCAGGGCCAGTTGTTTATGGTTTCCGCGATAAACGCAAAATGTTTTGAAACATGAATTTTCTGTCATACCTATCTTTACATTTCATACGCTCCTGATTCCAAATAAATGTATCTTTTTCTCGCGAATTTTCGCGAAATTTGTGTTTTGACGCGATATTGACGAATTCTCGCGATTTCACGCGAGTTTGGCCCAAAACTACGTGTTTTGCAACATTTTCCGATTCCGAGTATATATTCCACAAAAATTTCCTCGATCTGTGTCTAATGTACCACGAAATAGAAAGAATCACACTGTTTTCTTCGTAAGCCAGCTGTCAGTGCCAGCCAAAGAGTGTATATGGGGCCAGCTGGTTGGCTGCAGAGCATGGAATGACGCATCTACATGACCTTGCACAGGGGTGCACATGCGCACGCGCCGATCAGTCTCGCTAGTGGGAGGGTTAGTGGGCTAGTGATGGGGGTTGGTTGACCTTGGTTGAGTATTGCCGCTCGCTCGCGTGGCATATTTCACACATTATTATCTGTTTATTACAAAAATCAATTTTTTTTCCATTTCCCCACCAATCGCGAAAATCAACATAATTATCACCACCAATTCACCACTTTGGGAATGTTGAAAACGAATTTTGGCTTTTTTTATCACACAAACAACTGGCTCTAGAGATGGTTCAAGTCTGCCCCACTTGTTGCTGCCATTGAGCCAGAGTAGTGTTGGGAAATTACCGGTAATTTATAATTTGGTAAATTACGCTGTAAATTACCGGGTAAATTACCAATGTGCGGTAATTTAAAAATAAAAAATTGCACCTGATATTAGAGCAGTTATTCTTCCATGGAAAAATGCTAATTAAAATCAGTGACAAGAATTAGTACTTTTAAATGCAATATTGTTTTGCTAATGCTATAAGAAGCATTAACAGATACAGGCGCGTAGGAACTTAGTGGGGGGGGGGGGTCAAAATTATCGGGATCAATGAATCCCGATAATTTGAAGTTTGCCAATACAAGGAGGTCCTGGGGACGCGCCCCTCAGTTTGCCCCGCAGGGCCTTTTTTGACATTTTGATACAAAAGAATCGAATGTGAAGCTATTTTGCCATTGTTTTCAAAGAAATTTACAATGTGTCATTGCAATTTTCTATGGAAACTTTAGACAAATGTAATATAATAACTATTTGTTTTTATAGAACCCCCATTGGCCCCTCAGGGAATTTTTTGAGTTTTTGATACAAAAGAATCAAAGCTACTTTGGCATTCTTTTCAAAGAAATGTACAATACTATGTGATGCAATATACCTACGTATTCTGTAGAAACTTTAGACAAATGTTATATAATCTGTAACTATTTGTTTTTATAGAATTCCCATTGGACCCGCAGGGAATTTTTTGAGTTATACAAAAGAATCGAATTTGAAATTTGGTATCATTGTTTAACGTGTAATGTTGGACAAATGAGATAATGTCTCATTAGATAATATTATAGTGTAGGTTCAAGTGTAGAAAAAATGCTTTCCGCTCGATTGGAGTGCCGAAAATGATTTTTTCATAATTATCGATTGTTTACATCATTCTTAATATTACCTGACGTGCCTTCAATTTTGTTGGTTGCCATCTTGGAAAATATGGCGGAAAACGTAAATTTAACAAAGTATTTAATTGATGGTAAAGGAAAGGTTGAAAAATTATGAAATAATTCACTAAAACTAACTCAAATAATGGGGACTTGAAAAAAAAATACGCCGCGAACGAATTTTATTTTTTCATTGTTGGAATTGACCAATCACGTTTCTGTGTTTTTTTGCTCTCAATTTATTATGAAAGGCGTGGACTTAGACTAAAATATGTGGAATTAAAATTTGTAGACAATTTCATTGTGAACAATATGCGTTTAAGAAAAAATTTAAATTTAAAATTAAAAAAGAATTTAAATTTATAATTTTAAAAACAATGTTTACGGCGTAATTTTTTTATTAAAGTCCCTATATTTGAGTTAGTTTGAGTGAATTATCACATAATTTTTCAACCTTTCCAATACCAACACTTAAATAATTTGTAAAATTTACGTTTTCCGCTCGTTTTCCGCCATATTTTCCAAGATGGCCATTGGCCACCAAAAAAATTGAAGGCACGTCAGGTTATATTAAGATTTAAGAATGATGTAAACAATCGATAATTACGAAAAAATCTATTTCGGCACTCCAATCGAGCGGAATTACATTTGCTCCTGTACTAAATAGCTCTGTTCAATTAGTTTTGCAAAACTTGGTCAAATTTTGAGAATTCTACCTCATAATGGAGCAAAGCTGTGCATTTTTGGATCTCTTTCAACATATTTGTATATCTGGTCACTGACTAGTTATAGCCTTGAGTATGGATTATACTCGAAGGGTTATAGCCTTCTAGTCTGTGATCTGGGGGTGTTATTTGGGAGTGTCAAGATAAAAAGTTAAGGGTTATTCTTCCTACGCGCCTGAGTTTGTGTAATTTACGGTATTTTATAGCAAATTACGCGTAATTTACAATTGTAAATTACGCCTTACATTACGTAATTTAAGAAAATTGTAAATTACGACAAATTGGTAATTTACGGCCTGTAATTTACGGATTTACATCACTAAGCCAGAGAGACGTGGGTTTAGTGTGACGACCTTGCCGGGGTTACACTGTCCTTGGGATGGGACATTAAGCCAGCACAGCACAGGGGGCTACCGACATACTAGCTTGACTTCCTGACAGTTACAAATCCTCAACAAACTTCACCTCCTGATGCAGAGTTATCAATTGAGTTAGGATGTTGAAGCTGCAGTGGTAGTGCAAGTCCTGTAAAAACATTCAAATAAAAACAAACATAAATGTAATGAACTAAAAACTAGATCGATATTGAAAAATTGATACCAGCTAAGTGATTTATTATACCGCGTGCGCAAAAAATCCACGTGTTTGAGAGGTCACTACATCGACACTAAAAAAGGTACCAAGAGTTCTGAAATTTTTACATATTTTAGAAAACATACAAAAACTTTATGTGTTAAAGTTTTAAACATTTTTGTTGAGTAGGAAATAAGTTAGAACTTATTGAAGTTCAAGTTGGAAAACAGAATAAACCAGATGATTGACTTAGGTATTTGAAGAATTGATTTGGAACTACTTTGTGGTAATTAGGGGAATTTTTGTTGTTCGGTCCACCATTTTTCTCGTGGACTATATTGTGCAAACGAAGTTTCAATTTTAATATAGATTTCTGAATCTGTGACACCAAAATTTGTGACCATGAATCTTTTATTTTTGTTTTCAATGCTACCTAGTAAAGTTCTGTTCAAGTTTTATAATGCCAGTATAAACTGTTTTTCAACATCTTACATCCAATATCTTTTAATTTTTCTCATTAACCATACATTTCTGAAAATTGCACGTAAGTACATTACATTTCCATATGTTTTCTACAATGTGATAAAGTTTCAGCTTTTTATTTTTTATAGATCTGTCTGTCGGAGTGACCCATTAAACAGAGGAAATTTTTCATGCGCCACCTGGACCCCATGTCTTGAAATCGGCGTTTTGAAAACGTTCACGTTTTCTTTGTTTAAAACTAAAAAAAGTTGACAACTAAGCCTTAGCATTCAATTTTTTCTTGTTTTATGTAATGAAAACGTAAACGGTTTCAAAACGCCGATTTCAAGATTTGGACTCCTGGTAAATACATGAGGATACTATCTGAAGATCTGTAGAGAAGAGCAGGTTCAGAGTGATTCAACATGTGGTTGCATTTGTCAACAATGTAGCATGAAAACAGGTGTTTGTGTACACTAAGAAATACTTACCATATTCAACAAGTGTTTAGTTAAACAATGCAATGACTACTGAGAACCCATTATTGTATCACTGTTGTTGTTTCCATGATTATTAACAATGTGATAAAATTGAATTAATTTAAGATGTGAGAAAATGAATTTTAGTGCTTAATAATTTTGTAATATAAACAACTTCCAAAGTTCCAGTTTACTTGAAGAATAAGTTCAAAATATCCGAGTTAAAGTATTCCATACAACTTGATATAATTTTTCAGAAGAGAACACAGCAAGGAATCAATTTAATTTTGTGTCTTATATTTCTGACAATGCAGGAGCAGTCATGAAGTCAACGAAGTCCCTCTTCTAGGAGACTACTGGGAAGAGTTGACAAAAACAATTATTGAGGAAGATGCTGAGAAGACCCAAAACAAGAACAGAAAAAACTGACTTTCAACATCATTTAGTTACAATTACTCATCACATGTAGACTTTAACAAGTACAGCTCACAACTGTCAAGTTATTGCCTTAGTCATAGCAACTGAAGATGAAGGAAATATAATTATTTGTTTCTTTGTTTATAGTATTGCCCAGCGCTTATGACGTAGCAGATCTGTCAGGACTGTTAATTAACAGTGTTTCTTCATGGCTTGTTTGTTTCTTGCAGAGTCAGTTGGTCTGAGAGAACACATACGCTTGTTTAATGTTGACTGCCCTCATTAAGACCATACCAGAACACCTTTCCCACACACTCAAGGAAAGAATGCCCATCCCAAACCATCGTCAAGGAGAAAACATACATCAAGGATCTAGCCAAGATATATTAATGTAAGTGGATGAACACTTCATTTTACTATATGAAGCTTCTTAATTTATATACATCATTGTTATTATATTAATAATTACTGTGGGCAATAGCGTCAATATTAATAGCCAACAAACTAAGTAGGTATGTTTCTAAATTTGTTGGGAAGAAGCTGGCGACACTCGTATGTAGTAAGGAAAGTGGTTAGCATTTAATAACTGGCCAGTTTTGGGTACACATCATAAAGTTAGATGTCCACCATTCCATACGTCAGGAGCATGGCCATAGCCACATAACAAACTTCCACATCAGATGATTCTTCCTTGGGAACACTTCGTTACACAAACATATGCGGCAGAATACTTCCTATTACGTTCTTTTGTCTGTCACCGATGTTCCTGAAGTAACAACCTTCCTTGAATAGCAGCTCATTCAGCTCTGAAGATAAATATCGATAATATTGATAATAATAATTCATAAATAAAGTTTATCTGTGCAGAATTTAATGCAAGTATTTAGTAATGGACAACTTACCTAATCATAGCTAAATATAGAACTACTAATGGTGCTTGTGCTTATTTCCCGATGTCATGGTCATTGAATCAAGGTAACTAGCTCCTCTCACTGACCCACTGGTTAACGGCTCATTCATAATGCACCGCTAACTTTAACTTGAAACGATAACGTTAACTTAAGAATGTTTGTTTTACAGGATCTATGGGTAGCATTCACAAGGGCAGAACGCTAACTTGACAACGTAAACGTGAAAGTTACCAATCTCCAAACATTCACGTTATCGTCAACCATCAACCAATAGAAATCGAGCAACAATACGAAGATCCCGAGGTGAGGCAAAGAATCCCGAGGTACTATTTGAAGTGTTGTGATTGGCTGACAGTTTACGTTGCCGTTGTTGTTATGACTAGGTTAAATTTAAAGTTAATGTTTTCATTATTGTTTCATGTTAAAGCTAGTAGAGCATTGGGAATGAGCCTGAAGGCTTTGACATCACGCTGTCTGCTCCTTCAAGATCCAGTACGTGGAGTCCCTGCAGAGCGAGTCAATACTCGCTCATTGTTGGTAGGTACCCTGAGCAACCCACTCGAGATCGGGTAACCAATCCCGGTGGAGAGTGGGTCAGGGCAGGGGGCCTATTCTGTAACGAAAACGAAATCATACCGGCCTGGAATCATTTCAGAACCTTATGGACGTGAAATTATTCCAGGCCGGAATGATTTCGTTTTCGTTACAGAATAGGCCCCCTGGGGGGCTATTCTAAATTCCCGTGTCGTCTCGTATCAATTGATACGGCGTCACTAACATGTTAAATAGATAGCACTCCAGTGTGCCCGTATCACGTGAAACGAGACGACACGGGAATTTAGAATAGCCCTCCTGGTCTGAAACAGCTATCTTGTCAAACTTCAAGGTACGTAGTACCTTGCTACTCTTTAGGATAGCAAAACTTCAGTGAATTTCTTAGAACTGGTTAGTTACTAGTTTAACATTGTATTTGTTAAATACTTGATGATATTTAACTTTTTATAAAAAATAATCGATCCCGACAACAAATGTTAAATCCTTTCCGGGCAATCTAATGTTCTGTTTTGAGTTCAAGGGCTCTATGTCAACAATTTCAATGTCTGGAGCACGACAGAGTACGAAACAAGCTTCCAGATGAGATGAATTTTCAATATTAAATGAGCATGCACACCTTGTCCGTCGTATTCGAATAAAATAAGCAACGCAAGACGTCACCGATGGCCTTGAACAACCAGACTTCGATAATCTCTAAGAGAAACTTGAAACATCAGTTTCTTCCATGTAAGTTCAACTTCTTCTTTTCATCAAGAAATAGTTTGTTTTAAACGGTGGGCAATACTACTTTTCAAACAACAACATTAAATAAACACATTAACTTTTTAATGTTTTTTTTCACATTAACTTTTAAATTAACTTTTTATTAGGTAGATATGTAATTAGTTAATTGTGCTTTTGTGGATAATGAATCGTATTAATTATTGTCTTTACTCTTTACCACCTATGCTGTATTGTACTTGTGACTTTGTTCAATAAATATAACATTTTCTGTTTCACGCTGTTATCTCTACAACATATCCAACCAAAACCCATGCTTAGTAAACAATAAAACATAGCGCTGAAATCGGAAGCCAATTCTAATTCATCCTCCTGTACAAAACAGTCATTCAACATCCTCATATCGCTTCGCTGATCCGGAGAAGATTGCTCGGCAGGCTTGTTACTTACTCCAGAATTTTTAGTCTAATACAAACGATTCCAGGCACATTTATATGGGAATCGGTAATTTTATACACACAATGTAACACATAGACGGTCATGTCGATGCGTCTCAAATTTTCCTTGTCATAACCGTCTATATTGTGGAGCGTCTAGAATATGATGAAAAATCAGATAGCCCAGGGCTGCCGCCATATACAAATTAATATCCTTTTAAAAAGCATTAAAAATCCGTAAAAATCCGTATGCCCATCAAAAACTTTTAAATGATATAAAACTCCCATATTTCAAGCACCAACTGGGCCACTTGACAGATAAGCTATTAAATTCCTCACGCAACATGGGACATGAGGGCAGGGGATTGGGTTCTGGAATCTGGACTGACTGCTGTGGATAGAATGGTAATTTATTTTGAATTCATAATTATAAATATCTTTCTCCCCTTTCCAACACAATATTCATAATGCGCATAATAAAACTGCAAAACTATAAGCACACGCAAAACTGAGGGATGCAATCACTAATCAGGTCATTAACCCACGACCAGCTGCAAACAACTAACAAGTGGATGCCTTCAGACAGATGCACCCCTAGTCACTCAAGGCATTGCTCAAGGTCGACCAGTTTCCCCCACCCTCCTTCCTCCCTCTCCAATCACTCGCAACCATTCACCCTAGTATAGCTAGCCTACTTACACAAAAGGATGTTTTGAAACAATCACTGCACTGAAAATTGTTGGACAGGAAACAAAAATATCTTGTCAAACTATACATTTTCGTAATAATTTGAAATATTATCTCCTTCAACAGAGAAAATGTGGTTCAAACATGAATCACCAATATCCTTTAATGTGTCAACAAATCCGTGTGTCCGTTTTTGTACTCATAAATCCGTAAAAACGGCAGCCCTGTTCTAGATGTTTATGTAATTGAGGACACGAACCTTGTGAAAGTGATCTTGTCGTCGATGAATTTGTTGATGCACTCCAACTCATGCGTCAGATACTTGTTGATGAGGAGTTGCACCGTTGCTACTTCCTCCGGGGTCGGGATCTTCCACTCCACGTTCAGCTTGTACACGTTGCCACATCGACCCCAGTCCTGAGGGAACAAGACAGACGGTCACAACGTTTACTACATACTGTTACACTCAAGTCAAAACCCATCAGCAGAAGGGTCTGTGTAGTTAAAACAAAAAATCTGAAACAACTCTGTAATAGGAAGGATTAATTATTTACAGAAGTGTGTATTAAATTTAAACCCTATGGCATTCGAATCAAGCATAAAAACAAATATTTATATGTAAAGTTACTTGGAGAAGCAAATCTTCCACAGAAAACCATCAGCTGCAAAATATAAATTTTAACTGCAAGATATTTTGACCTGTAATTTATTCCGTGACCAGAAACAGATATTGCTTTCACTCACAATAGACCGGACCTAATCGTAAAAACTTAAAAATGTCAAAATATACCTCAGCTGTGGAAAGCTCCCTGTATCAGAGTTGCCACAGAACCATTAGACCCTCAAATGTGTCTACGCTTCCACAATTTTTTCTCAACTAATCTGTATAACCCTCAGTAAGCAAAGACTACAAGTCTGTAAATGTCATTGAAGAAGGGATGTGCCATAAATGGTTGAGAATACAATGAGAGTAAATGATTTTACGATCTATTATGCAACGAGAACAATGTCGGTTTCTAAATTCAACACAGACAGTAGTAATGAGATCGCATCACTTAGCCCTATCACTACATACACAATAAAGATAATTTACCTTGACAGGCAGATACTCGCTGCAGGGTCTGTCGAAGTCGTGCGGCAGGCTGCGGTACTCAAGGGGCACCACGACGGTGAGGCAGTTGAGAATGTTGCGCAGACACTTGCTGGCGAGCGTGAAGCCCTCGCGCGACCGCAGGTGCAGCGTGCGGTCCATCACGGCCATCAGGCGCGGGACGTACGGCAGGAGCGCGCTGTCGCGACAGTCCACGATCTGGAGAGACAGAAATCAACGGTCATTACAGCACCAAAGTTGTTTGCGTAGAAGATATGATGTATAAACATTAATGTGTGCATAAATTGAATGAATTATAAGAAAGTATCTAGAACAATATAAGCCATTCAGGATTGCTGGGTAGATATCTAGAAGGGCTACCAAATACAAATTTTAGCATTATCAAAATTGAAATGGTAACATGCAAAATACCTACATTAATTACCATTATTTTACAAATAGTTATATAAAATATTCAAGAAACCCATAAATATACTAAAGAGTGAATTCGATAGCTATATTTAGTATTATGGAATTTAATTAGATTCTAAACATGAAAGAAGATAAAAACGTTTTAAAAAGGAGAGTTGTTCGAATGAGACTGCAATGAAAACTGCAATGAAAATCACAATTTGTTTCCAATTCTAGAAACATTTTGACCATCTAATTGCTGAAGCCCAACAATAGTTGCCAGAGGATCTTAGAGTTAGGTATTACAAAAAACAGTCCAATTACAATAATGATTGAAATGCAGTTGCATTTCAATTAAACGGTTCCGAAAACATCCATGACTGCACAATAATGATTTATTCAGAGTCGTAATAATGAATACTTCATCATGTTTTACTTCCTCTACACTGTCAGCACATGAAGTGCACGTAGACACAACTCACCTCCGACAGGATGAGCATGTTGTAAAGCAGCTCGGTGTCGAGGATGTCTTCCTTGAGGATGTCGTCGGACTCGGTGAGCAGCATGACCGTGTCGCACAGGTTCGGCAGCATCAGGCGCAGTGTCTCGCTGGCGTGCGCCTGTTACGTGACATAAGACAGGATGCAGTCTACGTTGTTACAGAGACAAAGAGATGGGGATGAAACTGGATACAAACAGTGTTTGATTTTGATAGATAGAACAGTTTCAGTTTCCAATTGTTTTTTTACAGTACTTACACATGTACTAAGTACATACATTAGTCAGTTCATTTTCATTTCATTTTGCTTCTTGCGAATAACGGCAAAATATAAATGTCTTGCAAAGTTGTAACTTGTATGTGGCCACTCATTTTGTTTATTATTTTATTTGAATTAACCAAGCAACACTTATTTTTAGAGATGGGCCGATTCCGATTCTCGCGATTCCAGTGGAATCGGAAGAATCGCGATTCTCCGATTCCTGTCCATATTTTAGCGATTCCAATTCTTTTTGATCGATATTTTTGGTTTGGAGTGTTGCGCGTCTAGCCCCAGGCGCTGCATCTGCAGGCAGCTGGCGCCTCGTCTCAAGAAACTCAACGACCTTGCATGCCAAGGGTGAGGGGGATGAGAGGGTTATGGGGCGTAGGAGGGGTGAAATCATGTGAAGGGAGAGTAGGAAGCACAGGGATTAGGAAAAATGCGTCTGTATATCATTTTCAATCACACTGCTAACCAAAGTGAAAGTTGAGCCGCGGGTGGAAAAGATGCATAAATTTGTGTTTTCTTATGATTGAAGTTGTCAGTTATCATAGAAAGACTGTTCTTTTAATTAGTCAAGTGATTCTACATTATAAATCCTATCCTGTTTTCTCGAATTCTTTTCAAGGACAAGTGAACAGGTGGCCCAGAGAGAAGGTCATTCACTGCACTGGAGCAGCTGGTTACAAGTGCCGCGTGTTTATTTACGTCGATTGTTTTGTGTGGGGGGGGGGGGGGGGCAATTACCCGATTCCGACCCGAGTATTTATGACGGGTACCCAATTCCTGATTTTCGGTCCAGCCGACATCCCTACTACTTACTTTCCAACAAAATTAACCCTGCGTTACCAACGTGGGGTTTCTCAAACCCCACGAATTGTTTTTTCCCCTTTGTTTCATTACTAAGTTGCAATATCAAGTACTTTTCAGTACCTTCAAGTTGAACTGTCTAGCAATGAAAACTATCGCTAAATCGAACTAGATATGCTTAGTTTTATAATTGTGGTAATTCAACATTATTTTGGGTGTAGGAAACCCCACCTCCGCAATGGCGTGACCAAGCTGAGTTTCAAGGTCACACCTAAATATTAATTAAATATTGATTAAAGCATAATAAAGTGAGTGTTCACAAATTATTTTTGATCAATGTGAATACCGTATTAACTCGTGTATAAGACGCAATTATATGTCAATATTTTGATTCTGAAAACAGCCCTGCGTCTTATACACGCATACCAAGCTTTTTTCCCAGTAAATCCAAGGTGGATGTTTGTAAACAGAGCTGTGGTAGACTGCCACATGTTGTCTATCTCTGCCTTTCCCTCTCACTCTGTCTGGACTACTCATACTGTGTCTAGACACAACACTATTAACATATTACATTTTTGCAACAAAATGTTTTCCCTTGCATTTAGATCAGGAGACAAAATATATGTTAACGTCTGAAAAACATTGCTCTGACAGACATAAAATAGACAAAACACTGTTGAATGGCGATCTTAATGGAAGGGGAGGACGGGAGTTGGGTTTGTTTTGGAATGCAGAGGAAAGGCAGGTGCATGCCTCTTAGAGCAAGCAACAGCTGCTGGGAAAAGACTCCCCTCCCCCCTTTCTCAGAAGCATGAAATCACTGTTTGTTTACAACAAGTTGGCAGTGATTTTCATTCAAATAGCTCAGTTAGCTGGAAAACCAACATTTAGATGGATATCATGTATACAAACACACACTGTTTTTCATCATTTACTGCGTCTTATACATGCATGCTAAGTGTTTTCTTAAAATAGACTTCTCAAAACAAGGGTGCGTCTTATACACGAGTGCGTCTTATACACGAGTTAATACGGTATTAGAAGACACTTAATGAACATTTGACCTAACAAATCTCGATATAAATTTCAAAACAAATAATTAAATTTATCGGTCATTTTTTTTAGCACAGAATTCCCATAAGAGATAAAAACGTAAAAACTTGAATTCCATATTTTTTTACAGGAAGAAAACAACATCTACATGATCAGCCGAAGAGTCTTCTTCAGTAATATTGTTAATTAAAAATTCCAATTTTGACATTTTAAATTTTTTTGATTTTATTTGTGTGCCAATGCCAAAAAAGCAGGCATTTATTGTTAAAATTTTACAAATACATAATTATTTTTAAATATTTAACTTTTCTACTCTTACTACATAGTAATACTAATAACAATCCCTTCTGTAAAGACCAAAATACTAGATTTGATTCCAGCATGTTGCAAAAGCTATTTTACTTTTGGGGTTTCTTACACCCCGCCTCCGTAATGGTGAGAAAAAATGGGACCTCATGAATGCAGGGTTAAAGATCTAACACATTAAAAATACATTAAATGGTGTTTTCTTATCACTTTTTTGATTTTTTAATTACTTACCTGAGGGCAAAATTCAAAGGGTGATAAATACAGTGAGGATTGAAGGTATTTGTGAAGAATCGGAATCGGAATCGCAAGAATCGGTATCGGAATCGGAATCGTGAAATTTTGGAATCGGCCCATCTCTACTTATTTTCCTTGTTCTTCCCAGTAAGAAGCGCGTACCTACGTCAAGCGTGTATATTGTTTAGTTAAAAAACTTTTTTTTATAATTTTCTAAGCATATTTTTGTGCAAAATTTTACGATTTTTTTTTTAATTTTTTTTTAATGATAAATGTTAGGAAAGTTAATTGTACCACAATTTGGAAACTCTTTTAGGCTAAGCTGAAATGTGCTGAAATCAGCAGTATCATCAAATCTTTTTCAGAGTTTTTTCACCATTCAAGTGGTGATGTTCAGCTGTTATGTTTGTGGTGAATGAACAATGAACAATACCTTGGCAAAGCAGCGGACCATGGTGGCGAGGAAGTGTCCGGACACTTGAGTCTCCAGGATCCTGCTGCTTACAAACACGTTCAGTTTCCTCAGCAACGCCTGAAACACACATTCACATTCCATTTTACAACAACTCATAGCGTTTGCAATCAACACACGCCTGAAACACACGTTCACATTCCATTGTACACAACTCACAGCGTTTGCAATCAACACACGCCTGAAACACACGTTCACATTCCATTGTACAACTCATAGCGTTTGCAAACAAGTGAAGGGCACAGTTTCTGATCGACCGTGTTGTTTGTTTGCTGTTGTGCAATATGCAAGTGTCTTGATCAACTGAACAATGTACATAGGATTGGGAATTGTTCATAACATATCTAAACGACGCTTTAATTTGTTGATAGTTTCAAACTTGATGGATGTAAATCGGGCGAGTCTGAACATTGCACATTTTGGAGAAACTAAAAACTATCAGGACAATATATTATTTTACGTCATTAATTTATCTTCTACTTTAAATAATTAGGGTTACAATTTGGCACACTTTTATTGGAATACGAAAACTCGTATTAAAACACAGGGTTCAGATATCAATTATAATAAATGAATTCTCCATTATTTTACGGAGCTCAGTCAACTCCCAACTTTGTAGTCATTGCCACAGGAAAATAATTACAATCGTACCTATTTCGTTTTTTACTGGCCTGTAAATGATCCTGATTTGCTGTGTGGTGTATCAACTCTAACTCTCAAAACATTCCTAGTACCAGGGAATCGCAACAAACAATAATGTGTACCCGTCATTCAGATTTCCATACATTTACAGTATATATGTCTATGCATTTACAAACCCAAACATAAAAAATACCTAGGATACTGAAAACACCGGACACACTGTCAACTTCTGAGAGAGTGGAGAGTAGCTCTTTCATTCAGGGACCCGAACCGGAACCTAGAACCGGTATGAACCTTTATAATTTTGGAACCGGAACCGTTATACTTTTTTCCCCAAGAACCGGAACCGGAACCTTTATAATCAATTAGGTTCTTAAAGGTTCCTTCTTTTAATAAAAGAAACATGTAGATTTAATTTTTTAACTTTTGGATTTTAATATTATGATATTTTCAAAAAATATTATTCGCAAAGTTGTAAAAAAAAAATATTTTTTGATAACATTTCTATTAGTACTAGAGGGACCCGTCATGTAAAACATGACCAATGTGCACCAGTGAGTTATGCGTAAATATAAAACGACAGCAATATTTGTCAGCAGAGTGTGCGTCGTTAATACACTTGACGTCGTTGATGACCAAATCTTAACAGAAAACGTTAAAAAATGAGGAACGAAGAAAAGCAATTTGATCATACCTATTATGGTAAAACAATTTCATATAAGTTTTCAAATTTACACCAGAGTATTCGTACTAAGTAAAAATAAGAAGAAAAACAATGTATGCGCCGTAAAAAAAAATATATATATATTCATTACGTTGATACCGTGACCTGATGCCCACGGCCTTTTCTTCATTTGTTATGCTATTACATTTTATCTACGGCTTCATTATATTATACGTTCCTCAGATGTAGGGCGGAAGTAAATTTGTTTGATTTGCGGTGCACAATTTTGGATTGTAATCAAGCTCTATCAAGTACCGTTTCACTGATGTTAACAAATAACGTTATATTGAAGTATTCTCTTACAATAACTCATGTCACCATTACAAATGATTGGTTGATGTCAGAAATACTGTTCATATTGAAATGGACTTCAGCCCATCTACCTCTAATTAAGGTATAGATATTCAGTTGACAATGTAAAACTTAAACATTGGTGCTTCAAACTTTATCAACAGCAACATGAATTCGTTGTCAATGCATGACTCAATAATACAGACCACTCTACGAAATAAGAAACGACTGAAAATGATTAATCTAACAACATTATTTAAAAACTTCGTCGGTTAGTTGGTTTGAGGGTTACAGAACCGTGTTGATTAAATGTAGGAAGAAAATAATACGTTTGATCGTTTGCAAATTGCATCTTGAGGCCAATGTTAAAAATCTATCGGCTTTGTTTGGTTTTCATGGCCCTCTAAACTACAGATCAAATGAAAATTTTTAAAAATTACACTTTGACGTTTCTTGGAGTAAAGAAGTTTTCTATGTAATGTCTCTTTTGAACGGTTATTATGTGTTATAGTAGATTTTTTACACACTCAAAGGGATAAGGATTACGTTTTAGGTAAGTTATGGTTATTTATTTACTTTGCAAAGGCAAAAGACGTATTTTTAGACACGATTGGCAATGAAAGGCCACCATTTTAAATACAAAATAGTGCCGTTTTCAATATAATGTAAAGATTTGGACAGTTATTCTGTGTTAAAATACATTTCTTATAAACACAAAGGGATAAGGATTGCCATTTAGGTAAGTTTCAGTTATTTATTTATGCACAAAGAGCAGAAGATGTATTTTGGACATGATTTGGGCAATGTAACGTCGACCATTTTAATTTTAAATACAACATAGAGAGTGTGCGCGCGAAATTGAGAGGATGCGCGCGCAGGCGTTCCTGACACACAGACAGAACTGCGTAACTATAAGTAAGATTTTTTGTAGACTTTTTTAATTCTTGAAAATCCTTCATTTTTAAATGGTGCTCGAGTTTTCAATTTTTTAATATGACTACTGCGATGAGAACTGCATTGCTGACAATTATGAATATGATAGCTCTGGCAAAATGAATGTTTACGCTGTCTTATGGAGAAAATTGCCGCCATTGTCTCTTCTGACTGAGATTTAGTCTGCGTACCATCCTGTGACTTCTGTACGCATATTACAGACACTACACCAGTTCTTCATTCATAGGACAAAATCCAAATCCAAAAATTCCATTAAATTTGACATAATACTGAAGTGTTATAATCTAGTTTGATTTAAAATTTGAGATCCGGAACCGGAACCTTTATGCAGGAACCGGACCTTTAAGATTATTTGTTTAAGAACCGGAACCCGAACCTTTAAAAAGTAAAATTGTGGAACCGGAACCTTTATTAATAAAGGTTCGGGTCCCTGCTTTCATTGGCTGACAGTTGTCACGCGACCGTCAAATAAGGTCACGTGACAGCTGTCAGCCAATGAGAGAGCTGCTCTCCACTCTCGCAGAAGTTGACCGTGTGTCCGGTGATTACGAGTGACCTACACAGAGAAGAGAGTTCAGATACTGACCATGAATATCTCGAGGGAGGTCTGAGTGAGCAGCGACGTGCACGTGGACGCCAGCGCTCCCTCGGCCATGTTCTCCAGCTTGCTGCGCTTATCGGACTCCACCTCCAGCCGCGTGGACTCCAGCGAGCTGCTCTCGATCAGCGTGAAGCAGCGGTCCAGGAACTGCAGCACAAAGTCCTCCAGGTCGGCCGTGGCTAGGCAGATGGTCTGCTCCTCCTGAGATCACACGACA
This sequence comes from Leuctra nigra, assembly GCA_934045905.1. Taxonomy (NCBI): domain Eukaryota; kingdom Metazoa; phylum Arthropoda; class Insecta; order Plecoptera; family Leuctridae; genus Leuctra; species Leuctra nigra. Next base: position 10,746,976 of record OW203762.1, read on the forward strand.
ACGTTAGGAATTAGGATCAAGAGGTTAACAGATACCAATGATGTACAGTTTATTCCATTTCACAAAGGGGAATGGAGTTCCTAGAAGTTCATTTATTCTCCCATAGTTCATGATACCACTACCATTAAAATTCTGCTTTCGTGAATATCACTCTTAGTGTTGGACGACCACCAAATCTTTAAATCGGCCATAAAATGTATATTTAATCACTTGTTTTGTTGCCATAAAATCATCTGCCTGGGTTAACAAAATACATTTAAAAAGTAGTTAACATCTGTTGTAGCATGTTAGTACTTTTCAGCTAAGTTGGCAGTAAATCTTTTCCGTTGCCGTTGCATTTGAATTTGTTTCCCGCCTCGAACCAACCAACCAATAGCGAGCTGGTATTGTGGCGCTGGTGGTGATGTCTGGTGGTAGACTTATGCAATTCCCATTCCCTTTTTGAAATGGAATTACCGTATTAACTCGTGTATAAGACGCAATTATATGTCAATATTTTGATTCTGAAAACAGCCCTGCGTCTTATACACGCATACCAAGCTTTTTCCCAGTAAATCCAAGGTGGATGTTTGTAAACAGAGCTGTGGTAGACTGCCACATGTTGTCTATCTCTGCCTTTCCCTCTCACTCTGTCTGGACTACTCATACTGTGTCTAGACACAACACTATTAACATATTAAATTTGTGCAACAAAATGTTTTCCCTTGCATTTAGATCAGGAGACAAAATATATGTTTACGTCTGAAAAACATTGCTCTGACAGACATAAAATAGACTAAACACTGTTGAATGGCGATCTTAAAGGAAGGGGAGGAGAGGAGTTGGGTTTGTTTTGGAATGCAGAGGAAAGGCAGGTGCATGCCTCTTAGAGCAAGCAACAGCTGCTGGGAAGGACTCCCCTCCCCCCTTTCTTAGAAGCAGGAAATTACTGTTTGTTTACAACAAGTTGGCAGTGATTTTCATTCAAATAGCTCAGTTAGCTGGAAAACCAATATTTAGATGGATATCATGTATACAAACACACAATGTTTTTCATCATTTTACTGCGTCTTATACATGCATGCTAAGTGTTTTCTTAAAATAGACTTCTCAAAACAAGGGTGCGTCTTATACACGAGTGCGTCTTATACACGAGTTAATACGGTAAACTGTAAATGAGCACAAAGCACAAGTAGTACTGGAGCCTGAAATAAGAATAAGGGAAACATTCATTCAGAATTAAAAGTGTCCACTGTCCACTGATATGAAAGTTTTGATGAAAGTGTAAAAAGTTGACAAAATCATTGCAAATTATGAGATAAAATGTTGATTTAGTTGGATAAGAAGATTGATTAAAAGTAAACTGGGTGACTCCATAAACACTAATCAGTCATTCAGATTGATGATAGCAAAACATTTTAGATTGCCCAAGTAAAGTAGGTAGAAACCTATTTGTTAGATATTCCAATCTTAAAGTTCAATTGTCAAATATTAAATTTTTTAAAACACAATTTAAGTAAGCGTATTTTTTCCGCTCTGAAGGGGTTTATTCGCACCCTTTTCAAGCAAATTGCAATATCTTGAAGACTGAACTGCTAAAAAATCTTGCCATGATCTAGCCATAATCTTGGCAAGTCTTGCAAAATCGTTAGATCAGCCGAGCCCCACGTTCCTTCCACCCACCTCGGTGAGGTCCGGCCAGTGGTCAGAGGCGCTGGAGGAGTCGACGATGGGGATGAGCGCGACGAAGGTGGAGATGAACTGGAAGGTGACGAAGCACTTGCGCAGGTCGTTGGGGTCGATGCCGGGCAGCACGGCCAGCAGCAGCGGGATCACGTGGGTGCGTCCCTCCGTGTAGCTGCCGCCGGTGCCGTCCACCATCGGTCGAGCCACAGCCACCACGCACTGCATCGCCGACGTCAGCTTGTGCGGCTCCGTCAGCGTCTCCAGGTTGCCGTACATCCTGCATGCAACAGGGCATTCATTGGCCTCCAGGCTTTTACAGCAACGTTACGGTGGGAAAATAAAATGTCTTGGTCTCATTTCTCATCTACAATAGGTGGTAAAAATAGAAGTATCTATATATTTATTTTAGGTATGCTTAAAATGCTATTATATTTTTTATTCTTCCCTTATTATACAACAGAGTAAATTGGCCCAGGAGTAATGATCTGGACTTACAGACCAGAGACCCAGGGTTCAATTTCACACTGATCTTTGATTATTTTATAAGTATTTCCAGGCAAGAGGCAAATGATGGGAAGGTTGGCTACTAATAGGCTTCGGCCACCTCCTTCCCAATGCACATCATTCATAAGGTACCTCCTAATCATCATTGCAATCATTCATACGTCGCCATTAGCTTAATTGAAGAAATTAAAAAAATATATTGTAAAAATATTTTGCAAGTTATGAAACTGAATATTACCTAGTATGAATATGACTGAGACTTAAATGATCATCCACTTTTGAATTGCAGATTTTCTTAAAAAATAATGATCAGCTGAGTAATTTTTAAAGCTTTCAGCATTCTTCAAAACTACTAATGCTGTTAAAATAAATTGACTTTCCCAATCTTCCATTCCATGCGTCTTACCTGTCCAGGATGAGTGGTATGATGATGGCCGGCCGCAGTGTTGCCAGATGTTGCATGGCTTGGCTGACCTCGATGGAGCCGAGCTTGGAGAACATGGCCTGCAGGGCAACGTTCTTGATGGATTCGACGAAGCGGGTGACGTCCTCCTCCGACAGCTTGTGAGAGTCCGGCACCGGTTGCTGCCACGTCAACTTCTTGTGGCGCTCCCTGGAATTGCAAGAAGCACAGATATGTTTAAGTTCACTACTCAAAAATTGCTTATTTTCAATTCAAAATTTACGAATCAAAAGTATTAATTAGTATGCTTCAAGAGTTTATAGGTATTCTGTTTTCCCATCAAAATCTTATGTGCGTATTATTTATTGTTCTTTACAATTACCTTTTCCTTTGATGTTAAATAAAAATCCAATTTTTAACTGATTCTGTATTTTTTTAGTGAAACGAAAGGAAGGAAACGAAGGGGAAATGTAACAAACACATTCAGTGCCTTTATGTACACAAAAGATTCATACATTACGTTTTGAAGAAATAAAGAGTCCAACAACGACAAACTTTTATAAGAAGTATGCAGCATGAGATTGTGGGATGAACTTACAAGTGCATGCGCTCGACGAAGTAGAGTGGTAACTTCCGCAGCAGCTCCTTCAGCTTCAGCAGCCAGCGACCAACATTAGCGGGATGAAAGTACGACTCAATCGCAGTCATGAACTTCGTTAGGTATTTCTGTGCATCGCTTCCTCCACCCTACAAACATATCAACAAGATATCATCAATGGAATTGAATTCCACAGAAGATAATATAGAGAAAGGAGGAGAGGAAACTCGGTACCGGTATGTAGCCTACTCCTGACAATGGCTGAAGGTCCCATCCAGAGGATGGAGTAACATTAACAGCACGGGCCTCCACAACCCGCGCCGTCGAGAGACTGATAACAGGTGGAGGGAGGTCATACACTAACCCTTAAACACCCCAGTCTCTCATGTTTAACGGCAGCAACTGGGCAAGCCAGAGTTGAACGGTCACCCATCCAACCGCTGACCGCGCTCAATGTTGCTTAACCTCGGTGATCTAACGAGAACCGAGGTATCCAACACACCAGCCGTTGGGATTAGAAACCAACTCACTCACCAGAGCGGATATGATCCACAGCGCCATTGGAGCCGTCTGCATCTTGTGCTGTTTGATGGAAGGCATCTGCTTGTACGCGACCGGGAGGTTCATGCTGCGCTGGAACCGAGTGAACATCACGGGCAGGTACGGCGACCAGTCGATCAGCCCGATGTTCTGGCCGGCCAGACGCGCGATCACCCACATCATGTCCTGCAACATCAACCACGATGATTGGAGATGGAGTTTCAAGAGTCATTCAGTCACATTGCATCTCTACTGTACCGTGTTATAACAGGCATATAACGAGTTGTTTGGCTGTACATCGAGGTAGGTCTGCATTTTATAGATTAGTTTTTCAGTTGCTTACCAGTAAAATATTTGACAAAACAAAACCATAAAATAAAAGCCACCTGTTATGAACTGAACATGACACAAAATGTGGAGTTTCCTTTTCAGTCGTTTACCTATATTCAAAAGTCTCCAATATTAATGCTGAAATCAAGTTTGAGCCTTGAACTGCATGAACTTTGTCTAGGATCAAATTTTCAATGTTCAGGATTGTAAATGAATAGGTATTGGTCGCTCATCAACGTGTCACATGGAGCGGTTTCTTACTTGAGCCCAGTATGTCTTATTGATTAATGCAGATGATTTAGGTAAGAAAGTGGCATTGAAAAGACTTTGGAATTCAGTTGCGTTGGACTCACATCCTCCCACTGCGGTGCGTTGTTACACTGCTCCCAGATGCCCATGAACTCGTTGAGCCACAGCTCGTATCCGAGATGCGACTGATTCGGCAGGAACGCGATCGGAACGAAACGCTCGAAGCTCTCCAAGGTCGAGCCCATCGTCACGGCGTCGAACGGACACAGCTTCGGGCGCCACAGGTCCAGCATCTCTTGCGTTGACGATATGGGGAAGTAACTGAAGCGAAGATATCCAATGTCAGTGTTGTGTTACTTTGCCACATTGGGGCATGGCTCCACAAGTAATTGATTTCTAAAAATGCTAGCCGATTGAGACATTAATAGCCCCGGTACGTATGTGTGGAAATGTACTTGGCTACCCCCGATCAAAATGTTTCAATAAAGGGTTTGTTCAAATTAAAAATAATAAGTTGGAATTTTGTATAAATTTACCTAATTTTTATTTAAAATTAGGAATGTCAAAATTGGACAAAAGAATGTCCAATTTTCATTCCAATTGATTTTTTCCATTAACATAAAGGTCCATTCACACGTTGATTGCATGAAGGTGATTAGTATAATTCTACCATAAGTTTCATTGGATGCGAGCTTGTGAACGATCATCTGATTCTTACCAATTACCGATCGAATCGGGATTATAGAGACTGGCCCTAAACTTGATCACGATTGCCGATTGGCGTCATTGACCAATCAGATGTGAGAATTTCAGTCACATGGTACCTACTGAGGTACAAGGAAATCAAAATGGCTCCGAAAGTTACAGTGATATTAGAACGGGAATCACTATTGTTTTATTATAACAAATAATTAGAGACAAGATGAAATAATGATGAAAAACTTCCTTCTCGAACATTTGAACAAAAACAAAATCTCATTCCTACGCCTTCTGAAGCAGGCATCTCGTGTGATTGAATAATTTGTCGTTTGAACTGGAAAATCTCGCACGTCCAATGAAACTTATGGTAGAATTATACCAATCACTTTCATGCAATCAACCGTGTGAATGGAGCTTAACGATCACTTAATTATACAGCTACAAGGATGAATGAATACTTAGGTTAATTACAAGTCAATTCTCTTTAGGTGAGTACCCACTTGCTTTTCCTTCATCTTTACATTTTTCCTTTCCATTCTATTCCATTTTTCACTACCTATAATAATTTACTTTTCCCATAAATGTCTACTGTTTTAATTACCTAATAATAAAAGAAACATAAACATCAATTCGTATAGTCAAAGGAAATACGGTGAATCATTGGTAATATGGCTGATGACATACCTCACCATGTTACATAACGAAATTTTTTAGCCATACCACCCACAAAAAATTCTGTACAAAAATAAGAACAAATCAACTTACAATCTTGCAGCATTGACAACGTTGTCCAGTGTCTGCTCCAAAGACCTGCGTGGGAGAGAGATAAAAGATTGGTTAGGCCTCTCATCACGATGACACGGCAAGTTCTACAGCATGACTCGTTACAAGATCTTAGACTTACGAGAAGTATCTGTACATGCCAAGAATTCCTCCGCTGCTTGATGTAATACGCTCAAGCAGGTCATACAGCGGCCTCCATGGCAGCGATAGTTCCGCTGGGGAGATCAATTCCTTCTTTCTAGAAGCGGAATGTGAAGACAGTGAATTACAGAATACAAAATAAGTTTTTTATGAAAGTAAAAGCGATGACAGTTTAACTTGGCTTACTTGAGTAACATGGTTAAGACCGAGGCGAATTTGCTGACCAACCACGGCTCAAGATTAGGTATTGTCAGAAGCTCGTACATTAGGCGAATGAAGACCAGATGATCCTCTTTGGAAAACTTCAGTCCATACATCTTAATATACCTTTTAAGAGTATCAAGAGGTAAAATATTTAGATCATGTTTAAAGACTTTGTGAATCTCATCAAATAATAACACTTGTGTAAAAAAAACTTTATTTAACAAAAGGCCATTGAAATGCTGAACTATTAGTAAAAACACATATAAAGAGAAACTATTGACCGAATCAGTCTATTTAGATAACCTACCTAGAAATATCTTCATAATTAAATTCTTAACATTAACAAGAAAAGTTATTTATATCCTAAGGATAACTGAAAATACTTTCTCTTACTATTTGGTTGTACCTAGGTACTTTCTACCTAGTACATATATTTGGAATTCATGACCATCAGAAAGAACTTATAGGATATACCTACAAAAAATAAAGGCTAGTTGCCCTCTCTAGGTCAATGTCAATTTCAAAATATGGATGACCAAGTAGGTTGTTAAGCATTACAGCCATATTCATAATAATCACTAATTCTCATTCTAGAACCTGTAAGGCCTAAATATGGCCTAAGTCTTTGCTCCAAACCTAGTTGAACTCTGCTTGACCATGTTCTATAGGACTAAATTAATAAACAATTAATAAGGTGGCGCTCAACTAACTATTCTTGTCGGTCTAATTCTCTGCCTAGTAGGTATCTACGTAATAGGACTAGGAGGTAGAATTAGTACCTACTCTGCTTGACCATGTTCTATAGGACTAAATTAATAAACAATTAATAAGGTGGCGCTCAACTAACTATTCTTGTCGGTCTAATTCTCTGCCTAGTAGGTATCTACGTAATAGGACTAGGAGGTAGAATTAGTACCTACCTACCTACCTAGTACCTAGGTAAGGTCTAGATAGCCCGGTAGGAATTGGAACTTGTCAGCATATTATAGCCTGCAGTGCCTCAGAGTAAGGCAGCATGACAGGGAGGCGAGGTTTTGCCATATTGATGCTCTAAGGGATGACTCGATGATCGCTTACCTTGTTAACCGTGCTGCCCATACTCCACAGCTGGGCTTCATCTCCCTCATCATAACTGACTTGCCTATGTTGGCCTTTATTGCTGCCAGCATATGAACAGATTCTTCATCGATTTTATCAGCATAAGGAAGCAACTTTGTGAAAATAATTTCCTTTTGTGGTTTAAAACCTAACCTCTTGAAGCCATCGTCCATATCTGCAGTAGTATCGTCGTCTACGTCCATGATGATTACTCGTAAATGACGACTAAACAACTGTATTGATAAGTACCTGCTCCTCAATCAACTTATCATGTATTTTAATACATCACCTCACTAATAACAACTTGCTGTTTTTAACAAATATCAAAAGTCATGTAAGTCAGAGCGGAGCCATATTGAAATGTAAGCAGTATGAAGGAAGCAACAAGCGTAAAAAAGATGAACAAGGTACAAGCCAACCTACGAACACAAAAGTTCCGTCAAGGTCATTTACACAACAGAACAGACAGCTTACTACGAAAAATATGTTGTATTTATAACCCTATTTATTGCTAGGTAGTTTTCTTTTCCCATAATTTTTGATACATTCAACCTACAGTGTTGGCCTAAAGTGTTGTATTATGGCTCTTGGTATACGTGCAATGCGTTTGGGAATATTTCACGTGCGATTAAATAGTTCTTTCTTACTTAAATCTTGTTTATCTGAAAATGAAACTTGGGCACAGAGACATGTCAATAAACAAAATATTTCTTTCTGTAGTGTTTTGTGGTCAGGAAATTTTGGTAGAGGTAAGTTCGAAGTTATTGCTCACGAGTGACTATTTGAGTCTATATTTTGAATTTTCAGTCGATCATCGTATAGGCTGTAACACTGATCCTACTAGTCACCAATCTCTAGGTAGGTATACCTAATCTCATCCGTAATCCTGGATTATTAAATACCCTTACGGTAAAGCTATCTTTACAGTTCAACCAGCTTGGCCATTCGACCGCTAGTCACTCAGGTGGCTCCAGGTGGCTCCTCAGGAATCCACTCAGGGATTCCTTACCACCGTGTATAAACAATTGCAAGATTCCTAATAAAATATCTAAAATATCTGAAGTCTGGTGTGGCGGAGTGCAGGCGTTCAAGGTCAAAAGAAAAGCCGTGTGTATCTTCCAGCGACAGCGCGTCGACACGCCTGTGCTCTGTCGAACTGTAAACATAGTTTAATAGGTTACCTAATACCTAGTAGTATGTACCTACCTTTACCACTCTTAACACATTATTTAAAATAGTAAAAACGGCTGAGGCAGGTATACCAACACACACCGCATCGCTGCCTCTCCTCTCGCATGTGCTGTTGTGTAAAACTACTAAGGTTTCCGAGTTAAAACGGGAATTCTTGATTTCGTATTCCTTGGTTCAAGACCACCAGGACAGGTTCATCTGTCTCCACTTTCCCAACTGTTTGAATAGCACAGCAGTTTAACTGAAATAGAAAATAGTACCTTGTATGTAGTTTTACCATTGGGCGTCAAACAGCAAAGTGTTGGCAACTGTAGGTACCTACTCTTATAATTTTGTTTATGATTGAGTGTTATATAGGCAGAGCAAGTTGGCTCGGGCTTCTCAGATCCAGGTTCGATTCTTGCGGCTGCCCTTTCAAATTGAGATTTTTTTATGGTTTCCCTCAGTTTGCGCAAAGAGGCTATGCTGTGATGGTTCCCTATTAATAGACGATGAGCGTCTTCTCTCACCGACCATCCTTACCCCTTCTTTATCATCATGTCCCTATCAACATCATAAGCATTCTTTCGTCGCCATTAGCATAGTTGCATAACAGTACAGTGCTAATCAAAAGTCGTAAAAAGCAATGAGCCATCATTTTGCACCTAGGTAAATTATTACTAGAGTACCTACCCCTGAATATTTTTAATTTATGCACCTACATCTATTTACAGGTACAGATATTACTACAAGACAACCTGAACAAGATATGCTGCTGCACAAATTGACATCAGCAGAAGACGCAGCCAGTGTATTGGACGTTGTGGGGACGCATCATTCAGTGATGAACAAAACACATTCGCTTCAAGCCCTACGACTGCTGTTCGAGTATCAAAAGGATCAGTAAGTTGGACAATAATGTAGACAGTAGTAAACAATATCCTGTTTTAAAGTTAGTGTTGATAAATCAGGTTCTATCGCGCTACAGCCAATTAGTATTAAAATCACTTTTAACTTAAATCTTCTGGGTGCTTGCGTTTATTTGAAGCACGACAACCTCCTCAAAGTTCGTATCCATGGACCTGTGTTTTATGTTTTGAATTACCGTTGTTTTTCTAAGAACAATAAAATATCAAAATTATTTTTTTCTAGTTCTGAAATTACCAAAGAAGAAGTAGTGAACCGACCAGAATTTGTTGAGTTATGCAAAACTCTTAGATCCCATTCAAGAGCAATAGACCTTTCCGAGACAATCGAAGCCCTGAAAATCATTTCGTACCTCGGTGTCCGCTCGACCAGCACCATCGCTCAGGTCTTGTTACAGCTAATTAGACACAACGTCAACGATCTCACCTTACAACACATCATGTTCGTCGACTTCTTACTCGCTCGTTTAAATCGGTGTGCTTTGGTCGACGCATTAAAAATAGCTCTACCTCTCGTGTTCGAAACACAGCTAAAGCTCAAGATAGAAACGACCAATAAACCGCTCCTCGCCGATATGTTACACTACGCGTCGAAGAAGCAACTTTCAGATTCGTCCATAGACTTATTGATCAACACGCTGACCGATAACAAACAGCCGATGGATACGAGAACGGCTCGAAGCATCGTGTGGACGTTGAGTGACCTGAGTCGTACTCACTACGTCGAACCCCTCTTACATCAAGCGATGAACGTACTCACAGATAATATGCACCATTTTTCATTCGATGAAGTAGAAGATTTGTTGAGTAAAGTAGCGCGGCAGATTGTGAAGAGACAACCCCACTTTTACCACGAAGAGTTCATGGATGCCTGCGCGTCGTATGTGATCAAGAAGAAGTGCAGTTTTCAAGAGGGCACTTGGATACTAAGAAAATTAACAAGAGTCGTATGTCTATTACCAATAAAACTTTATTATGCAGCTTTCTAGATGTTGAACAAATCCTAATCATGTTTTTATTTGGCAGGCACACACGAGTATCTCCCTGTTGGATTACTTGGGTCGACAGGTGGCGGCTAATCCAGCGGCGCTAGAGCGATGTAAGCCTCACACTCTCCTGACACTTGTAACGGGAATGTCAAACGCAGATTACAAGCCAGCGGAGTGGGAGCTCATGCGTGACATCATACTCAACCACGCAATATTGGAAGAGGTATTTGTAGATGCAATTGGCAAATTATATATATATATTTTTTTTTGTATTCATTTTTATTTATTATAAATTAAATACATTTTAACCTAGCCTCGCCAAACCAACAATGGCTTGTCGGCAGGGCTACTATATCGTTTTCAACACTAAGTTAAGAAGTTTTAAGCATTTAATTTGTAACACATTGGAAAATTGTGCTGTCTATGGAAACTGCAGTCTTCATTAATTTCATCATTTCTTTACACCTTTGGTGTTGTGAAAACCTATTAAATTTCAACTTCTGTCTTTTTGCAGAACTTTCATTGTAATTGGCTTTTATTTCAAGGTGTTTTTTGTTTGAACGGCTTATGAATCTTTTTTTATGTACACTAACGTAGGTAGGTACCTACGTAATCGATAATCATACATAACTGGATGTCGGTTCTTCGGTGGAAGCTCCATTTGTTGTTTGTGGTTTTGGCCCTAAAAAGGGCCGTTTGCCACGACGTTTCGGCGAAGTTAGTTTCGCCATCCTCAGGTGTCGGAGGTCGAATGGTGATGTGTTCGACTGGGCAGTGCGCTTTTATGGGGAGCGGTGTTTTGCTCCTCTTTTCTCATTGTTCCGGCTGGTTTTGGGCCGCGTTCTCATTGGCCGGCTTGGTTTTGGGCCGAGTTCTCATTGGCCAGCTTGATGTTATGCTGGGTTCTTGTTCTTGCGAATCCTGCAGCGGGTGCAAAACAAGGTAGGGAAGCTCATCCTAGGGGTCCCACGCTTCACGAGATCCGATGACGTCCACCAGCAGCTGGATTTGGAGTTCTTGGCGGACCATCTGCTCCGGATCAACCAACGGTTCTACGAGCAGCTCGCCGAGAACTCCAACCCACTCATCGAGCGTCTCAGCCGCATAGAGGCGAGTCCGTGGGATCGATTTCCACGGCCAACCTCAGCGTTGGATATCTGAGGGCGCTGTCAGTCGCCGACTAAATTCGTGAAGAATTTCGTGCCGACCAATCATAATGCAGCAGGTAAAATTGGCATCAAGCCAGATGTCCTGATTTCATTGGTCAACAGGCCAATCAGCCAGAAGGAGGATGATGATGAAGCTGCTCGCGGGTAGTCGGCGATGTCTTGGCCTTGGGCGAGGTTCGTCTTCACGTCTCGGGGCTCGCGTCTTGATGGTGGTACCAGGATCCGCGCCAACGCTGGTTTCCAGGCGTGGGGGAGATGAAGGCTGTCGTCCCGCCTGTTCATGTTGTGCGGGCGGCGCTCGATCTCGACGGCTTCGCGTAGAGTCCTGTTGGATTAAACGCAACCAACACAACGCAACCAACACGCAACCAACGCAACCAACACTCGACCAGGACAGGGTCGTCATCAACGCATCGTCAGTCGAACTGAGCCCAGAAGCACGCAGCGCCCTTGCTAAGGGGCTCAACTTCGCAATAGCTCCGGAACGACTACCGACGGAACGCATCGTATGCGGCGTAGAAGCAGCCGTCCGCTGGCTCCCACCACCAGTCGCGGAGCAACTTCGCCAGGACACGGCAGCCATCCTACGCACAGCGAAGCCACCCAAGCGTAACATCCCAGCAGCCGAGCTCAGAGCACTGCGCGAGCTTAAAAAGAACAAAGAGGTCATTACTCTACCCGCGGATAAAGGCAATGCCACCGTGGTGCTCAGTGCGAGCAGATACCGAGAACAAATGTCTGACTTGCTGGCGGACCCAGCCTACAAAGAACTGAAGAAGAACCCGACACAGGCACTCGAGAGGAGGACTCGAAAGAAAATCGAGAAGTCGGAGCTACATGAGGACGACCAGAAGAAGCTCATACCTCACCCCAACACGTCGAGAGTCCCACGTCTCTACGGGAAGCCGAAGATCCACAAGCCAGGCATGCCGCTGCGGCCCATCGTCAGCGCAGTCAACTCGGCCACGCACCCACTAGCCAAGTACCTAGCCAGGTGGCTGCAGCCCTTCGTGGAGAAAGCCGACTCGTATGTCCGGGACTCAACACACTTCGTGGAGCTACTCCAGGGGATGAAACTCAACACCGAGGACATGCTCATCAGCCTAGACGTGGTATCGCTCTTCACCAACATACCAGTCCCTGAAGCACTGGACATCCTGCAGGAGAAGTACCGCCAGTCCACCGACACCATCGAACTGGTACGCCACTGCATGACCACGACGTACTTCCTCTACGACGGGCGCTACTACAAGCAGGTGCAGGGCGCACCCATGGGATCACCTCTATCCCCGGTGCTGGCCAACCTGTACATGACCGACTTCGAGATCCGAGTCCTGCAGTCAGCACCGCTGAAACCACGCGTCTGGCTACGGTACGTCGACGACACCTTCATCGTGTGGCAGCACGGCGCCGACACGCTGGCCGACTTCCTGGACCACACCAACTCGGTCCACGCGAGCATCCAATTCACCATGGAGAAGGAAGCAGACGGCCAACTACCCTTCCTAGACTGCCTCGTAAAACGGAAGTCTGACGGCACCATAGGCCACACCGTCTACCGCAAGCCGACCCACACGGACCGCTACCTGAGCGCGACATCTCACCACCATCCAACGCAGATCCGCTCGGTAGCCAACACACTCGCCAGCCGCTCGCTACGCATCGCCGACTCCGAGCATCTGGAAGCCGAGCGCCGAACTCTACACGAGGCGCTGCTGAAGAACGGCTACCCGAACCGAGTCATCCACAAGGCGTGGCAGAGGCAAGCGACGCCGCAGCCGGAGCCCCCGGACACCGAGGAACCACCAGCAGCACGAGCCGGCCTCGCCTTTCTGCCTTACGTCAAAGGCACCACCGACCGGATCGCCAAGCTCCTCGGCACCGCGAACATCAAGACGGTCTTCACCACTGACACCAAGATCGGTCAGATGGTGAACACCGGCAAGGACCGCATCCACCTCGAGGGGAAAGGAGTCTACGAGGTGCCGTGCGAGGACTGCAGCCAAACCTACATCGGCCAGACGGGACGCTACATGTCGACCCACCTGAAGGAGCACCGCAGAGCCGTGGACCGCCTCAAGACTACCTCGTCCCTCGCCCAGCACGTCACCGCGACCAGCCACAACATCGACTTCGAGGGGACGCAGTCACTGGTTAACATCGGGAGCCGCGGTCTGCGGACTCTACGCGAAGCCGTCGAGATCGAGCGCCGCCCGCACAACATGAACAGGCGGGACGACAGCCTTCATCTCCCCCACGCCTGGAAACCAGCGTTGGCGCGGATCCTGGTACCACCATCAAGACGCGAGCCCCGAGACGTGAAGACGAACCTCGCCCAAGGCCAAGACATCGCCGACTACCCGCGAGCAGCTGACTGCCCAGCTGCCAACACCAGGGCAGCCAAACGCGCGAGAGCCAACAAGAACCCAGCATAACATCAAGCTGGCCAATGAGAACTCGGCCCAAAACCAAGCCGGCCAATGAGAACGCGGCCCAAAACCAGCCGGACCAATGAGAAAAGAGGAGCAAAACACCGCTCCCCATAAAAGCGCACTGCCCAGTCGAACACATCACCAGATCACACTCCACATTCGATAGAAGAGCTGACAACAAGATAGAAGAGCTTTCACAGCGAAGAGACCAATTTTCAGTTATATTTTCGCAACAGTCTAATAGTTCAAGGTCATTCAATACTCCGAGAACTTCGAGACACCACTGCGCGGCTTCTGGTGTCTTCTCCAGGAGTATCGGCGGCAGAAAAACCGTCGTCTACGAGTCCTCGAGCGAGCAACACCTCCAGGACCTCCTGACTACTCTACTGAACTTCGAGGACCTTCTCAACATGCTGCCCAAGACTTACGGGAAAGCAGGGAAGAAGGCCGAAGTCGCAGCGAACGAAGCGGGCAATGAAGCCACTAGTAGAAGAGAGAAATCAACGGCGAATGCGCGAGCCGTAATCACGCAACTAATGGCGGGGATCAACTCCCAAGCGTCGAGCAGCGAAGCAGAGTCAAGTGACGATGAAGTCATCGGACCGAGCGATGTTGAAGAGCCGATGGACTTTCAACGCGTCACCGCGAAGAGGCGCCGCAACGAGCAAGGCAGCACGTTGTCCGACGGCGGCACTAAGGACGTCATGAAGCGCAAGAAGGTCGGAAGACCGAAATCGCGGCCGAAGCCACTGCCGGTGAAGACCTCGAACGCATTCGGAGTTCTGCCGCCTGAAGAGGGAGAAGCCCCTGCAACGCAAGATTCACCGCCACCGGTGAAGGTGTACAAGGTGCCGCCGGTCGTTGTCGCGTCTGAAGCCTTCAAGTCGCACAACGAGCTCCTGGCGTTCCTAGACGCTGTCTGCAAGGAAGACTACCAGTGGCGGCTCGTGACCCAAAAGTGAGGAGGTGCACAATTTTCAAATTTCGCTGAGTACAATGGGAGATTTGGGGGGAGGGGCCCCAAGCGCATGCGGGTCCGGGGCGTAGAGTCCCGGGGAAAAAATTGTAGTTTGGATTGGATTTGACGCATTTTTACGCATTCTGAACACCTCTAATAGGTACATCTATTTTTATTTTTTATTCATCACGAATTTTAAAAATAAAAAAATTGTCAGAAGTATCTCTTATTCTGGTATTTTGGTAATTTTACTTATAGTGCTCTTGTTATTATTGTTTTATTCACTTCTTACCTTTATCGCTTCTGTCTATTTGAGTCCGAATTAAATTTTCTCACAACTGTACGGTTATTTTTTACTACTGTTGTTTGACTAAATTGAAGTATCGGTTGATGTGGAGTGGTGACCCACACGCCTGCAGTATTGTCTCACGGTGTTTTGTTCTTGAATTGTTTTATTGGACAAAACAATAACGAATCAATATCGTTCATGATTACTACTTAATTATTATAAATGTAATGTACTACAAAAATATACAAACACATCCTTTTAGTAAAAAAATCACTCGATTCGATTCATTCACACGCAATCCACTTGACAATGACATCATAGTAGGTAAGCTTGCTGCTGACGAATCTAATGCGACAGCGACTGCGCGTGAAGTGTACAGACCGTCATTTGCCGAAAACATCGACCATTCTGATCAAGCGAGGCAAAGCGCATTCAATGCGTGGGTTCAAGTCAAGAAAGTGGACTCAGTCGAGCTTATGGGAAGGCGCCTAAAGCGTAGGACGGGTAGTTGAGTTTTGAATGGGAAATCCACAGTAGCTGGTCTCCCATATACAATGACATGCTCGGCAATCGAGTCACTTTTGAATGTAATGCTATTTGATAGGACATCGTTTAGCGCGCTGTATAAGGCTGGGGCTCGGGCGGGGGAGAATGAGAGTCTACGAACGAAGCGCGCGAAAACACAATAATTCAAACAAATTAAATTGAATAAGAGGAAGAGATCAAAACTATTTTGATTTGTTCAAAAATAAGTTTTTTGGGGAGAAATACAGGCGGTGCAGTGCACCGTGTGCTCCTATGGACGAGCCGCCACTGAAGACTACACCATCAAGCCTTACGCACAGTCCGTGAAGATCTGCCTGCGAACGCCGGAAGACTACCGCGATGTCACTGAAGCCTTCATGACACGCGCCGTCCCGGTGCCGTACCACACCTTCCCGAGCGGGAAAAAGAAGAAGTCGCAGGTCTTCGTGCTGCGCGGCCTGCCGATGAACACGGATCCCGACGACATTCGACGTGACCTCGTCGGACTGGGACTGACGCCGACGTCCATCGTGCAGCTCACCTCGCACCAGGACAAGACCGTCAAGTTTCCGCTGTTCCGCGTCGCCTTGACTACGCAGCCGGAGCAGCCACGAGTGGATCTTGGCTGCATCAAGTACCTCAGCCATTGCAAGGTCAGTGTCGAGGCATGCAAGAGCCGAAGCCGCCCCACCATGTGTTTCGCCTGCCAGCGGGTCGGACACACGGCGCAGTTCTGCCACCAGCGGCCCCGCTGCGTCATCTGCGGTGAGGAGCACGACGCCAAGGTCTGCCCTCGTCCACGCGAAGAGAAGGCCAAGTGCGTCAACTGCGGCGGCGAACATCCGGCAAGTTACCGGGGATGCCCGTACTTGACGGCGGCTACTGAACGGCGCCAGCGACCGACCCGCGAGGAGCGACAGCCGCCACCGCCTTCGACCCAGGGACTTCCGACTCCGAGCGATCCTGAGTCGGCTCCACGCAGATCGCAGCCAGCACCGCGCTACGCAAACGCCGCCAAGGGACTTCCGCAGCCACCTGGTGATACAAGCCTACACACTCTGGTGAGTCAATTATCAACTTTAATCGCCGAACTCCTGCCGCTCATCACCGCAGTCACCAGTCTCCTGCCGAGTCTGATCCAATGTGCCGCCACCACTCAGAATGTCGGTAAATAGACATAAGACTACCACCATAGCCATGTGGAATGCAAATAGCATTCGAGGACGAAGAGACGAGCTCGCAGAATTCATGCGAGAAGAAAACGCGCCTGTGGTGCTCCTGAGCGAGACACATCTTCAGCCGAAACACAGGTTCGCCATGGCAAATTGTTGTGTATACCGGACGGATAGACCTCTACCGAAGAACGCACAAGCGGCTGGGGGTACGGCGATTGTCGTAAACCGAGATCTCAGACACACTGAGTTGGTACTTCCACCACTGCAGACCCTCGAAGCGACTGGCATCGAATTGGAGACGCCAGGAGGTAAAATCCACGTATATTCAGTGTACTTGGCGCCACGTGCAGCCTTCCATTTGGAAGACATTGATGCCCTCATGGAGTCAAGCAATCCTACCATCATCTGCGGCGACTGCACCAGTGCTGGAATTCAAGAGTTTACAACACCAGAGGGCAACGCTTACTGACGCACTCGCGAGCAGAAGGCTTCACTGTCATCGGGCCTCTAGAACCGACGCATTATCAAGGTAACACCTACAGACCTGACGTGCTGGACATCGCCTTGGTGAAGAACATACAGCATACGATTGAAATTAGAACGATGGCAGCGATGTCATCGGACCACAATCCCGTTCTAGTCACAATCGGAGACGAGGTCTCGGTTCACCAACCGACTCCGAAGCTGAACTTCAAGAAGGCCGACTGGGCGAAGTTCAAGATCGAGATCGCAGAGAGACTAGAGGAATGGCCGCTCTCTTCTCGGGAGGAGGTTGACTGCGCCGCAGTCAAGTTCACATCTGCAGTACAGGAAGCCGTTGAAGCAAGTGTGCCACGTTCTACGCCGCAAAGATGCTCCATTTACGATCTACCGCAGGGAATCTTGGCCTCAATAGCCGAGAAGAACCGCGCTAGACGCGAATGGCAGCAGCACCGAATTCCTGCTTTACGTACACGATACAATCGCCTTGTGAAATCGCTGAAGAAGCAGATCCAGGAGCACCGCGGTGAGAAGTGGGAGGAAGCAGTCGGAGAGCTGCGAGAAAACGATAACAGCATTTGGCGCATGACGCGACGCCTGACAAACCGCCCCGAGCCGTGTCCGCCCATCCAGGGCAAGACTCATCTTGCCTGCAGCGCGCGAGACAAGGCCGAGGTGTTGGCCGAATCTCTCGAGGACCAGTTCCAGCCGAACCCGCCGACCCTCTCCAGTGCGGAGATCGAGAACAAGGTAGTCGCCTGGCAAGAAGCGCATCCGGAAGAAGCTCACGAGGATGACGTCGAGAAGTGCACGGCTGATGAGTTCTGCACTTACGCCAGGGAGCTGCCAAACAGGAAGGCACCGGGGATGGACGGCATCACGAACTTGATCATCAAGAAGTTCCCCGGAGACGCTGTAGACAAGATCGTCCAGATCTACAACGCCTGTCTGCACCTTCAGCACTTTCCGACCCCCTGGAAGGAAGCTAGGGTGGTTGCTTTCCCGAAGCCTGGAAAAGTTCTGAGAGATCCTGCCAATTACCGGCCGATCAGCCTGCTTTCGTGCCTATCGAAAGTCCTCGAGAAGATTGCCATGAGGCGACTCCAGGATCATGCAGACAGGAACGAGGTGATCATCGACGAACAGTTTGGTTTTCGTAAACATCACTCGACCACGCATCAGCTGCTTCGAGTCGTCAATAAAATCACGCACGGCTTCAACATCAAAAAGATGACCGGGATTGTGTTCTTGGACGTCGCCAAAGCATTCGATCGAGTCTGGCACGAAGGCATGCTGGCGAAGCTGATCGACCACGAGTTCCCGCCGTATCTCGTAAACTTCGCTGCCAGCTTCCTGCGCGGTCGTTCCTTTCACGTTTCGATCCGCGAAGAAAGATCGACGACCCGGCCCATCCAGGCTGGCGTGCCGCAGGGGTCAATCATGGCTCCGTTCCTCTTCAGCGTTTTCACGAACGACGTGCCACGAGATCTGGCCGGTGTCGACTTGGGTTTCTACGCCGACGACGCCGCCGTCAGCGCTCAGTCCTGGAGCGGGGCGGAAATCGAGAAGAATCTGCAGGCAGCTCTGAACGGACTCTCAGCTTGGTACTCCAAATGGCGTATCAAGCTGAACGCGTCCAAGACGACGGCAACGCTCTTCCATCGACGGGAGGTCAAGCACCATCCGCGACTGACGCTGTGCGGCGAGACCATCTCGTGGACCCCTAGCAGCCTCTACCTTGGAGTCGTCCTGGATGCCAAGATGACCTGGCGCGCTCACGTCGAGCGGACCCAGCAGCGAGCGACGAAGAAGATGGCGGCGCTCTACCCACTTCTTCGAAGCAAGGCAATGTCCGCCGACACCAAGCGCCGGGTCTACACGGCCATCATCAGGCCGACTCTCAGCTACGCCGCTCCTGTCTGGAGCGGCTGCGCTACGCACCTGCTGCGAATCCTGCAGCGGGTGCAAAACAAGGTAGGGAAGCTCATCCTAGGGGTCCCACGCTTCACGAGATCCGATGACGTCCACCAGCAGCTGGATCTGGAGTTCTTGGCGAAACATCTGCTCGGGATCAACATACGATTCTACGAGCAGCTTGCCGAGAACTCCAATCCACTCATCGAGAGTCTCAGCCGCATAGAGGCGAGTCCGTGGGATCGATTTCCACGGCCAACCTCAGCTCTGAACATCTAAGGGCGCCGTCAGTCGCCGACTGAAATAAAGCCGAAAATCGTGCCGACCAATCACAATGAAGAAGGTAAAATTGGCAAATTAGCCAGATGTCCTAATCTCATTGGTCCACAGGCCAATCAGCCAGAAGGAGGATAGAGGCGAACACATCACCATTCGACCTCCGACACCTGAGGATGGCGAAACTAACTTTGCCGAAACGTCGTGGCAAACGGCCCTTTTTAGGGCCAAAACCACAAACAACAAATGGAGCTTCCACCGAAGAACCGACATCCAGTAACTGCAACGGCTCCCAGACTCTCAGTCAACTTAATCATACATAAAGTCACTAGGTACTGGTTTGTTATGTTTTAGGGTAAACTTGAACTTCCGTGGATGAAGTTTGCCATCGAATTAGCATCCCTGGGTTCCTTCAGCTCGACACTGTTTCAGAGGATCTTCAGAGACGACTTTGTCCGTCAATTTCTTGACAGAGGTATGACTTACTTCGCAGAGAAGATCAAGATTTAACTCTTCTTCTGTAGCTCTCTCACAAACTTTTAAATTCTATTTAAAGAAATGGTTAAAGAATGGTTATTTAATCTCCACATGTAAAACAAACAAAATTATTTAAGTCTCCCACAAATTATCTTTTCGAGGATAACAAAACTTGCTCAACAGTCTCTGAAATCGTAAACTCGCTCAAAAAGAACAACCTTTAACAAAGCACTTTATACTCATTACTCTGTGGTCTGTTGTACACCTTTGTAAATTTCCTTCTTCTTTCAACATTTCAGAATACAATCTCCTCGACCACCTCCAACTGTTACTGCTATACCAAGCCGTCGTCCTTCTGTATCCAACCTACATGGGACTGTTGCCACCTCCCGATGTCATTCAGACAGCGATAGATTACAACGGTGAACATCACGTCGAGTTCCCGTTGCAAGGAGCGCTCGAGCGAGGGTTCGGTGGGCCGGCGTACGTGCAAACCAAAGTCTACACACGTCTCGGACACTGTATAGGTAAGTAAACTAGGTACTCAATTTTCTTCAATCATTGCTCATTGGTCATCTCTTGGCAATTTAATTTATTGTTGAGTTGTATGTAGGTACACTCGGCCAAACATAAATTGATCGTTGATCAAATTTGAATGACTGCTGGTCATGTCCCATACGAATCAAAGCTTGTTATTATCGTTGAAATGTGAGGTCACCTACTAGAGTGAGACAATGAGATCGCTTGGACTCTCTTCGGATGATGCAATCTAACATTTATCAGTCAATCAAATTTGATCAACGATCAATTTATGTTTGGCCGAGTGTACTTAAAAATCATGTAGGCTAGCTAAATAATAATAAGTCCCTATCAAACTCACCACCCCAGTACAGCATAGAAACTAGTCGTAAGATATTACAATCTTATAGCTCACCAAGGTTGAAATTACTACATACACGTTGCTAGAAATTCACTGGGCTTTAATAGCTAAAGGGTTCTGTACCTTGACTGTATGTATCAAATGACAATGGAACCCCAATGGCTTAGTTTATACTCAAATTGACTGGCCAAGGCTCAGCTAATTTTGAATATAAATCTTATACGGACAATATTTATACGGACAATACGTGACAATATTGTGCAACCTACTTCATACAATTCCATGCAGAACTGCTACCTCTTCATGACGAGTATTTTGTTTTTGTTTTAGACCACATTGTTGTATTGCGAAAAGGCGGCTTCCCTGTAGCTGTGTATCCGACAATCAACGATTCATCTCGGAGAGTTTATATAGAAGATTTGGAAATCCCTGCCGACAGTCAGATGTAAGTTACAGTTAATTTTCCATAAAACGTTTTGGAGGACTTTAAATGAACGTTTACCTCAGCGGAAATGTTACCAACATCTTATTATTTCAAAGATGCCGATAAATAGTCTGTATAATGGCAAACAGTGATGTGCTACTGCCTTAAGGGGGCTGAGTCGATCAACCATTTTTTCAGATAGGGTTCAATTTTGCTGTACTCACTCATTGGTGTCCCCTAAACAACACTTCAAAAAATAAAATACTTCCCGTATCTAGTTTTCGAGATAGGCGAATAAGAAATAAGTATTTTCCCCATGTTATCTTATGGCAGGTTTGAAAAATTTGCTACAAATGAAGATTTTATTTAATTGGCCCGATAGATTTTCAAAAAACCTATATAAGAAAGAATCTTTGATCTATTTACTTTCATTAAAAAAATATAAACAATATCATCATGTGCTAAATAAAAAGTTGTAGGCGATTCAATTCAAATTGCGAATCAAGTCAAAATACTTTTGGCAACACGGGAGTGCTCAAGGTAGTTAGAAGGCCTACTAAAGATACTTTGACTTTTCATGAAACCTCAGGTGTAACCTCCAGCAAGCTCATCCATCATGATTCCACACAAATTCAAATTTCCAAAGTACGATGTTGCCATATTGTACCGTATTGTTAACATTAGAGATGGGCCGATTCCAAAATTTCACGATTCCGATTCCGATACCGATTCTTAGCTCCGATTCTTGCGATTCCGATTCCGATTCTTCACAAATACCTACAAACCTCACTGTATTTATCACCATTTGTATTTTGCCCTCAGGTAAGTAATTAAAAAATCAAAAAAGTGGTAAGAAAACAACATTTTAATGTATTTTTAATGTGTTAGATCTTTAATTTTGTTTGAAAGTAAGTTGTAATACAAGGAATTGTGCTTTGGCGATGTTTTTAACCTAAAATATCAAGCTAATAGGGCGGGGTTTTCAAAAAGAATCGGAATCGCTAAAATATGGACAGGAATCGGAGAATCGCGATTCTTCCGATTCCACTGGAATCGGTGGAATCGCGAAAATCGGAATCGGCCCATCTCTAGTTAAAATTATAGAAAAGTCTTCAATATCCAATTCAAAACTAACTTCTTTGTGGCATTAATACTGCTCTAAATAATAAGATAACGTATAAATACCATTTAAATGTTGTCTATTTCAACCAATGTTTCAACTACCCAGTATATTATAAAAGTAAATTATGTGCTAAAAGAATTTATAAACGTGATTTTTTTACACTTAATAAATTAGTGAAAGCTCTCCAATACTTTAGAAAATCGATTGATCCAGCCACCTTAATACCCCTTCTACACGCTCACTTTAATATAGTATGTTAAACATACATTTAAATGACGTCTCACTTTAGCACGTCTACACACTCACTTTATCTATTGACGCACTATCTGGTGACGATTCTGTAATTATTACCTTAATTTGTCGATTCAGTGCAGTGTTATTCTAATGACAGTGAGGAGATTTCACATGAATGGTCCAGTGAAGTTATTTCCAAAATATGTTCCAGCTGTCAGTTCAAGTTGAAAACAAAATCACTCTTGGATGACATAGCCTCACTTTTAACACTCATAAGCACTTATTTATTATTTTAAAATTGTTTTGAGCCTTTGTGTTAGGTTAAAAAGTATTATTAAATAGCACGCAACACACTTACAAATTCAATGAAACATTTTAACTTGAATATGTATACAATTTTACTATTAAATCTAGAACTGAAGAAGAACAAAAGCGAATCGTTTTTAAAAATAATCTCGCGAGATCTCGCGTCTTGCGTTAAACATAGGTTAAACATAGGTCCGTCGCGCACTTGAAGTGCGGTGTCATTTAAGGGAAGCTTGATCATCTACACGGTGTACTTAAAGTGAGAGGCTACTAAAGTCCTATGTTAAAGTGAGCGTGTAGAAGGGGTATAATGGAAAAATCCTATGATAAATGTGTGTCTAGTCAAATAATTTATAAAAAAATAACAGAACTGTATAATATCTTTTGAGTTGAGAATGCTTTAGTGCAATTTGCAACATCGTGTCTGCGTGCAATAACATGACCTCGATCGCGTTACAGCGTGGTTGTGATGGGTTTCCACCAAGGCTGCTACTCGGTCAACTGCTCTCGACTGCGAGGCGTCTACAGCCTGAAAGTCCGCTGTCTCGAGTCTCTCGGCCACTCGCTCGTGCCGGTCTCGCTGCGGGCGTGGACCGCGCTGCCCGAGCACGAGAAGATCCCGTTCCTCATGCAGAGCGTCAAGCTCAAGTGCGAGGCGCATCGAGACATGACGGCCTTGCAATAGATTGTTACTTCGAGGTATAATAAATTATCATGACCCGTGGAAAAGGCTTTTACCAGTAATTTGTTTCTGAAATAAATTTTGGTAGGTACCTGCAGCGTAGACATAAAAATAACACATTTCAAAAAAAAATCTGTGTCCATTATTATTAGGTACTGTACTGTGTCAAGAACACTTTTAGGGCTCCTTTACAGAATGTTGTTTTGAATTTTGAGAAGGCCTTTGTTTTATCGTTTAACCAACAAATCAAAAAGTATTTTATTTTTCTTGGTCAGAGAGTAAATTAATTATGCAATCTTCTGATATGTTTACAATAAACAAATTTCAGCAAAGCAATGTCGGAACTTTTCTTTCCAGCCTACAATTGTGCAATGGGCTTGTTCATGCAAAACTACTGTTAGATGGTGTTGCTGTTCCAAAAACTTAAAGAGCCAATCAAATGTCAATCAAAGAGAAGAGCCAATCAAAATGCAGAGCAGAAAAGGAATATTTTTAACCTTTAGTGGGAGACAGCTGTACCTACTGGCTCTGCGCTGCTAGCACCGCGAGTGAGAGCAAATGGCAGTGAACAGTCTATTGACAAGTGTACATAGGTTTTGGCAAACTCCAAATTAATACTAGCATAGATATGTAATGAAATGAATAATTTGGTAGAGTTTTTGTCTATTGAAATATATTTTTATTAAAAATTTAACCTAATGTCCTACAGGTGTCCAAAAGAATTAATAAAAAAAATTATTTGGTTTTAACAATTCAATTAAATAATCAAAACAATTCAGTGTGAAAATACTGGTTATGTTGGCTGTTCTCATCGCAATCATCAGTCCAAGATATCTTACAGGAGTGTTTAAAATCCAATGTTGGTCTCTGCCTTTTAATGCCAAGTTTGACGTACAATAAAAAAATATATATATTTTTGTGCACAAAACGAACTGCAATTTTAAACGAAAGGAAAAAATGTCTCACTTTATGAAGTCATCCGTAGTTCTTTCTTACGACTTGACAGAGAATGGTTTTGTGATCCAAGCAGTTCGCTCAAGAATCTTGGCGGCAACGTGTTGATACGGTTCCGCCAACTGACTAGCCGTATGCGGTACGCCGGTAAAGCGTTTCACTTTCGGAGACATTAGCAACAGATTCTGAGCCAATCCAAATGCAGTCGAAGTTGTCCAGTACAAACACAGACACTGAAACAAGAGCATACTGTCAGTTACTGATTGTGTCGACGACGTTTCAATCTTTGAGCTTCAGACTTACCGCTGGAACATTGGCAGCTATTGGGATCATCACAATACTGAAACCTCGGAAGAAGTTTGTGGCAATTGTTTGAAGTTTACTCGACTTATTCACTCGGGTCATAGCTTGAAGTTCGATGATAGCAAGATTAAGGACACCGAATGTCACCGGTAATATCAGAGAAGAATCGACGACTGTGAGGTTTGGGATCCAACCGAAACCACCGACAGTAAGTTCCAAGCAGAGAAGCTGTGCAGCTAAAACAAGAGTATTAATTTAAACTGAACGTTGTGATGTTTTGTGAACGTTGTGGATGTTTTGTCAAATTAAAGACTAGGCTAATAAAGTTACCTGTGTCTGGATTTGGTAACATGTAGACGAGATTTCTAAGAGCAGATGAAAAACAAATCCACATAGGAATTTGAACCCACAGAGGTAAACTTGCTTTAAATGGGTGACAATTGTCTCGGATTATTAACTTTTTCCATTGTTTCTTTAGCTGCAAAATAAGAAGTGTGACTCAAACACAATGTACGGCACATGACTAAGCGCGTTTGCTATATGAAGAAATCAGTAAGAACTTATTACCGAGCGGTTGTACACAGTTCGAGCTTCTTTTTCAGTCCAGTTATATTTTTTTATGGCGTACGCTGTTTCTCTCTTTAACTCTTTGACTATGTCAGGCATTTCCAATGTTAAGTTTTCTACTTTTGCTAATATATAGTTCTGGAAGAAGATTTGCATGATAAGACAAGAAAATTAGTATAAAATACCAATTGAGACTTCTTTATATTTTATACATACTTGATAAATTGCAAATGGCATTGTGACGAACGTTCTTAGAACGATCGTTGTGAATATAATTGAAGCCCACCACGGCAGACCTGTAGTATTGTGAACAGCCACAAAGAAATCCTGGCAATAGCCAACAGCTGAACTCTCCGACAACGATTTAAACCATCCGGCTTGCGTTTCTGCGATCGATTGAATTGAGAAATTTCTATGTTGCACATTATGATGGTTTTTGGATGGAGGTGTTAGAAATAAATATCTGTTTGGGCTCGAACATATAGCAAACGATGAGCACCTGCTATGTAAAACATTTTGATATGAAATGTTATGATAGCTGGATCTAGATCTAAAATTATCTAACCTTAACCTAGAAATATTAATTCGATTTCTAATATCTGGTTGAATTTCTACATTTCTCAAGTTTGAACTAATTTGAGACTTGTAAGTAAATAAATGGAGTGGCGTTTGCTTCACATTTCGTGAGTAACGATACATATTAACGGAGAAATCACGAAATGTTGTATTTTCTGTTTACTGTATGATTTTCGTCCACCATTATTAATTTTTGTTGTGTGTGTTGGTAACATTTCCACTGCCTTCTTATTCAACATTTTCAAGAAGGCAGTGTTCAAGCAAAGAATGAAGCGGATTGGTCAGTTTGAGTGATTTTAGGTTAGGCGGGAAAAAATGAACGTATTTTATTTCGTAAAATTTTTATTGTCATTTTCTCGCGTTAACCAAGCCAAATGTTAAAAATGTAAATCTATTCAATAAACAATGATTCGTATGAAATTAAATCAACATAATATCTAACACAATAATAATATGGCAATTATGTATTTAAAAACAAGAACAATGCAGAAGCTGTCTAGATCTATATTCAAGTAAAGTCAACATTAGTTTTCATTCTATGAGGTCATCACTTGTCGATTTAGTCATCCTCAGATTAACGTTGTAACACGTTACATGACGTTTTAGTAATTCACATATTAAGTTTCTTTTACTGTCAGCGTCTCAAAATCATCAAACCCACAATACGTCCTGTAAAGAGAAAAACATACATTTTAATTTTCTTCATCTTTATGGTCTATGATTGTAAAATAACTACTATAACAACTCACTGTTCCAGCAACTTTCCTCGCGCATGCGTGTAAGTCAAACGCGAGTTGGCAAGCATTGGGCGCAGCTGGAAAATTAAAAAAAGAGCCTATTTCTTAGAAAACTTGATATGTTTACCCTTAGTAAATTATTGCAAACGACTTTGTTAACGTTTGTTCACAAAAAGGCTTTGTTTGTGCTATAGGCGTGCGCAGAAACTTTTCATCAGGTATGGGAGGCCATTGGTATGGTCATGGTATGGCACAGTCCTAAAATTAGCTCCGCGGTTTTTTTATTATCAGCTTTCGCATAGGAAGGTTTAAACCACCTACCCGATCGGACGGACGGACATTAGACACAACACACTGATCAGTGTGACTGAGTAATGTCCGTCCGTCCGATCGGGTAGCTCAGTTGGTAGAGATCTCGCCCGGCAGGTGAGAGGTCCCGGGTTCGAGCCCCGGTTCGGTCGGATATTTTTCACAACACACATACCTTCATATCATCCTGACTCCATGGAATTTTTCCAAAGAAACCTACATTCTCAATGTCATTGGTTGTTGCCATGACAATACAGTCCTAAAGTTAGGAGAGTATTGAAAGACTGGCCCTTAATTGACAAAACTTCGTGACTCCACTGGCTGAAATTCTAATTCATTAGTTAAATTTATTAACTTCCATATTTATGATTATTTATGAGAAATAGGTTGACTACCTATTGATTTTGTTAAATTGTGTTGACCTATAATTTTCTGGGTTGTTTTTGTCCCCTTTTTTGTGTATAGGTATTGTCAAGCTGCATTTCCAGTCGTCCGGGACTTTTCTTTCACTCATTACTTTATTGAAAAGGTCTTGCACATGATTCTGTAATGAGCCTCCACCGTACCTAATCATTTCATTGTAGATACCATCTGGACCTGCAGCTTTCCGGTTACTCATTCTTGAGATTGCATTCGTTATCTTGTTTGGCGAGAATACAATATCTTCATTAATGCTATAGTCGTCATTATTTCCATTTTTTTGTCCGAGTTGCTGAATTTCAGATGCAGTAAGAGTGGAGTACAGTGATGTAAAACTTTCATACCACTGACTGGCATCTATATTATTTATAACAACATACTCGTTTATTTCCTTTTTTGTTTCCTAAGCATTTTCCAGATACTTCTTTGTATTCCATAC
Organism: Leuctra nigra; assembly: GCA_934045905.1. NCBI lineage: Eukaryota > Metazoa > Arthropoda > Insecta > Plecoptera > Leuctridae > Leuctra > Leuctra nigra. The sequence goes on from OW203762.1 coordinate 10,774,924, forward strand.
ATATCATATTCTAAGTCCTTAGTATATTTTTCCCAATATTGTTCCTTTAATTTCCTAATTTCCCTACTAACTCTGTTCCTCACTAGTGTATACTTATGGTACTCATTAGGAATTGGGTTGGACTTGTATGCCAAGAATGCCTTCTTCTTCTCTTCTGCTAGAATCTTAACGCTTTCGTCATACCAAGGGGTCTTTCGGTTCCCTGTATTACTAGATGTTATCCTAGTTCCCAGTGCCTCGTTCGCTGCTGACTGTAAGCTCAATTTCATTTTCGTCCATGTTTCATCCGCTGAACATCCCTGTGTAATTCGATTAGCGATTAACTTTTCTTCTAATCTTGACTTGTAGAGGTATTGGGTGCTGGACGTTGCAATTCTTTCAATATTCAACATCTCTCTGCATACTGGTGTAACTTTCTTTAATCTAATTTTGAGATTCATCTTGCATAAAACTAAACCATGATCGGAGCTTTCGCAACCCAAAAAAACAACCCAGAAAATTATCGCGGTATCACGTTAATGAATTCCGTAGCAAAGTTGTTCACGGCAGTAATAAAATATGAGCTCCAAGAAAGAATAAGCATTGCAGAGGAACAACAAGGGTTCAGGAAGAACAGAAGCACAATTGACCCGATTTTCATGTTACGGCAATTAGTAGAAAAGGCCATAGAGTATGATCACCCATTGTTTCTCTGCTTTGTAGATTTTAAAAAAGCCTTTGATAGGGTGCAGAAATATGATGTCCTAAATATATTAAAAGAACACGGCATACCGCGCGCTATTATTGATGTAATCGATGATATTAATACGGGTAGCACCACCAGGGTGATAACATCCAATGGCAGAACTGAGCCTATATTAATAAGAAAAGGCATTAGGCAGGGTGACTCCCTCAGCCCCTTTCTCTTTAATTTGGTGATGAACAAACTAATAGAGGCGGTTAAATGCAAAGATGGCTACAAGTTGGGCAATAGCAATGTAAACATTATATGTTTTGCTGACGATGCAGTTTTGCTGGCTAATAGTGAAGACAATCTGCAGCGATTACTTCATCAATTTAATATAACTGGAAAAACATATAACATGGAAATATCTGTTGAAAAGACCAAAACAATGGTAATAAGCAAGACGCCAGTTAGGTGTAAATTGGAAATTGATGGGAGTATAGTCGAGCAAGTTATGTCTTTCAAATATCTAGGTGTAGATATAACAAGCAGCAGAGACTTACTTCGTGAAGTTCAGCAGCAATCAATGAAAGCGGCGCAGGTAGCGGGATATCTGAGAAGCACTATTTGGAGGAATAAGTACACTCGGCCAAACAAAACTTGAACATTGACCAAATTTGAATGACTGCTGGTCATGTCCCATAACCAATCAAAGCTTGTTATTATCATTGAAATGTGAGGTCACCTACTAGAGTGAGACAATGAGATCGCTTAGACTGACTTCTGATGGTGCGATCTTACATTTATCAGCCTATCAGATTTATTGAACGTTCAAGTTTTGTTTGGCCAAGTGTACATGCGTAGAGAATGCAAGAGCAGAATTTATAAAGTGATGGTGCGTCCGGTCTTGACATACGCAGCCGAAACCAGAGCGGAGACAGCAAAAACAAAGCAAAAGGCTAGGACTGTCGAGATGAGAGTTCTAATATCCATAGCAGGAGTCACGCTTCTGGACTGTCAAAGAAGTGATAATATTAGGGAGCAATGTGGCGTTCAAGACGTGGTGAAATGGAATAAGATCAGGAAGAAGGAATGGAACAGCCATGTGGAGAGGATGGGAGATGAGCGACTTGCCCGCATTTGTAAACAGGGACGACCTTCGGGGAGAAGACTACCAGGACGACCGCTCAAGAGATGGGCAGATAGCTGGCAATCCTAGTCCTAGAGGAGAAAAGAAGAAGAGGCCGAGCAACAGGAGGAATCTCCTAGCTAACAGAAAAAGAAGAAGAAGAAGAGTGTTGACCTATTGGGGATTACATACAATCGTTCATATACTACAGGTTTAGTTCAAGCTTGTTGAAATCCTCGGTGATTTTTTCCGAAAAGGTCTATATTTTTCTGATCTTTAGTGGTTCGCCCAACCGGCAGAATCTCTCCTCATCAACACTGATTTGCCAATGAAAAGAGAACTCCACGCCATCTACCGCTAGGGAGAACAACTAAATATCTGACAAATATAGACCTTTTCCAAAACATATCGCCGAGGATTTAAACAAAGCTTGAAATTAGTGTGCTTGAACTTTCCCTGTGAACTATACAATGTACTTGTGCTTACTTAAGTTCTTGCAAGTGCTCAGAACAGTCTTGCGCGTGTCCACATGTGATTCTGGTATGAGCGAGGTCATCACACTCTCATCGACATTGCAATCTTCATCCATCTGCCAAAACAATCAGGTTAATACAGATTATGTCATAAGTAAAACATCGATATACTTAGAACATTATATAATATATCTGTTGATGATCTTACCATTGAAATGGCGACGAAAAGACACTTCAAGTAACACTGGAACAAAAACAAATAGGTAAAGTAAGCGTTTTCACTGTTCGTTGTCTTGTATGCACTCACACAATCATCATTACTTATCGATCTGAAATTTTGCACATACACTAATGCCGAATGCGGACCAGCAAATGCATACCAGCGGAAACATGTACCTATTCCCACAAATAAGTGATACGTGATGGAGCCACTTCTGGCAAGATGGCTACTATTCGAGTAAATAAGGAACACGACTGACCTCTGGTGGATTCTTTGGTACTAGCCATAAGGGGAATAATGGAGGATATCACGGGGATATTCATATAAATAAACTAGGAAAACGCTCAGTGTAACGCGTTGATGAGCAAGCACAGAACATGCAACATCCCCATAGTAACGACGCACGACACGGCACAAGACGATTTTCTCTGCAATTTTTCAATCTCCATAATACTCTGGATGAATAACAGATCCATTGTGTCGTGAAGTCTTACCTACATACCTTCTCCAGAAATCTCTTGTGACATCCATACTAAACTCGTAAAATTACAATTAATACTTGACTGATTGGGCTTACAATATGTAAAATTTTATATTAAGTTGGTCTTGATCACCATGCAAAATTTGAACATAATGTGAACATTTTTATTGTCGACCAATCAGAAGACATTATTTAAACATAAACCAATTAGAGGATTTGGCCTTCGTACTGCATCCGATTTTATGCGCTAGTTTAAAAATGCTTTCATTTAACTGTACATTGTGGATAGCTTGGCTGCTCTACAGGCCTTGCCTTGGAACAGAAGCTTAAAGAAGGCAGGGATGACAATTTAGTATACATTTTTCAAGATTATGGAATAAAATGATCTTAAAATGACAAATCTTTTGAAAATAACGACAGATTAGACTGCAAATTGGCAAAATTATCTAAAATGTTGGTACCAATGACCACGCGAAGTTTCAAGTTGATCGGTCAATCTGTTCTAGTTTAAATGTCAAAAATCACATGAAAAATTATTTTAAATTTGAACCAATAGGAGGATTTGGCTGAAACTTTTTATGATTGGGTACAATGTTGGTTGCAATGTTTTTGCAAAATTTCAAATTGATCGAAGCACCCAATCGAAAGATATTTTTTTTTAAATTTGAACCAATCACGGGAGCCCATTCAAAAACGATCCCAGGGACCGCATAGATTACGTTAGTATGTGTACATAATTTCAGATCGATTGCTTGAGCGGTTTGACCTGGGCAGTGCCGACAAAAAAAAACAAAAAAAAAAAACAAAAAAACACACAGAGAAAGTGCCATAAGAGTACCGTGGTGACGCTCGCTCCGCTCGCTCAATTATATTAAATTTACTTTAGTTGTTTGTTATGGCTGTAAAAATTAACTTGTAACTAAATTTAAACTTCAATTGTGTCTCCTTTTTCACTGCCGTATGGAAACACGAACTTCTACATAAAAAAGTGCATCGAAAAAGTGTCCTGCCAGAAGTGGCTCCATCACGTATCGCTTATTTGTTCGAATCAGGTCCACATATTAATTTGTTTGTTTTTACATTTCGTGTTTCCATAAAGCAGTGAAAAAACAAAAAACCAATGAAATTGATATTTAGCTATAAATTTACTTTTTTGTCCATAACAAACAACTATATCAACTATTTGTATCTATATTTATGCAAATGCGCCCTTGATAGCAGCCGTTTACCTAGTGCCACAAAATCCACCAGAGGTCAGTTGTGTTCCTTATTTTCTCGAATAGCTTTTTTAAAAACAAATCCTCTGATTGGTTGCAAAGTGAAAATGACCCTTTGTCGTCCTCAATATGATATTTGCGTGGTCACAGTGACCAAAATTGACGGGCTTGGAATTAAAGAGCTCTTGATAATTTTTAAGTTTATTTTCAAATAAGGTTTAATTTGATTTATCGATATGTAATTGCGCCTCAACTTGATCATTTGCAAATGATGAGTTGCCTACAAAACTGGCTAACTTACTTCAGAGTGTATACACGACAATGGTAAGTTGCGGAAGTTGATTGAAAGAGTACAATTTAAGTACTCTCAATGAATGTTTTTTAAGTAATTCTAATAATTCAGATAATTCCGGCTTTTGAAATAAACACGACTGCGTTGTGAAGAATAGAACTCCGTTTACCTTGAGCTGCTCGTCGTTGACTAACTGTCCTCTCTCCGCTCTTGAGACAATGGCTGAAAACAGATTCCATGGAAGATTATACCTTAGCGAAATGAAAAGGAGTTGTACAGGACATCACTCCTCAGAGGTGGTGGGAGGGGGGTGGATATGTACAGATACAGATATTTTAAAGCATTTTAAAGTTGATGTCGGGACCAAACATTTCGCTAGTCGATGACCATTATCAATGATACATTTTGCAGTCAGATCAAATTAGTACATGAGTTTTTTTGTTTTAGGACCTTATTTTTAGTAAGAAGATGATAGCTAGACCGATATTTAGCGAAATCAACTCATTTTGGAAAGTCCAAAAAAAATCGGGATGATACAATTAGTGGTAAAATTTAAAATTCACAGGAACCCCATCCAACTAAATAACCATTGAACATATAGAAAGCTGAAACTTGATTTTTTTGTCTGGGACTTAAAGTCGCACTGTTCTGCAGCGAGGCTAATGGCGACGGAAACTTGACATACGACACGAACATACGTGTCATACGTGTCTTGACATACGGAAACTTGATAGTACGAAGAGGTCGACAAAGCGCTTTTTTGGAATTTTGTATTGCAATATTTCTAAAATGATATCGGTACGTACCGGATTTTTTTATATAAGAAATCCCTTCATTTTTGTAAGTTAGTGCCTGTGGCCAGTAGTAAATCAAGTTTTTGACAAAAATTATTCGTGTTTGTTTTCGCTTACCTATTCATAACGAAAAAAAATAGTCCAATTTGCAAGTCTCTAGACTCTAGAGTAATAATTGCGGTCGCTGAAGTTGCTCAAATGCAACAAGCACTATTTCGTAAAATAATTTCAGGAGGTGAAAAATGTCCAGTGGGTTGAAGAATCACTTTTAGAAATTGGAGAGTACATTTTCTTACTTTTGTATGCAATAGTTGGGCCAATTTCGTGTTTCATATTTTTTGTCATATTGTATTATCATTGGAAAACCCTTGCACTTACATTGTGAAACCCCAGTTTCCTCCAGACATACATCGTGCAACATCTTATTGAGCTGCTTGTTCTTCTCTGCAGCCTGTGGAAATGAGATAGGTACATTGATTATGCACCCCGCAATACACAGAGGTACAACTGGTTGCGTTAAGCACTTTTGAGGCAATTACAAGTGACACTAGTATGACAATGACACGGGACACCAAGTTAATCTCTGCTTTTTCGGTCATGACCGAATGGCAGAGAGGCAGATATAAGATCACGTGACAACGTTCAGCCAATGAGAGAGCTGCTCTATACTCAGCTGTCGGCTTTTACTTGACAGTGTGACCCAATGAGTATTTGTATTTGTATTTGTATTTTTCAAATGATGTATTTGTCACACTGTCAAGTAAAAGCAGAGAGCTGAGTGAATAGCAGCTCTATCATTGGCTGAACGTTGTCACGTGACCTTATACCTGCCTCTGCCATTCGGTCATGATCGAAAAATCAGTGATTTTTAGATTTTTTTAGATTTTAGATATCACAAGATATTTGACACTTATCTTGTAACTACGCTTCACGACAAATAATTACGTGTTGTTCAGGTTTCAACAAAATTACAACAAGGAATGTCAATTTTCTATAGTGCGGGATACTTTTTGGTAAATATTAGTTAGATACACTTGGCTAAAGTAAAAAACGGTAATCCAAAGAAACAGATTGGCTGATAAAGATTTGATTGCGTCATCCGATGAAACCAAGACTAATGCGTCATCAACTCTAGGTAGAAGGTGAGCTCTGATTCCATTGATATTCTAGCGCGACGGGGCAAGCGCCTCCACTTGAAACTTATGGCTCTAATCTCTGTTTTTGTCGGTATGTCTGTTCTTTTCGCATTACAGGTCAAACGAAGTAACGGATGTCGATTAAAAAAAAAAACATTACTATCTTGATTCGTGACCTAATGATTTCTAGCAAGATCGATCCATTGGTTTCGTCGGAAAATTGAATTATGTAGCAGGTAGGTATTGTTGCAACGAAATCCTGCAAATGATAGCTGAATTGAAAAGCAGTATAATGACCTAATATTGAATCGTGGTTGCTCGTTTCGGTGCTCGCTTATCGACGCGTTACACTGTGCGTTTGCCTAGTGCGTGAACAAACATACAGACAGACCGACATACAGACAGACAGACAGACAGACAGACATGCATATAGAAAAAGATGCATTCGAGCCGTAAGTTTCAAGTGGAGACGCTCGCTCCGCTCACCTGACCAGTTGTAGCCAATCGTAATCGTTTCATAAATACCGCTTTTACTTTGGCCAAGTGGGCGTATCTCTCATTTTCATCTTTCAAATAGTCATATCTGAATGATATTAACACATATGGTAAAAAATTATGAAGATCTGAGACCCAAGTGATCGCGCCGTACCTTACATTTTATACGACAAAATATCCACCTTTCACTGTGGAAGTGTTTCTTGTACAATTGCAAGATGTAAACTTGTTGTAACAAACCTCATCCGCAGGGCTCTTCCCACGCTCAACATCCAATGTGTCGGTGGAGTCGGTGGACGCTTTTATCGACGGCATCTTAGCACGTATCCGCATTCCGCCATGCATCTACAAAATATCAAGCCCCTCTCTCAAATAGCGATACTTGAAGAGCAGTTTTAAGGAGGGACTATAGCGATGTAACCATATTAGGGGAGCAAATGTTATTCCGCTCGTTTAGAGTGCCGAAATTGATGTTTTCATAATTATCGATTGCTTACATCATTCTTAATATTACCTGACGTGCCTTCAATTTTTTGGTGGCCATCTTGGAAAATGTGGCGGAAAACGAGCGGAAAACATAAATTTTACAAAGTATTTAATTGTTAGTAGAGGAAAGGTTGAAAAATTATGTAATAATTCACTAAACCTAACTTAAATATGAAAACGTGCAAAAAAAAACGCAAAAAAAATATTAAAAAAAAAAAAATTTAAAAAAGCTTTAATTTTTTTTTATATTGCATATTGTTCGCAATGAAATTGTCTACAAATTTTAATTCCACATATTTTAGTCTAAGTCCACGCGTTTCATAATAAATTGAGAGCAAAAAAACACAGAAACGTGATTGGTCAATTCCAACAATGAAAAATTAAAATTCGTTCAGGGCGTATTTTTTTTTCAAGTCCCCATAATTGAATTAGTTTAAGTTAATTATTTCATAATTTTTCAACCTTTTCTCTACCATCAATTAAATACTTTGTAAAATGTACGTTTTCCGCCATATTTTCCAAGATGGCCACCAAAAAAATTGAAGGCACGTCAGGTAATATTAAGAATGATGTAAACAATCGATAAGTATGAAAAAATCAATTTCGGCACGTCAATCGAGCGGAAAGCATTTTTTCTACACTTGAACCTACACTACCACGGTCGTCTGTAAATTTCCACAAATTTGCAAAGAAATTCGAATTTCTAAGAGGCCGGTTCGCGTCTTTCCATACCCTAATCGAGCCCAACTCATTGATTTGAAAATTTGCATTTTACTCGCATTTAACGCCGAATCTATTTGGTATAACCAAACATTCTAACACTCCCATTCATAATGAAGCAGCTCAGTGAGGTGTCTCCGCAATATTGGAGGTTTTACTCACGTAAATGTTGACAGTTTGGAAGTAAAGAACATTGTTCAGAAAGTAGATTTAAACACTTTATAAGGAGATAGAAATTTCTGGGGAACAAAATTCGGACACGAGACAAAAATGCATTTGATCTAGTGGAGCGGTCGCTCCACCCAGCCAAGTCGTACCGTACACTCACACTCACTCAACATACCGTAAATGACTAATAAACTGAGGAGCAGACCAACCACTTTTACTGTAAGCAACAACATGGCATTTTCGGCCTACTGGATCTTAAAATTGGAAAATCTCACATTGTTGCGATATATCTTAATTTCGAGCTATGGCCCACCCCACTACATATACCAAATTAGGGAACAATATGTTATGCCGTTTGCGAGCTAGAGGGCCGAGAAAACAGTGAAATTACATCACTTTCTGATTCTGATGATATCAGGAAACGTTGCTATCACCGCCACAGCCTAAACGGCTAAACCGATCGACCTGAAACTTTTACCACATATGCACTTTTGGCGTCTGATGATACCTTGCCTCTTGTGATTTTTTGTGCCGCCATTTTTAAACCGGAAGTGACGTCATAACTCAAAAACGTCTGGACCGATTAGAACGAAATTAGCGCCATTCGATTTAGATGGTCATCTATATGAAGTATCAATAAAAAAAATATTATTTTCTTATTTTCTAAACCGGAAGTGACGTCATAAATACGCAATATTTAACTTATTTCAACAAATTATACTTAAAATACGTACATAATTAACTTACATTGTAACATAGACAATACAATTTGTATATTCAAGGTAGCAGTGTTCTCGGCCGCCATTCCTGAAACCGGAAGTGACGTCATATATCTAAAACGCCTGTACCGATTGCAACTGAACTAGCTCCTGCGTATTCATTCTGCTATTTATTTGAAAAATCAATTGTGAAAAATGAATAAATAAATTAATGGTACCGGAAATGGCGGCAGGAACCACTAAATGAAACCGGAAGTGACGTCATATATTACAAACGGCATGACCGATTTTACGGAAATATAGGGATTAGGAATTCAGATGGTCGTTCATGAAGGTATCAACTAGATAAAACTAGATTGTTTTCTTATTACCTATACCGGAATTCGGCCGCTATGTCAAAACCGGAAGTGACGTCATGTATCGAAAACGGCTGGATCGATTATAACGAAACTTAATCTATTCTTCTTGGATAATCATTGTCATCTTATACCAAACGCAACTTTTCATAGTAACCAAATCGGTTGAGGCGTATTTTTTTAAAGAAATTAGTCCCTGCTCGGACATGTGCTACAAGCTGTATGTATAAACTAACAAAAGAAGTGATATCCCAGAAAAAACTTCGTGTAAAAATACCAGCCAAGTCTCTTTAACTATAAAAAAAAATAGAAGAAATCTAAAAATTCAGCACTGAAAAGGAGTGATATCAAAAAAGGAGCCAAGTCAACGAATTTTCCAAATTTTAATCGTACCATTGAAATAAAAATATCAACCCCCGAGAAATACTTAAAAAAAGGACTTGGCGCATCGTTTTTTTAAAGACATTTTTCTATTCTTAAGCTTAAGCCACTCACATACTACGTAGTTCAGAAATGCCTAGAAAAATTGGGACAAAACTTTCAAATTAAATATTGAACATTCTGTAAAATATTTTAAATTTAAATATAAGTACGCAAAGAAACATAGCATTGTCTTAAGCCTGATGCACAATTGAATTAAGGTTTATGGTTTAGTGTTTAGTGTTTAGTGTTTAGTGTTTAAGAGAAATGAAAGGTGCTGTTATTACGTTACCATGCACAACTGTCATAAGCGTTATAAGGTTTAGTGTTTAAGGTTTAAGCTGAAATAAGAAATCAACAAAATCCATTTCTTATTGCAAAACACTATTTCACCTTATGACGAACCAATCAGAAGAGAGCAGAGTAAATGTCAATGTCAAATTCGTACGGGAAAATGAAAAGTCGTCTGAATTAATGTCATTGGAAGCATTTTAATTTGATATTTGTGCCTAATCTTGCTCATATAATTGTTTCCATATCATTTTTCGATCAATTATTTAATTTTATCACGTGGTGAAATAACCTCGTGAAATAAGCAGTTGTGCACTGGACTCTGTTATAACATCTTAAACACTAATCACTAAACATTAAACCATAAACCTTAATTCAATTGTGCATCAGCCTTTACAAGCAATAAATACAGAACAGTTGTGTTTGTGATTGGTAGGTACCTATAGTTTTGTGGGTACATCAACATACCTACTACAGCATTATACTTGGAACCTTCTCGCCGTGTAATTAATTGCTATTAATTAACATTTTATACCAAAAAAATTCATAAATTACATAACGTATTACTTTAGATAAAAATCTAGTCAGTAATTATTTGAGCAGCATGGCTCAGTGCACTAGTCACTTATACAAATCTCATTGACGGCCTTCTTGTAATGAGCGCTTTCGCTATTTCCCTCAGTCACGATATTGAGAAGTATGATTGATTAATATGACCCTAGAAATAGTGGCAATAACGAATAGACTAGGCCGCTTCCGTTTATTCGTTATTCGTTTATCCGTTTATTTCCTCTGAATATTGACAAAATACCAAAACTGCCAGTAGGTAAGAGTACTAGTTATATTAAAACGTAGTATGATTCGTCGATAATGAATGTGATATACTCAGGAAAATATACTTGTAGAGTTCTTCCTATACTTTTAGGATAGAAAAGTGTCTTTAAAAAAACGATGCGCCAAGTCCTTTTTTTAAGTATTTCTCGGGGGTTGATATTTTTATTTCAATGGTACGATTAAAATTTGGAAAATTCGTTGACTTGGCTCCTTTTTTGATATCACTCCTTTTCAGTGCTGAATTTTTAGATTTCTTCTATTTTTTTTTATAGTTAAAGAGACTTGGCTGGTATTTTTACACGGAGTGTTTTTTCTGGGTTATAAGCAAGGCGAAACAAAATGAGCAGAAGTGGTTGGGTTTAATCAATAATTATAATAATCATGAAAATTAAATTATGACCAATATTTCAGGTCAACCCCATAGCTGCCTACGCAAAAGTACCATCTACTTTTGAACTTCGTATTAATACCAACGAATGTTTTGATCAGAATAGATTCTCTAATATTGTCAGCTAGGTTTATTGTAGGTCCAATATACCAATTTAAGATGGTTGCTAATAAGTGTTTTTGTGTTACAAAACAGGTACCAGGTGTTTAGGTGTTTAGGTAACTATACCTAAGGTACTAAGAATATACAGTAGGAAGTCATTTGAAGGACGACATAACATAATTTGAATTGCTAGAAAATATTTAGTTCAGTTCTTTAGTCTCTAAACAGTTGTATTGAGTTGGGCTCGATTAGGGTATGGAAAGACGCGGCCGGGCGTACCATGGAAACACAATTTCACATGTAAAACTGCACTTTTCAGAAAAACCTAAAAATAAAGCAGTAAAACCCTAATATCTCGGTAAAACATCCATGAAGGTGGGTATACATTTAAAACTGTTAGAATAAAATTCTTCATAATACACGCTATATAGTATAATATTTTAGTATTATAGTCTCTTTTTCAAAAAAATAAAAAATAAAAAAATGAGGATCGGGAAAGCAGATTTTTTAAAAATATCAGCATGACTTCATCCGTATTGTCTCACTGAGAGAAAAACTGTACCTAACTTTGAAGTGATGTCTCGAAAATTAGTTCGCGTTGACCACTTTTTCTTGCCATGATGCAGAACATAAGAATCTATTTATACTCCGAGCTTGAACGGTTTCATGACTAAGAGTGAAATTCGGAGATCCCTCAACAATAAAATAGAGGGCATGTCTAAAAATGGACATCTGGCCTCATGCTCAAAAGCATCGATGCATTTATCGATTATTTCCACTGGATTATGTCCATCAGATTATTGAGCGAGCGTGTACTTTTGGCTCATTTGGCACGGGCCTCTGTTTTTTTTGTGTGTGTTTTTCTGTTACTGAGGATATATAGATCAGAGTTTTTCTTCGATCGAGCTGAAATTTTGCACACGTGTTCGGACTTTCTCTGGGCGTTGCAGACCCAATTTTTTGGAAATCCATTCATTGGTTAAAATTTAAATAAACATCTCCTGATAGGTTGAAAAATGAAAATGGTCTTCGATATATCTGATCAAACTCATATTTTGGCTATACAGGTCAGATTTTTTCTTCGATCGAGCTGAAATTTTGCACAAATAGACAACCCTTTCTGTTTGCAGACACTAATTTTTTTGAAATCCATTCATTGGTTAAAATTTAAATAAACATCTCCTGATAGGTTGTAAAATGAAAATGGTCTTCGATAAATGTGATCAAACTTATATTTTGCATGGTCAGTTAGACCAACATTGTCTCTTATTTTACAATTTTTCATCCTAAACTTATGAAATTATAAATGACTTGCGTGAAAGAATTTAAAAATCCTACATTTCTTTTCATTTAAAAGTTTTTCCTCAACAATGGAAATATGCACATTGTTGCGAAATCGGGAAAGTTGACCCAAAGATCGAATGAACGGTTTCAGTGCTATACATTGTTATGAAAAAGTACAAGGCCACTCGCGTTTAATCCAGTAGGTATAGCTTCCCAGAAATACGGCACTAAATCAGCACTAATCAGCACTAATCAACACTGTCAATCAACTCTCCACTTTTTCGATCACGAGCGAATAACAGTGAGTCAAATAAGGTTACGAGACAGCTGCCAGCCAATGAGAGGTCTACCTACGCTCCACTCGTTACTCTCACAGTTGACAGTGAGTTTATTTTATTAGTTCTCTTTTGTTTCATAGTTTATTTAGCAATGTTACACATTAAGGATTTATATTTTAGAGAAAATCTTATGCTAGAGAATTTCTTTATGGTAGAGAATTTCGGTTTACAGTTTTTGCACATAACGGCTCAAACAAGTTCTGGAAAAATCTTCTTCACCTGATAAAATGTCCCTTAAATATATCCTGCCCCACCTATTTGTTAATTTTGGGACTGTGCCCTGAGTCCACAAATTTGAAGTAGTAACCAAATAATGCGAAACAACACTGTAATAATTACCTGAACAGAAGCAAATAGTAATAACACTACGCACAAGTTTCGGTCCACCATTTCAAAAGACACATTTGTAGTTCTATTGGAGCCTGAACTCGGCGTCGGACAGTCGATGATAGATATTAGACTGTCATTGACAGTCGAGCGCTTCAACTGAGACTAATTTCACTTTGATAGTCGGGCATTTTCCTGAATCAAATGACAGCCCGCCTCCGGATGTGTCTAATGATTGTCATTATTGGGCTATTTTGCACAAGAGTCTCGTCTAGCGTCATATTTTTTTACGTATGACAATAGAAGCGTTAGGGAAATTCCTTTTTAGAACGAAGTTTTTAGAAGTTCAAGCTCATAGAAAAACGACATTTAAAAAAAATTAAAAGTTGGAAAAAAGTTGCGATGCAAATAAAATACCTTAACTCAAGCGAGAAAAAAGTTTTTTTTAACAGTGTCGGAGAATTATTATAGTTTACATTTCAAGAAATTTCGCGGTATTTCTCACTCTAACACTACTTTGGACGTCGTGGGGTGGGGGTATAGGTCTAGTCTCCAAGCCGAGATCCTTTCCTTACACTTATATATTCTTCAGAAAGGTATGGAATTTCCTATACCCTATATTGTGAAAACCCCTACAAATACGAGAGGTGGGGCCAATAACTCCTTGCCCTTCACCAAAATAATAAATAAAATAATATAATTCAAAGAAATTTTAATAGATATTGAGTCACTTACATAAGAACATAAGACATAATACAATCGCAAAAACGGTGACATATAATTTTGCAAAGAGAACCCTGATATTGACATGTTCGACAAGTATAAGAGGAAATGGTTACGTTTACATTCGTTGGGTATACTGACTTTGATGTGCTTATTTGTTATGTTTATTGATTTTATATTAAAATGGTTTTACAATCTTCTATTCCTCCAAATATATAATTTCTTCATGCAATTAAACAGATACTTTAACATATCAATCCCATTATGAGTATTCTTAAATTAATATTTTCTTTAGAACTTATACCGTTTGTTAGGTTTGTTCATTTTAGAAATGATCGGGACATATTTTTCTACACAATAGGTATACAAATACACTTCCAATAGAATTTAATCTATACTTAATCTTCTTAATCTATATAAACTCCGAGGTAAATACATAGGACAGCCTCGCACTGTTCTTCAACTAGGCTAGTGGGGCCGGATGAAAGATTATGATGAGAGGTGTACGGAGGGAGGAAGCGGTAGTGGCATATAAGTAAGGAATCTCCCTTAGACTAGAGAGACTAGAGATAGTTTGGCTTTCTACCTCACCCTTTCGACTGAGGGAATCCCCAATAAACCTCAGTCAGGTAGGTCGGCAGCGGGAATCGAACCAGAGTCCAGAGTGCTACTACCTGTGCCAAATTGCTTCGGTGCATCAATATAAAATTAGGGTACAGTACCGGTACAATAAAAAGAAACATGATGTTGGATTATAGGAATGTCGAGATAATAGGTAAATAAAACGCAGATTGGGTACACAGTATTTACACTTCTTTGTTTATTTCAAAGAGAAATGATATGCGTGCAAAGAAACGTGAAATGCTGTATGATTGAGACACATTAATAAGTACCTAGTGTAGTCAAAACCTCTCTAGAAAATGCGTGGAGACTTGTAAAATGGCTGCGTTGACATTTCATCGACCTGCAGGGGACTCGCTCATATTTTACACGATGAAGTAGTCCTGAAACAATACATGTCAATATTACTTGAAACATCGTGCTACTTTAGTTGATATCTGTTGATCGAAAGCAATGCTTTGGACACTCAGGATGATGTTCATTTGTAGATTCCAGAGACAAAATAAATCGATTTAGCATGAATAAGTAAGTTTAAAATTAGTATCGATTTGTGATGGGAACAATGTTTTAGAGTATCTACACGTTTTTGTTGGTGTTGTGCGTTGAAAAAGGGCAAAGCAATAGCAATTGACGTTGACCCAAAATCATTTTCAAAAGGAATTCTGAAATAGAATTGATACTTTCGTGCACAATGGTTTGCGACAATTTTCATAATAAAGGAACTTGGGAATAAAGAGCTACAATTCCACTTTAGTTTATTCTGAGATAATCACAAAACACTCGTTCGGAGTGGTCTCTTGGACGTGGCCTAAAGGAAAATGACAGCTGTTTTCCAACACCAATTGTTGAACTGAAAAGCTTTCTTGAAAACCTACCTATCAATGAAATGCCACCTATGAAGTTCAAAGTGTTTGTGTTAGCTGCCTATTGATTGATTGCTCACAGTTCATTACATGCTCATTACTTCTTGTACTTACATCTGGACTGAACTTGTGGATGCACAAGTGGATGTTGAACGACTTCTCACACGCGTTCGCCCCGGCTGAAACATTGAAAACATTTCAACACTTGGTACCTACATAGCTTTGAAATATCGAGGGATATGCGCTCCCTCCCACACCCCCTCGTTGGCCGTTGCAGCAATACTGTTTGGGAAACCATCTAATTTTACATAGTGCAATGATAATGTTAAACTGATCTTTCAAAACATCAGAACTTGATAAATCATTATATTTATACATTTTGGTATGTTATTGTAATGATCTCATGATCGTGCGTGATACGGTGATATCGTTACCGTGGTATCTGAACTTCCGAGGCAGAAGGCCCGAGGTCAATTTCAATGAGTCTTGTGATGAGTTCACAAAACTAGTAATTCTGCCTTTATCCAATCATAATTGTAAATGGTGACATGAGTATTGTGTATTTTGTTGACGTCAGTCATGGCAGAGATCTTGATTACATAACTCCGAAAGTGTGCAAAGCAAAATGAGAAAATGTATTAATCGGGCCTTCTACCGAGATACAGGTATGAGCAATGGGTGATCTAAAAGAGCGGTAGCGGCTCGCAGGCAAGCTACTTACTGACGTCCTTGCACGCATTCATGACTTTCAACCCCGCCTCCATGTGGCTTGGCGGGATCATCGCCTTCATGATGTCGATGTCGATAGCTCCGTCCTCGTCCATCTGACAAGAAACAATCACAATAGCACATTATTTAGAGCTCACCTGGAGGCCTATTCGAGAACTTTAAATTCATAATTCCGATGGAATTCGATTCCATGCAATGTTAATCCTTATGGCCGCGACCGGATTCCATCAAAATGGAATTAGGAAAACGTTCTAGAATAGATCTCCTGATGGCAAAATTGATAATGTCATTTATAAAGCCTTATTATTTGAATCTAAACTAGAATTTTACAGTGTATTATACACGATAGATAACACATTTTCATTTTTATGTAAGTTATAAGTAGATAGAAATTCTCTAAATTATTTCTTACATCAATACTTATTTATTTATTAGGAGTCATAAATATGTAATGTAAGTGCTACTCACAATGGATGTCGACGTAAATAGACACTTCATGTAGCACTGAAAAATGAAAACAAAAATCAGCAATAGAGTCAAAATACCTAACAGTCATTTAAAATGTTAATAACGTATGTACCATTATTGAAATTTACCTTTAACTTATCGTCGTTAATGAAGTTTCCTTTATTTGCCTCCGTGATGAGAGCTGGAACATGGAAATTAAAATGAGAACTTACCCTTGATGTTTTGTCTCTTTAGTAAAAATGTATGTACCTATTACTACTTACATTCCGGAGTCCCTATTTCCTCGACACAAGAGTCGTGCAGTACTTTACCCATCTGCTTGATCTCATCATTGGCCTGGAAAAGAAGACAGAGAAAAAAAAATACGTAAGTTAAGTCAGCACAAATTTAGATTTCTAACACGAATACAAAATAATGTTATCTTATATTTTTTGCAATGAACTCAAAATCTATAATCCAATATTTTGTTAAAATAATGAACTAAAATCGTGACCTAAGTAAATTATACATTTAATTGCTCAAAACACATCACTATATAACTAATTAATCAATCTAATTTAAAATTTGTATAAAACACTTACGATGACTCCGCAAAAGAGAACCGCAGCCAAAAACACTGTTCGGAGCGCCATTGTGCTAAGTACTGGATCAAAATGATCGAATCGTCATTCTTATATCATCATATCACGACATTGGCGATAAATGATCATTATTGTCCTCAAAACCAAGGTCAACATGCTGATCATACCTTCAGTTAAAAAGAAATTAAATGCAATTGAAGCGTCCACTCGTTCACAGGAAGTCGGTAAATGTTAGTATTTATTCTCTTAATAGGAAAAATGTAACAACTATACTTGATGTTTCCCACGATGAGGTAATGACAGTGTATTAAAGATGGGGTTGCTTAATCATAGAGGTTTAGTATGATGTTCATTTGTGTGGCTTTAACCATGAACGCACTGCTTTTACGTTTGTGAAAGAAAACAAATTGATACAAACATGGAAGAAAATAACAAGTGCAGATCATGGATGGTAGGATTTGAAATGTAGTTAAATCGACATTAGACCTCTAAATTCTTGGTCGAATTAAAGTCTACAATGATCATTAAAAATAATAGTTACCTACAATTACAGACACAAAGGTCGCTACAATGTTGACGAACCAACAGCTTGTTGCTATGGTGACGGTCAGTGTCGAGGATATCAAGAAGAGTGAATAGGCCTATTAGTTGGAACTATCCCAACGTTTTAGATAATGCGGCCTAGGTACTCTGATATATTTTGTTCTCTGATCGAAAGCTGAATGCTGATCGAATTCAAGGTCAAGCAAAAGAAATTATACATTTTAAACAAATAACTAACAAAATAATGTTCAAATTTGCATGCAACAAGCATTTTAAAGTTCCACTTCATACTTACCGCCATTTTAATTTCGATTGCTATTGCACTGGGTCATGATCGAATTTGGATTAAGTTACTTATCGACAGTTAGTGGAATTTAGCGAATCCTATTGGCTGTGGATTCGCGCCAACTGGATTCATTAGTTAACCATCGATAGTTAACTTAATCCAGAGTTGGTCCTACCCGGCCTAATATTAATGATGTGTAATCATGATTTAATTAATTTTCCTGTTTCATCCTAGTTTTATTGGTCAACCAATGATTAAAATATAAATCTTTCGGTATGGACGTACTTCATATAATAATTTATAACCTGTGTCCTAACTCATATATAATATAATAATTAATTACGATTTTCAAGATCATCTCTCTATCTACCTACTACTTTCCAATGCACGAATATATTGACACAGAATAACACTTTATGGATGATTTTTGTAAGTTTTCAACAGTGAATAGTAAATTATTAATTATACTCGTTGAAATTACTCTGAAATTATTCACCCACTCACTCATATTGACATAAATAATATATAATTGTATGTCTAGACGGTGACATCTGTTAAACTATTCAAAAACTCGATAACAAAAGAATCGACAGAAATGCATTAGCATATTGTAAACTCTAATGACAATGCAATTAGTGATCTAGATCTTTTGTCACATGATGACCAAACAAATATCAATTTCATTCTTTCAGATGTGAAAAATGTGAGTCTAGAATAATGCTACACTTACACTTGATTGAAAACAGCGTGATTGGCTGGGTCAATCATGCTGTCACTCACTCCATCACAATATAACAACACCTCAAAAACTAAACATATTCAAACAATATTATTGAAATGAAATATAGAAAAATTCGTGGCACACATACGCAAAAGTGATAACTTATTACATTTTTCGAAGTTAACATTTTAGAACTCTCATTGAGAGAATGTTCATTGACGTCATTTCTGTGTCTGTTTGATACCAAGCACAATGAAGATGATTCTTTTGATATTGTTATTAATTAGAGTTGTTTTATGTAACATAAATATTACCAATAATAATTTAAACCAGGTAATTGTACATTCTTTCAAATATTTCAATTGTCAATGTGTTTTTATTGGATTACCCTTTCCAGGTAAGATATTCTATAATCACTAGAAGAAGGTCCGAAGTCCAGTTTCTCGATTTTCTCAAGTCAATAAATATTATATATATAGATAATTAAAGTATAAATTTACAAAATTACTCATTTCAACATGACAAAATAAGATAAGATGAATGGAGAATTAATTTATTGAGATTGAAATGAACTTCGGGCTTTCTACCTCTGAGGTACAGTAGTAAGATTCACTAGTAAGATTATAAAACATTCGACTTTTCTATTCTAACCATTAGGAAGATTCCTCGTGCCCTCGCTGCTGGTGGAATTGCAGAGGAAAGTGAGTGCAAATGGCGCTCGAGTCCTGGCACTTGACATGGCGGACATTCAGGAGGCTATGGAGCTGCATCGGCCATCTTGTAGCAAACCACTGATAGTGTTGATAGGAGATGAAGTCCACCTGAACACTCAGCTCAGACAGGTCAGTCTTACAGGTGTACGACAAGTTGGCTCAGGCTGTAACGCTTTTGACTTGCGTTCTGGCCGACATTACTGACTAGAGTGAAGGTGCTCTACCAAGGGTGACCGTTATTACCACCGTCCATCATCATCATCGCTCAATCATCATCATCATCATTTATTTGATGCCCAGCCTAGTTGCAGGCTGCAGCACAGTGCAACATTAAGTTGCATTAAGTTGCAACATCAACTCGTTCAGTCGAGCAAAAGAGGGTTGCGCACGCAAGTGCAATGAGACATGGTGACAGTATCGTCACCGGTGGTATGACAGTTCGTAGAAGCATTCTCTACCTTCATTCCATTCTCCTCGGAGATCTCTAACCCTCATCAGTGTGCTGTGTCTAATGTCCGTCCGTCCGATCGGGTAGCTCAGTTGGTAGAGCTCTCGCCCGGCAAGTGAGAGGTCCCGGGTTCGAGCCCCGGTTCGGTCGGATATTTTTCACAACACACATCCCTTCATTTCATCCTGACTCCATGGAAGTTTTCCAAAGAAACCTACATTCTCATCATTCGAGCTGAAAAGCAACTCGTTCAGTCGAGCAAAAGAGGGTTGGCACGCAAGTGCAATGAGACATGGTGACAGCATCGTCACCGGTGGTATGACAGTTCGTAGAAGCATTCTCTACCTTCATTCCATTCTCCTCGGAGATCTCTAACCCTCATCAGTGTGCTGTGTCTAAAGGTGGATTCACACGGCCGTTCCAAACTTCGAGTTTGAAACTCAAGTTTGCCGAAGTTCCGAATCACCGTTCCAAAAACCTTCGTGTGAACTATGAAAGATTCGAACTGTGAGGATTAAGTTTCAAACTTTCATAGTTCACACGGGAGTTTTTGGAACGGCGATTCGGAACTTTGGCAAACTTGAGTTTCAAACTCGAAGTTTGGAACGGCCGTGTGAATCCACCTTAATGTCCGTCCGTCCAATCGGGTAGCTCAGTTGGTAGAGCTCTCGCCCGGCAAGTGAGAGGTCCCGGGTTCGAGCCCCGGTTCGGTCGGATATTTTTCACAACACACATCCCTTCATTTCATTAAGCACAAAGTTGTAAAACTTGACTTTTTTTGCAGAACTGTAAAAAATCCCCTGATTTCTTACGATGTATCAATGTGTGGAATAAAAATTAATTACGTACATCATGTAAGTACCAACGAATTCGACCGTTCCACCGATTACTTTAAAACTATTCATATTTCAAATGGTAGCAGCGATGAACATCCCTATTTCCAAAATTTTCCTACAATTGTTTTAATGCTGTTATTAGATCTCATGGAATCCACACTTCATCTCCATCTGGTTGCTCTTCTTGCACCGGGATTCGAATCTGGACGCCATCTTCTCTGGCGTGTACATCCCCTACGACAGCGAGTTCCTGGTGGCCCAGCCTGCGCATGACGACGCCGACCTCGTGGTGGTGACCGAGGTGTATCGCGTCGCCCGCCATCTTCCTCTGCAGATGTCACACTTCGCCACGTGGACTCCGAGGACCGGACTTCGAGCCTCGCGCAGGGGCATCTATGCGAGGAGGCACAACTTACAGGGGCTAGAACTCAAAGTGGCTACTTATCATGTAAATGATTTGGTTACGAATAATTATATATTTTGGTTATGAATTACAAATATCAAATTTATTCATCTTCTGGCCAAACTATTGCACCCAAGGAAGAATTATTTTCCTGGTTCTATTAGAGAGTCCACATCTTACATGAATATTTTTCACCTCCAATATTTTCGTTTCGAAAACGGAATTTTTCTCTTTCACCTTATGTGACCCCAAATATCATTCTACAGACTAGAAAAGAGGCTCATTGTATTATTTACGAATAGGCGAAGACTACTTGAGCTTCAATATTATTGCGAAGACTGCACAATCTCACATTTTTCAACTTTTCTCTAGGTATATTTTTTGTTGCAATATTTGTAAAAAAAAAAAAAAAAAAATCGTAATGCTTCGCATTTTAATTGATCTAGTGGAGCGGTCGCTCCACCCAGCCAAGTCGAACTATACACTCACAGTCACTCAACATACCGTAAATGCCTAATAAACTAAGGAGCAGACCAAACACTTTTACTGTAAGCAACAACATGGCATTTTCGGCCTACTGGATCTCAAAATTGGCAAATCTCACATTGTTGCGAAAAATCTTAATTTCGAGCTATGGCCCACCCCATCCCATATACCAAATTTGAAAACAACAGGTTATGCCTTTTGCGAGCTAGAGGGCCGTGAAAACATTGAAATTACATCACTTTTAAAAGGTATCTGATTCAGATATCACGAAACACCGCAATCACCGCCACAGCCTAAACGGCTAAACCGATCGATCTGAAATTTTTATCACATGTGCACTTTTGGCGTCTGAGGTGCCTTTTTATAAAACCAACCGGAAGCCGCCATTTTGAAACCGGAAGTGACGTCATATCTTGAAAACGGCTAGACCGATCGGAATGAAACCAGCTCCAAATGATTCAGATGGTCATCTTTATGAAATACCAATAGTCAAAAAATAAATGTACTATTACCGAAACCGGAAATGACGTTATAACATGAGGAATCAGACTTGAATCACCTCTTACTGCAATAACTACATATTCAGAAGGCTTATACTTATACAAAACATTTATATAAATACATTCTAGGTGGCAGTGATTTCAGCCGCCATTTTGCTAACCGGAAGTGATGCCATATCTCGAAAACGGCTGGACCGATTGGAACGAATCTTTCACTTTTCTTCATGGAATATCACTTTAAGCATATTTTGGTACCAAACGCAACTTTTCTTAGTAACCAAATTGGAAATGGCTTATTTTTTTGAAGGAATTTGTCTTTGTCGCTTCGATATGTGTTACAAGTTGTTTAAATAAACAAAAAAAAGTTGTGATATCCCCATAAAAAACACTTCGTGTAAAAATACCAGCCAAGTCTCTTCAACTATAAAAAAAATAGAAGAAATATAACAAATCAGCACTGAAAAGTAGTGATATCAAAAAATAGGCCAAGTCAAAACTTAATTTTAAAATCCAAAATATACTTGGCACATCGTTTTTAAGAGTATTATAGGTATATTATTTATAGGTACATTTGATTTTTGGCATATATACTTCTATACTATTTATATACACGATGCGCCAAGTATATTTTGGTTTTTAAAATTAAGTTTTGAC
This sequence comes from Leuctra nigra, assembly GCA_934045905.1. Taxonomy (NCBI): domain Eukaryota; kingdom Metazoa; phylum Arthropoda; class Insecta; order Plecoptera; family Leuctridae; genus Leuctra; species Leuctra nigra. Next base: position 10,797,833 of record OW203762.1, read on the forward strand.
TTGGCCCATTTTTTGATATCACTACTTTTCAGTGCTGATTTTTTATATTTCTTCTATTTTTTTATAGTTGAAGAGACTTGGCTGGTATTTTTACACGAAGTGTTTTTTATGGTTATTCCTACGTGTAGTGGTAAGTGTACAAATTATAGAAATAAGCTTATGCGTTTTATACATAACATAACATTCTATTTCGATATTCTATGATCTTGTGTTACTTTCTTCTTGGGTTCATGAAATCTGTCTACTTCAGAGTCCTCCGGCTGTATTCGTCACGAACTCGTCCAGGGGCTTGGAGCTGAGCGGATACATGGGACAGATATGGAGGATCATCGGGAAGATGGCGAACTTCAGGTAAATGTCCCCTCGCATTCCTTCTTCTTTTTACTAGAAGTGTCGATCTGTATCTCAGAGGCAGAAGGGCGGAAAACAATTTTCTCGATATTGCGTTGCAAACTTTTCAATTTTTTTTTAATGAATAATCTAGTGGAGCGGTCGCTCCACCCAGCCAAGTCGTACGGTACACTCACACTCACTCAACATACCGTAAATGCCTAATAAACTGAGGAGCAGACCAAACACTTTTACTGTAAGCATCAAAGTGGCATTTTCGGCCTACTGGATCTTAAAATTGGAAAATCTCACATTGTTGCGAAATATCTTAATTTCGAGCTATGGCCCACCTGACAACATATACCAAATTTTGGAATAACAAGTTATGCCATTTGCGAGCTAGAGGGCCGTGAAAACAGTGAAATTACACCCCTTTTTAAAAGGTATCTTCTTCTTCTTCTTCTTCTTCTTCTTCTTCTTCTTCTTCTTCTTCTTCTTCTTCTTCTTCTTCTTCTTCTTCTTCTTCTTCTTCCGCTTCTTCTTCAGATATCAAGGAACGTTGCTATCACCGCCACGGCCTAAACGGCTGAACCGATCGATTTGTCATTTTTACCACATGTGCACTTTTGGCGTCTGAGGTGCCTTTTTATAAAACCAACCGGAGGCCGCCATTTTGAAACCGGAAGTGACGTCATATCTCGAAAATGGCTAGACCGATTGGAATGAAAATAGCGCCAAATGATTCAGATGGTCATCTTTATGTAATACCAATAGTCAAAAAATAAATGTACTATTACCAAAACCGGAAATGACGTTATAACATGAGGAATCAGACTTGAATCACCTCTTACTGCAATAACTACATATTCAGAAGGCTTATACTTATACAAAACATTTATATAAATACATTCTAGGTGGCAGTGATTTCAGCCGCCATTTTGCTAACCGGAAGTGATGCCATATCTCGAAAACGGCTGGACCGATTGGAACGAATCTTTCACTTTTCTTCATGGAATATCACTTTAAGCATATTTTGGTACCAAACGCAACTTTTCTTAGTAACCAAATTGGAAATGGCTTATTTTTTTAAAGAATTTGTCTTTGTCGCTTCGATATGTGTTACAAGTTGTTTAAATAAACTAAAAAAAGTTGTGATATCCCTATAAAAAACACTCCGTGTAAAAATACCAGCCAAGTCTCTTCAACTATAAAAAAATAGAAGAAATATAAAAATTCTGCACTGAAACGTAGTGATATCAAAAAATGAGCCAAGTCAAAACTTTATTTGAAAATTAAAAAATACTTGGCGCATCTTTTTTTTTAGGGCATTGTAGGTATACTATAAGTATATGTATTTATATCTAGCCTATTACTTCTTAGCTATTTATATACACGATGCGCCAAGTATTTTTTAATTTTCAAATAAAGTTTTGACTTGGCTCATTTTTTGATATCACTACGTTTCAGTGCAGAATTTTTATATTTCTTCTATTTTTTTATAGTTGAAGAGACTTGGCTGGTATTTTTACACGGAGTGTTTTTTATGGGGATTGAAATTTACATCTACCCTTCTACCTCTGGGACTGAATTCACAAAGATGTATAACTTTATGACCGAAAAATCTTATATCAATCACCACCATGATCTAACACCATGTTTTACCGGCACACCTTTCTGCATTTAATTGTACAAACCCCCATTTAATAAGATAATTAAGTTCAACAGTAATATTACCTTTTGAGAGTGATGCAGCCCCTCATTGTCCTTGTAATGTGGTACACCGTTGTTCCTGTGTTCTAGTATAGTTATCGACGTCCCGAAGGATGGGTCCAAAGGGGCGCTGACTGCCGACGGGACGTGGAACGGGATATCGTTGTCCTTGTAATGTGTGACACCGTTGTCTCCTGTGTTCTAGTATAGTTATCGACGTCCCGAAGGATAGGTCCAAAGGGGCGCTGACTGCCGACGGGACGTGGAACGGGATAACGTTGTCTTTGTAATGTGTGTCACCGTTGTCTCCTGTGTTCTAGTATAGTTATCGACGTCCCGAAGGATGGGTCCAAAGGGGCGCTGACTGCCGACGGGACGTGGAACGGGATAACGTTGTCTTTGTAATGTGTGTCACCGTTGTCTCCTGTGTTCTAGTATAGTTATCGACGTCCCGAAGGATGGGTCCAAAGGGGCGCTGACTGCCGACGGGACGTGGAACGGGATAACGTTGTCTTTGTAATGTGGTACTCCGTTGTTCCTGTGTTCTAGTATAGTTATCGACGTCCCCAAGGATGGGTCCAAAGGGGCGCTGACTGCTGACGGGACGTGGAACGGGATGGTGGGAATGATCCTGCGCAATGAGTCTGAGTTCGGGATCTCATCCATGGCTTACAGCACGGCTCTGTTTCCTGTAGTGGACCACGCTCTGCCCGCATATGACGTCTAGTAAATAAATACATTCTATTTACTAAGAAAACTCTCAGTGTAAAGTTTAAATAAAAAGTGTAGTGTAAATGGTTAATCTTTTTTGACGACTTTGCATAACAAGCCGGGTTACCTTGGCATGAAGGATTTCTGTCCTGCAAGCTTATGATCAAACTTCCAGTCTCGTAAAGTAAGATTAACATTGTATACGGCACTTAACGCGCTGATGAGCTAGCACCGGTACGTACAACACCTGATTTTCATTGTCTCTTTGATACCTCACTCTGAGAGAACTTGTCCAGTGGTCAAGGTGCTTAGTTTAAAATAGATGAATTTGGACATACATAAATGCTGCGATCTTGATAGGCATTTGATGTGATTGGAACAATTTGACATTTTAGCAATGAGATTTTTTTTATACTCTACTAACCGATTAGAGGATTTAGATGAAAATTTCGAGAAAATTATAGCTGACCTTGCAAACTTGAAGCATCAGTCCTCCGGTTTGAAGTGTCCAACAATAATGTACAATTTTAACCAATCAGAGGATTTTGTTCTAATTTCACTCTATAAACTACCGATAAGTGGTCTTTATAGTGGACCTTTGTCTTTACACTTGTGTAAAATGTCACCTTAATCAGAGAAACGGTGCACCATGTAGACAAGCATAGACAAAAATGACAATAAAAAATAAATAAAACGAGGCAAAAGAGCCAAAGGAGTTTCTCGCTTCTCTCGGTCAATACTTAAATTAAGTATTTTACATAATAAAATAAATGTAACTAACCACGTGATGACCTTGTAATCTAGTTTCAAGATGTACATCCGCGAGCCGGACGGCAACGAGGTGTGTTGGCGCTGCGTCCTGTCCCCATTCGGCCCGACCCTCTGGACAGCCGTGCTGACGACCGCCCTGGTCAACGCCGTCCTCCTGGCGCTGTTCTACCGCGCCCGACACGACGCCGACGTGTCGCTCAACGACGCCCTCTTCTTCGTGTACGCCGCCATGTTCTGCGCGCAGAGCCACGCGCCCAACCCGCGGGCGGCGTCGTGTCGCATCGTCTGCGTCATCGCCTACATCAGCGGCGTCATCCTCATGAGCAGCTACTCCGGGGTGTTGACGTCGACGCTCACGATACGGCGCCCGAGGATCCCGTTCACAGATCTACATGGGATGTACAAGGATGGATCCTATTCATTGGGTGTTATGAACTATGAAGAAATTATCAAGGATATATTAAAGGTTGAGTTAATTACTATAAACATAATATACTATTTCTTAAGTTTGCCGGCATTTTTGGTGTGCCAAAATAGTTAGACTCTGGACTATTACAGGTTAGAACTAACCTTCCCGGCACAATCAACGACCAATACGAAGAGAAATGTATGGCCTGGCCCATTTAAGGCGCCGGTCCAATATCGGCAACATTTCCCTATATACAAAGTTATCGTTGTTGTCTACACTGACAGTTGCTCTGATCAAACAGAATATCAGTTATTTTAATTTCAGAATGAGGCCATGCAGTTTAGAGACAAATTTGTATTATTGACGACCTATGATATCGTATGCAAAAACACAGCACATTCGATAAAGTTAAATTTGTGAACAGCAGAGCTTATGAAGTATTTTATAGGAACTTAAGAATTTGACACACTTAAGAACTTGCATTTGGTATTTATTCACATCAACCTATCCGAGGTCGTAAGGAAAAGCCATATTTCATACAAATGGTTTAGTTATTTTTATGGTCAGAAGTATTTAAAACAATATATAGATAGGGATATGATCAAAGTAGTTACTTCTAACGCACTCATATTATTTTATTATCAGGATGTACCTATGTCCTGTTCCATAAGAGCCAAAGTTTTAGACAGTACCTATTGAATTATAATATTATAAAGTTATAAAGTTATAAAGTATAATCTATAAAGCTATAAGTTATAAGTTATTTGGGTACGACCATTACCAGTTCGGGGCAGATAGAAAAAGAAGTGCATGGTCAAATAATGAAGGCTAACCGAATTACAGGTTGTCTGGGAGACCTGATTTGGAGAACAAAGTATCTGTGTCAGGAGGCAAAGGCTCGGGTATAAGAGTGTGGTCAGACCTATAATAACTTATGCGACAGAAGCTAGACCTGACACATCCAAGACAAAACAAAAATCTCAGGTAACTGAAATGAATGTCTTGAGAAGAATCATGGGTGAAACCAGAATGGACAGAGTACGAAATGTGAACATAAGGGAAAGTTGTGGAGTTACGGATGTGGCGGAATGGATGACTGAAAGAAGAGTTTTGTGGGATGAGCATGTGACATGGATGGAGCCGGAGCGATTAGTGAGGGTAGCAAGAGACCATCGTCCCCGAGGCAGGAGGAGAATAGGTCGACCAAACAAAAGATGGAAGGATTCTCTTTAATATAATATAAATTGGTTAAAAACAGGATTGTATCCTATATTCAAGAACAAGAAGAAGAAAGTTAGGTATCTCCTGAATTATTGATATAAAAAAATCGAACATCGTGTTATTTGAATTCAATATGTCGAAGTAAATAACTGTGTCAACTGTTTCTTGTAGAACTCTGAGGACAGTGTGCTGCGCACTCTATACAACAAGAAAGTGAACCATAAAGACATGCCGAGATCGCCGCTGGACGGCTTCAAGCGAGTCTGCAACTCCAAGCTCTTGCTCATCATCGCTCGCGACGGCGCCAACTCCATCCGAGACAAGTTCGCCTGCACCGTGTACGACCTGCCTGGACACTTGATTCATCTCACGGGGACATACGCCATATTCGCCAAGCACTCGCATTACAGAGGCATCATCAATCACAGGTGAGTCTCCAAGCTCCTGCTCACCATCGCTCACGACATCCGAGACAAGTTCGCCTGCACCGTGTACGACCTGCCTGGACACTTGATTCATCTCACGGGGACATACGCCATATTCGCCAAGCACTCGCATTACAGAGGCATCATCAATCACAGGTGAGTCTCCAAGCTCCTGCTCACCATCGCTCACGACATCCGAGACAAGTTCGCCTGCACCGTGTACGACCTGCCTGGATACTTGATTCATCTCACGGGGACATACGCCATATTCGCCAAGCACTCGCATTACAGAGGCATCATCAATCACAGGTGAGTCTCCAAGCTCCTGCTCACCATCGCTCACGACATCCGAGACAAGTTCGCCTGCACCGTGTACGACCTGCCTGGACACTTGATTCATCTCACGGGGACATACGCCATATTCGCCAAGCACTCGCATTACAGAGGCATCATCAATCACAGGTGAGTCTCACAGCTCCTGCTCAGGCCATCGCTCACGACATCCGAGACAAGTTCGCCTGCACAGTGTACGACCTGCCTGGACACTTGATTCATCTCACGGGGACATACGCCATATTCGCCAAGCACTCGCATTTCAGAGGCATCATCAATCACAGGTGGACGGTAACATCTTGCTTATAATGTTTTTCGTGGAGGTGGGATTTGTGTTGGCCAATAATCAACTGCGACTAAGCCGGCGAGCATGTGCTCAAGTGTAGGGTTACCCATGCCGGACAGGCCAGAGGTGAGGCCAAGAAACGGCGCAGTCAGGGTCGACCTACCCGTGCCCTTCCTCGAATTTGAGGTCCCCTCGGGCCGGCCTCCACCCTCGACACGGACTTCCTCCGCATCACCGAGCTCTTTTACACCCCGGTCTGTCTATACTAGCCTGGCCTTCCCATCAGTGCTGGACTCCCCTGGAACTGGCACCTATGGTCGACCCCTCAATAGAACCCCATTAAGACAAAATGACCTCGCTGTTGACGCGCCGTTAAACACATTTATACTTCAGATAATCGCAACTCTTGTTCCAGTATCCAGCGGCTGATTGAGACTGGCGTGAAGAAGCGTCTGAACGACGGGCTGTTTCCTCCCCCATGGCTGCGCCACGTGGACGACAACTTGACCGTGTGCACTCTGGAGATGGTCATCCTGGTCGCCCATTAGTGTCTAATCTCTTGTTCCAGTATCCAGCGGCTGATTGAGACTGGCGTGAAGAAGCGTCTGAACGACGGGCTGTTTCCTCCCCCATGGCTGCGCCACGTGGACGACAACTTGACCGTGTGCACTCTGGAGATGGTCATCCTGGTCGCCCATTAGTGTCTAATCTCTTGTTCCAGTATCCAGCGGCTGATTGAGACTGGCGTGAAGAAGCGTCTGAACGACAGGCTGTTTCCTCCCCCATGGCGGCGACACGTGGACGACAACTTGACCGTGTGCACTCTGGAGATGGTCACCCCCATCCTGGTCGCTCTGGTCTCGGGATGGGTTCTTGCCTACGTCATCGCGGCAGTGGAGAACCTGGTGACACTTCTCAAACACAGGAGGATTCGATCCGGAAGCGAGGAAGACGTCAATATAGAGTTTCAGTTCTAAACACTCCTTGACATCATCGACATCTTGAAAAATAACTTCAAGAAAGGGGAGAATAATCTTCACAAATAAGATTGTATTGTTTTATTCGGTTTTCAGAAAACAAAAATTATATATTTTAAACCATGTCAATAATAAATAGCACAAATAATTGTTTGGAGCACTACAACACACTCTTAAAACTCGTCAACACCATAAAAACACTTTTTAAAAAGATATTTTTAAGACACTATTTAAAATGCTCTTTGTCAAGTAGTTTTAGTTCACAGGGCAAGTGATTAGAGCTTCCTACCCGACTAAATAACCCAGTTATTAGTCCGTTATTAGTAGACGATGGTAGTCATGGGACAAATTGTGAGACCCTCTAGTGTTGTGTCATGCGCACAACTGGTAAAATAATCCAGGTTATCATGGGTAAAAATCATGTGTTATAAACTCCATTCACTATAAGAATGGCAACCTTGAAATCTACTGTCAATCCATAGATATTTAGCTCAATTTTGAATACGATTTTAATGACTGTATAATATTTGTAATGATAATTATAATGTGAATGAGTTGTTTCCAATACATTGCTGGATGACAATCAAATAAAAGGCTTAACTTTATGTTTCAAGGTTGCCATTCTTACAGTGAATGGACTTTATGGGTATCACGGGATCGCTGTCATGGCTGTCATGGTCAACAAGTCGAAAATGTTGTACATGTTGTAACCAGAAGTAGAATGTCGAAAACGCGAACGCGATGCGATGTTTGGTTCAGGCGCTAGAGCCCCGCGAAGTTTGAAAAACCTGGTTGTTGTGACGTAGGTCCCACCCAACCTTTGCAGGCTTTTGAGGCTGAGTTGGGTGTGAATGACGCGTTTTCCACCCCCTATCCGTCTTTGCTGCGCTGTAACTTCGTTTAGGAATATCCTTCAGAGCTCTAGTTTTCGCCGCTGTGATTGCATGCCTAATGTCATCATGTTTTTTGAATAATAAAAAAATGGAGCTCAACCGTGATAGCCCACCTAAAGATAGATCGATCAATCAAGAAGATATATATCAGAGATATAAGTATTACCAACTAAGAACTAATTGAACTAAATAAATTATTTAAAATTAACATTATCTATAATAATCAAGTTCATGTGTTGTACAGCTTGAATACAGATGAAACTCATGTGATATATAAATCTAGGTACTTGTTTCATTGGAGAAAATCAGATATAAATCGACATAGAATGAAAACTTTTATTCAACTTCTTCGCTTTACACAAGGAACTAATTGTAACGCAATCTACAGTACTTTGTCACGTATTTTTACTATACTTACAGTGAGGATTGTACTACCTAAACTGAATTGATATCAATGTTCATATTTGCTCTATATCAATTACTATTTTGTCTTTTAACATTAAAAGTGTCAATAAAAATAATGGCTCAAATCTCTCTTTTTAAGCGAGCGAAGCGAGCGTCTCCTCTTGGCTCTTTTAACACGGGCCTCTGTTTTTTTTTTGTTTTTTTTTTGTTTGTCTGTCGTCTGCTCGTATACAGGTCACACCGTTTATTCGATCGAGCTGAAATTTTGCACACATGTCCAGACCAAATATGAGATTTGCAGACCCACATTTTTTGAAATCCCCTGATTGGTTCAAATTTTAAAAAAATGTATCTTTCGATTGGTTGGTCCAATCATTTTGAAATTTAGCAAAGTCATTACCAACATTGTATCCAATCATAATAAATTTCAGCCAAATTCTCCCATTGGTTCAAATTAGATATCATTTTTCCCGTGATTTTTGTAATTTAAACTACAACCGATTGACCGACCAACTTAAAATTTCGCATGGTCATTTGTGCCAACATTTAAGGTTTTTTTGCCAATTTTCAGTCTAATCTGTAGTTATTTTCAAAAGTTTTGGTCATTTTAGGGACATTTTTTTCCATAATCTTGAAATATTTACTTCATTTTCATCCCTGCCTTTTTTAAGCTTTGCTCCAAGGCCTGTAGAGCAGCTAAGCAGTCCACAATTTATAGTAAAACTAGCGCATATCAAATCGGATGCAGTACGAAGGCCAAATACTCCAATTGGTTTATGTATAAATAATATCTTCTGATTGGTCGACAATCAAAATGTTCCGATTAAGTTCAAATTTTGCAATGGTGATCAAGACCAACATAATCGAAAATTTTACACATGTTAATCCCAATCAGTCAAGTATTAATTGTCATTTTACGAGTCATTTTATGGGTTGTCAAAAGCTGGAAAAAGTATGTAGGAAAGTCACGACACAATGGATGTGATATTCATCCAAGTTTCAAGTTTATTTTCCATAACATGGTATACATACATATATGTTTACTCAAGTCTTGACCCTTAAGTACAATAAATAAATTGACTTTTTTAGGGTATTTGGAAGTTACATTAATACAATGTAGGTACATATTTTTAATACTAATAGTAGACAATTTAAATGTAATTGATAATAGTAATTAATAATGAGTTATAGGCTATAACACAATCATAGTTAAGTAAACAATGTAAGTTTAGCAGTGAGTAGTATTTATAATAATAAGTAATGATAAATATATCTATCACTTAAAATTGCTTTTAAAATAATTAATGTTTAAATTGGGAATTAGATTTAGTTACAATTCAGATTACTACCAGCCATCAGTAAGAAATTCTTCTATAGAGTAATACGCTTTATTTACAAGGTGCAGTTTTAGTTTATGCTTGAAGAGCTGATATTTTTCTATATTCTTCATCTCCACAGGTAGTGCGTTATAAAGGATTCTGTTACTGTATTGGGAGTTTCTTTGAGTACACTTAGTGCGATATTGTTCAATATGTATGTTTTGAGACTGTCTAGTGGCATGATCGTGAACAGCACTGTTTTGTGTCATTTCTTTTCTCCAATATGTAGAGGCATGGGAATGTAAGTATTTTATGTTTGATAAAATGTTTCTTGCAGTCAGGTTTTTTGAAAGAGTTACTATTTTTATATTTAAGACCAAACAATAACCTTATTGCTTTTCTTTGCATGGTGAAAATTTTATTTGCATCAGTTGCGTTTCCCCAGAATCTTATACCATATCTTATGTGGGATTCAAAATTTGAATAGTATACTAGTTTTGCAGTTGTTGTATTTGTAAGCGATGTTATGGTTTTGAGTGAGAAATAAGAAGAGTGGAGCTTTTTTAATAATTTGTTACAGTGACTTTTCCAATTTAGGTTCCCATCAATGGTGATACCTAGGAATTTTGTTTCTTTTACTTCAACTATTTCAGTATTCTGGTTTTTAATGCTCAATTTGAATTGAGTATCATTGTTTTTATTATTTAATGTATTATTTTTAACTTGAAAGTGTACATAATTAGTTTTTGTTGAGTTAAGAAGTAGATAATTGTCATTGAACCATGTTGTTGCTTGTGAAAGCACGTGTTCGGTGTTTTGCTTAAGTTTTTCCATAGGTTTTCCTTTTATAGTAATATTTGTGTCGTCTGCGTAAAGCTCGGAAAGTTGCACTGTGTCTGGTAAATCGTTTATGTATATTATAAATAGTAGGGGCCCTAGGATACTTCCTTGCGGTACTCCTCTGATTATTTTTAGAGGATCAGAGAGTAGTTTCTTTTTAATGTTATTTTCATTGGTTGAGGTTATTTCTACATATTAACCTCTATTTTTTAGATATGATTCAAGGAGTTGGAGTGCTACTCCCCGAACGCCATAAAATTCAAGTTTCGCTAGAAGTATAAAATGACTGATGCTGTCGAAAGCCTTGGAAAGGTCGCAAAATAGTCCCAGGGTCTGCTCTTTATCTTCTAGGCCCTGGATAGTGTTAGCAACAAAGCGCTCTATTGTTGTAGCAGTTGATTTGTTTCTCCTAAAACCACTCTGATTTTCTGTAAGCAAATTTTCCAATTCTAGGTAGGATGTTAGTCTTGTGTGTATGATTTTTTCGAAAATTTTTGATATTGCTGGAAGTATAGATATTGGTCTGTAGTTGTTTGTATTTTTCTTGTCTCCCTTTTTGTATATTGGTATTACTTTTGATTCTTTTAATTTGTCTGGAAATATTCCTTGATCTGTACATGTGTTGAAGATATCTGTTAATGGTTTAGATATTTTATGTATTACTTTTTTTAATATGTTGTTGGTATTTGATCAGTTCCATATGATTTTTTGTTTTTGAGCTTTGCTGTTATTTTCGTTATTTCCAGCTCTGACGTGTCATGAATAAAAATGATTTTGTAGGTCGCTTTACTTTAGATAAGTGGTTTTGGAAGCTATTTTTTGTAGTTAATTGACTCAGTTAAATTTTATGTACACATTATGAAGTCCTTATTGAAAACATTAGCTATAATTGTTGGGTCTGTAATGGTTTCATTATGGTTATTGTGGTTCAGTGTAATATTTTTCATCTCTTTGACCTTTTGTGTGTTAGTGTGGTTTCTCACTACATCCCAAATAGCTTTTGTCCTGTCAGCTCCTTTTTTTTCAAGTATTTTTTTATTTATGCATTGTCTCTTTGCTGCTTTGACTACTTTTTGAATTTTTTTTGTTTCTTTATATTTCTTTTTTAGGAAATCTGTTCGGAAATAAGAGAGAAGATTATAGAGACACTTTTGATTTTTTGCTGCTATTTTGATTCCTGGGGTGCGATCACATAAAATGATAACTTACTTGTCGCAGCGAGAAGGCCGTGAATAACATTTAAATGAGAAAATTGTCGCTGCGACAAGTAAGTTGTCATTTTATGTAATCCCATCCCTGGTGTGATCCAAGTTTGCCGAATGAAGTTATTGTTAATTTTAATTTTCGTAATTGGAAAACACCTGTCATATGACTTTGATAAGATCTCAATGAAGTTATCATATTTTTCATTTGGGTCCTTTTTACTGTAGACTTCGTTCCAAGATGTTTGGTCTAGGTCTTCCAGTAATGCTTTTATGTTTTCCACGCTCTGTTTTCTTATTTCAATAGTTTTTTTTAGGAGTTTGTGTTTTTCCTTGCATTTTCAAGTACATAATCTGAGCACGGTGATCCGAAAGGCAATTTTCAATTACTTCCGTTGAGAAGTGATTTTCTGGCATATTTGTCGCTATGTTGTCTATTGTCTTTGATGTATTATGTCGCAGATCTAACCTAGTGGGTTCATTTATTGTTAACTGTAGGTTGTGTGATGTCATTAAGTTTACTAATTTATCGCTGCGTTCTCTGATTTACAAGCTGTATTAATATTAAAGTCGCCCGCTACAATTATATCTTTATTTTCACTAGTAATTTTGTGGAGCGCTTGGTCAAGAGTGTTAATAAATGTGTTTATGTCACCTAGTGGAGATCTATATACTGAAATAATGACAAGATTTTTATTTTTTTCTGTTACTGAATTTTTCTTATTTTTGTTGTTAATTGTTTCATTTTTTATGAATATATAAATACCAGAGTATTTATATGGAGAATGGAAAGTTGAAGAGAAAATCGTCTGGTGCCGTGTCGTTTATCGTGACTGGGGATGTTGCATGTTCTGTGCTCGCTCATCAACGCGTCACACTGAGCGTTTTCCTAGTTTGTGCTCGTTTGTATCTGTGCTCGCTTACGTTAACCGGTTCACAGCTTTAATCCATTTCTCCCGTCGTTCCTTGTGTAGTTTTTCGTTCGGGAAACGATACATAGTTACCCCATAAAAAACACTTCGTGTAAAAATACCAGCCAAGTCTCTTCTACTAAAAAAAAATATATGAAATCTAAAAATTCTGCACTGAAAAGTAATGATATCAAAAAATTTGCCAAGTCAAAACTTTATTTGAAAATCAAAAAATACTTGGCGCATCGTGTATATTAATAGCTTAGAAGTATAGGCCAGATATAAAATATTAATATACATAAAATATACAAACATATAGTATACCTAAAATGCCCTAAAAAATCGATGCGCCAAGTATTTTTTGATTTTCAAATAAAGTTTTGACTTGGCAAATTTTTTGATATCATTACTTTTCAGTGCAGAATTTTTAGATTTCATATATTTTTTTTTAAGTAGAAGAGACTTGGCTGGTATTTTTACACGAAGTGTTTTTTATGGGGATATCACTCCTTTTTTTAGTTTATTCTAACAACTTGTGACACATATGAAATGAACAATTACTAAATTCTTTTAAAAAATCATCACCCTTTACAATTTCGTTACCACTAATGAATAGCAGCGTATGGTCCTAAATAATTGCTTTAAATGATCTTTCACGAAGAATAGCAAAGGTTTCATTCCAATCAGTCAACCCAGTTCCGAGATATGGAAACACTTCGGTTTTCAAAATGGCTGCTGAACTTTCTGCAATGCCACATAGAATTTATTTCTATAAATGATGTGTATCATTTTAAGCATTCTGAATATGTATTTATTGTATAGGAGGGAATTATAATAATTTATACATTTAAATGACGTCATTTCCGGTCTCATAAATAGGACAATTCTATTTGTACTGTTCATATTCCATAGAGATAGCCATCCGAATCGTTTGGCGCTAGTTTCATACCGATTTGTCTACCAGTTTTTGAGATATGACGTTACTTCCGGTTTAAAAATGGCGGCTGAAATCTTTGACCCCTTGAAGTATATTTGAAACATGATTACAATTTTATAAGCTGTCTCAAATAGTATATTTATTGCATCAAAATAAAAATTTGTGAGATTATTAAAATGTGTGACGTCATTTCCGGTTAAGGTATGGGAAACTGCAAATATTATTGATGATAATACATAAAGTTGACCGTCTCAATTGTTTTGCGCTGGTTTCGTTGAAATCTATTTAGCCATTATTGAGATATGATGTCACTTCCGGTTTCAAAATGGCGGCTTCCGGTTGGTTTTATAACAAGTCACATGAGACGTCAAAAGTACATACGTTACATAAATATCAAAATAATCGGATCAACCTTTGTTGCCAAAAAGCCAATCGATGTATTTCAAATTTCATTACGTCATTTCCGGTTTCTTTAACATAATGTTTAGTCTTTTGCTACTTATCATGCATATAGATGACCGTCTGGATCGTTTGGCGCAATTTTCGTTCCAATCGGTCCAGCCGTTGACGAGATATGACGTCACTTCCGGTTTCAAAATGGCGGCACAAAAAATTCATGGGGTGAAGGTTAAATCAGACGCCAAAAGTGCACACGTGGTAAAAATGTGGGATCAATCGATTTAGCCGTTTAGGCTGTGGCCTGTTTACCGGATTTAAATTCCAGGAGACTACTACTACTACTACTGAGATTATTATTATTATAAAAACCGCCCTAAAACACTGTTTTCACGGCCCTCTAGCGCGCAAAGGGCGTAACCTATTGTTCCCAAATTTGGTATATGTTGTAGGGTGGGGCCTTAGCTCGAAATTAAGATATATCGCAACAATGTGAGATTTTCCAATTTTAAGATCCAGTAGGCCGAAAATGCCACTTTGATGCTTACAGTAAAAGTGGGTTTGCTCCAGCCTTTTTAAATGAGTGTGTGCGCGCGCCGTACGACTTGGCTGGCGTGGAGCGACC